>OX465095.1:58304277-58904277 GCA_949987625.1 Chalcis sispes
TTACGAATATGCACGATTATAGAAGCGATTAATTTTTCAGAATACAGTCGCAACTCATGCCCGAGTTTTCACAAGTGCCGCGTGTGTTATTTACTTTTTAATCGTCGCACCTATTTGTTTCGAAGACCTTTTGTCGCTTATAAATTTTTGTCGATTTATTCTTTGACAACGCTCTACGAGATATTTATTATGACGAACTATTGCAAAGCAAATAATTCATCACCAATTTACACAATTGATTGAAAAAAAAAAAAAAGTTACTCGTACAAAAATAAATGAAAAATGCGTAAAAAAAATTGAATAAAATAAAATTAATTAATATTTTTGATATAAAAAAATATTTTTTTCGCAACAGTTTTAATAAATAAAGGTTACAATATATCTTTTACTTTTTTTTTGTGCTAAATTATTTTATAAAATATTTTTTTTTTAATTTTTCATCTGTAATTAAATGAAATATTCGGATAAACTTTTTAAATTTGATATTGGCATACGTAAAATTGATAATAGTTTTTAAAATTTTAAACTTTTAAAAAATTGTTTAATCATTGATTGTAAACAGATAAGATTTCATTCATCATTGCTTTTCAAAAGTGTGTAACGTATTCATATTTCTCTGTGTCGTAAAAATAAATTTTAAAAAATAACTGCACAATTATTAAACTATGCTTAATTTGTAAACAAATATTTTTTATCCGAATTTCAAATATTATTAAATTAAACGAAACTATGTCAATGTATCCAACATTTTTAATTAAAATCGCCGGAACAATTAAAAAAGAAAGTATAAAAAATCCAATCTTAATGTACATTTCACGGTTTCGGAAAATAATTTGTCAAAAACCGTCCAATATCATACGTACAGTATATACGAGAAGTAACGAGAAGAACTTGAGGGGGTCAAGGGAAGTACGAGTTCATCTTGGCGTAGCAAAGCCGAGCTAATTCGAGAATCGGCGACGCGTTGCGTCCGCGCTCGAGTGCCCGTGATAATCCTCAAGGGAGGAAAAGAAGAAGCTGGCGCACAGGAAACTCGACTCCTTACAAGACAGACTGTGTATAAGGGGAAAGTCGCGTGCCGTATATCCAGGATTTATTAACTAGGCGACGGACCCTTGCACCCGTCGCTTTTCTGCTCTCTCTCTCTCTCTCTCTCTCTCTCTCTCTCTCTCTCTCTTGGCTTTTTTCCCTTCTGCTTTAGTTTTTAATTTGGGAAATTTTTTTTTTTTCTTCTTCACTTTTTACGTTTATCATCGTAAACTTTCGTTCCCGCTGGAACGTGGAAGCTTGTGTATTAGGATACGCGTACGAGGATTAAACCGGGAGTAACCAAGAATTTTTAGGTTTTAACGAAGGAGTGAGTTATGAAAGAGATAACCGAAAGTTGAGAGATTGGGTAGGAAAAATGATGCTGCTTATAAGCCATCGACGCGTGCGACCCATAAGCTGCGGGTGCGCATTTAGAAGTCGGGTTTTATGGTTTTATATTTATTATTTGCTCTTTGATGTGCAATATGTGTGACAAAAATATATTTATTTAATAAAATGAAATTTTATTAATAATAGGTAAAATTTAATCGAGTAAAACTTACACAAATAACAAAAAATAAATAAATAAATAAATAAATAAATAAATAAATAAAGTTTAATATTTATAATGTCACTAATTTAATTTAAAAAAGTTTAAGCACATTGCTTACAGTGACTAATATTGTTATTTTTAACGCATTTTTAAATTCAATCAAGAAACAATTATTTTTTTTTTCATTTTTATTTTATCCACGATGACATTTTTCTCTTAAATTTACAGCGAACATTCTTTTACATTGTAACAACAACAAAAATTTTTTAAATAAAAAAAAAAATAATAATAAATTAGTAGTTTTAAGCATTAAATCATTAAATTTGTTATTTTATTTTAAATGTGCAAACTCGGAAAAACTTTGCTCATTCTATTTGAAATAAAATAAAATAAAAAATGAAGCAAAAATAAATGGCTCATTACGAATTTATGATTCAACGACGAAACAAATAACGTTGTACACCGCAGTATTGTATCGAAATAAACTCTTAAATATTCAAAGATTCGCCTCGCGCTCGCTCGAACGAACGAAAATATCCCGGGGCACGTGTGTGCGCGTCAAGTACGACATATCGAGAATTTCATTATGCCTTCGATTACTAACCGCTCTTGTAGCCGAATTATTCTCAGTTACGTCAAATTATCCAACTGTTCATATATATTAGGCTTTAATAGCATAGTTAATTAAATTGCACATCATTAGCACGATCATCTCGCTATTTTTTTCTTTTTCAACCAATTCCGTGTCTTTTTTGCTAATTATGAGAGAAAGATGGTTGACTTAAACGTGAATTTACTAGCGATTCTCTGTTTGCAATTTGAATTTTGGGGTGGTGTACCGTCACATGTATGTATGTGACGATCAACGGTACTATACGTTTCGCTCTAGCAATATTGCGAATTTCCGATCGATCGAAATTCTCGCTTCGACGTGTGCATATATGCCTATTACTCGAACGCTCGTCTATTTTAGTTATATGTGTATAACGGCCATTAAAAATTTCACAATTATACTGCAAAGATTAAGTCTGTTTGGTTTTATTTTTATTCACAAGTGAATTTTATACATTTGTAATAACTATCTTGATCTTTTGAACTATAGGAATATTAATTATGTTTTTGAATATCGAACTAAAATTATATACAATTATGTCTAAAAAACAAGTTTTATCAAAGATAAAATGAGTCATTGTTTTATTTGCTTTTCATAAAACACAAAAGACACGTGACTCGAAGATAAAAGCTCGTCCGATGGCCTTTTTCGTTCTTAAACTTGCGGATGTTGCAACTCCGTAACTGCAAGCTACGTTACAAATTGAGAAAACGCTTAGACCATCTAATCAACTTTTGTAAGTGTCCAAATGATGAAAAGGACACGGAATCTTTTCAATCGCTGAAACGCAGAGGCCAATAGTATATACATATGTAGTACCACGCGAAAAGACGCGCGCACAGCTGCGCGATCAGCAGGAAATTGTTAACCGGCAATTGTAAATTAAAGATTTTTCTTTAACCTTGAGAAATGTAATAAAAATACTTTAATAAAGATTTGCGAGCATTCGGTAATGAGGTCCTAACCGACTCTTCTTTTGTTTATTATATTTTGTTCTATTTTTAACCCGCGAAGAAAGCATAATCAAATAATGAACCAAACGTGGTATTCAATATCGATCGATTTCCCTAAAGATACACTTTTGTTTCTTTTATTTATGAAAATTTAAATTTAAATATACGTATACATATAACAAACCCGAAAATTATAACTTAAATAAAGAAGTACAGAAAATTTAATCTCCATTAGCATTTCATAAAGTACACCGCCAATAGCGTCCATTATTAACGATGAAAAAAATAGCTACTAATAAACCAAGATTTGGTACACCGCATCTGCTGGTAAAGATTTCTCGCGCCTCGTGGCCTAAGCTTAATCGCGATGGGAAAAGGTAATTCTATACCTACACCTACAAACTTACACACATTCACAAAACGTTATTTCTCGGTTTCGGCGGGAAAACGCGGCGCAGTAAATTCGCCGAAGCTCAAGGGCTGAACCGGCGAGTATAGCGGCGCAAAGATAAGGGGTTTCTCGCAAGAGGAGGCAAAGTGCTACTGGGTAAGAGAGAAAGAGAGAGAGAGAGAGAAAGGTCTACGGGTCAACCGAGGAACGAGCGACCAAACGGTTATATACTCCCGCAGGCGTCTGCGGCCGCTAAAGGATTACATTGGCTGGCTCCCTGGTTTTCTCTCCGTAGGCGTTACAGAACCCAGGTGAGAGAAGCCGCGAGCTTAAAGATACGATTGCTCTGACCTTATTGTATATATGTAACTAAAATGTTTTTTCGTGGCATTTCCCTTTTTTTTTTTTTTTTTTTATTTATCGATAAACGTTTGTCATGTTTCGACTTGTCGAGGGAAGATATATAGTAAAGAGCGGAGACAGGGAAAGGAGATGCCGTGTTGTTAGTATAACACAATGTTTTACGTCAACTTTTTTCTCTTCTCACACGAAATTGATTGTATAAAAGGTCGAAGGATAAAAAATAATTAAATAAGTAGTTTTCTTATGATAGATAAATTAGCGGTATAGATATCATAAGTATTTGGATTTGAATTTCAAAAAAAAGCTGCTTGATTTTGATAATAGAAAATAAATCCATTACGATAACATAAAGCAAATGTCTCGTCGAGATAAAAATGTAAACGCTCACAAAAGTATACGTTAAATACACCACACGTATATACTCATACGTATCTACAATACTCCGGTACTCGTGCAAAAAAAAAAAAAAGCGACGTAAGAAAAAGCTTTGAACCGCGTCGGGAGTATTTAATTCCACGAAAATGTGCAAGCTGCGTTCGAACACAAGTAGAAGGGAGAAAGAGAGAGTCGACGAGGACAATCTCAGAGGAGAAAAGACGCTCGAGCGTCCTTGCTAAGCGTTCTTGATAAAACGTAAAGTGCAGGTTGAACGTGAAAGAAACTACAGCGAAGCACGTATACGTGCACCTGTATAGATGTTTACATAAGCGATAAGTAAATATATTTTAGCGGATATGTGCGATCGTTGTAAGAGTTTCGAGTTAAAGTAGGAGAACCTGCGTAGCGCAAGGTGTGTGTACACAGGACAACGCGGTGATTATTCTACGCGCGGTGCTCCTTTTTTGATTTTTTTCAATGTGAAACACGTTAACGTGAGATTTTTTTTCATAAAAATTATGAACGATAAAATTGTGTATTCTCTTTTCTATAAAATTTTAATATCGTCAAAAGCTTTATATTTTATAAGAAGTTAAAAAATAAAATTTATTTTGATTTTATGAATTTTTGATTAGAGTAAATTAGAAATCTTATTACGAGTAAATAATTAATACAAGTTAAATTGAAAACTTTCTAGGAGGAGTATTCAAACTCGCTTTATATACACATAGATGAAAAAAAAATAAAAAAAAATCTGTGAGAGATTCGATAAGAAGAATCAGTTTCGCATCGCGTTAAGATGGACCGAAGGCCATCTTCGGCGGTAAATGCGAATCAAAGTTCTTTAGTGAGCGCAGCGAAACTATGCTATGTATATATACGTATACACAACTATTCGCCTTTCGAATAGTAAAAAAAAATATATATATATGTAAAAAGAAAAAAAACAGCGTAGTGCTACTTCGATTGGTCGAAAGTTTGGAAGCTCCGGGGAAAAAAGTATTTCGAGATTTCTACTTCTTCTCGAGCAGCTAACTCGAATTTTTTCGAAAGAAGAAAGAAAAGGAAAAACGAGTTGCCGATATCCGATTACGATTTCCGTCGATACATATGTACATATGTAGATACACACGCACACACACACACACACACACACATACACAAAACGCGTTACTTTTTTCCACGAGAGAAAAAAAAAGGCAAAATGAAAAAACTAAGTCGTATAAGATTAGAGAATTTGGGGATAAAAGTTAGGGGAAAAAAAAAGCAAAAGTGAGAAAAAAAAGAGGAACTGAAGAGAATCAAAATGATCGGTAAAATTAACTTGGCAGCTTCATGTATCATTGAATGAATCGAAAGTATTTAAGATCCTCCAACAGTCCTAATTAGTTTGCCAATGACCTAGGGTGAGCGAAGAAAGAAAGAATTTTTATAAGATGGGCATGAACTTGTTAATACGTACTAGCACCTTACGCGAACACGCCACCGTGTGTGTATCTCACAGTTATATGTTTCGTGGATCTTCCATTCTTTTTTTTCTTTCTATACCGATTCTTTCCCCGTTTCTAGATTCAATTTGAGCCTCGTATTCTACGAGTGTACTAGGTGCAAAATCTGATTCGTCCATTTAGTTGGAAAACGACCGGCTGAACTTTTGTTCTTTCTTCTTTGTTAAGAGACGAAAGTTAAAGCTTCTTCGCGCTGCGCGTACAAGATCTGAAGTATACTTCCTTCCTCACTTAATCAAGGGGTTAATTGGAATGTTTAATTACTTACGGCTTCTGCTTTTCAACAAGAGAGGGATATCGCAAACAGACTGTATCTTCCTTTTTTTTTTTCTAATTTTGAATAAAAATATTTCTTACCTGAAAAAAAAAAAAAAAAAAAAAAAAAAAAAAAAAAAAAAAAATTATAAAATTATTGATCGAATTTTACAATATTGATAATATATTTTATTAATAATGTGTACATATTAAAAAAAGAAAAAAACTTAACAAATAATTTGCTTGATAGTTTACGTCATATTGTTAGATGATATTGAAAGTAAGCATTATACTATAATAAATAAAAAATTGAAGAAAATTGAAACAATCTATTTAAATTATATTCTACGTTGTTTCAATGTATTTTCTTGACAAATGGAAAATCGATCTATTTTTTTATAGCGCATTGAATTGAAGTATATATTCTTTGCGTATACATTCTGTTCTTTTTAAAACCCGACTTGAGCATTTTTCAATAAGATCATTTCATTTTATATATACGAATACATAAAACAAAACATGAAATATTAAAATTGTGATAAATGAAATAATAAAATTATGACAAGTCAACGTCGCTGACCAATGCCGTTGGAGCGCATAAATTTTCGATTCTCCATTTATTTTTATTCGATTCGCCCACCCAATTGACGATAAAAATTGATGTATCGAACGCTTATACATGTATGCATGTATTCGTCACTTAAGAGTTGTAAAAGTAAAAGAAGAACAAGTCTCGAAATTTTCTAAACAAAGAATGAGAGAGTAAATGAGTCGCGCATGTAGAGTTTATGGATCTCTGAACGAGAATACATCGCTCCACTCATGAAGCTACCATAGGGTCATTAACTTGCTCGGACGTTATTATAACAATAACGCGCACAATTGCGATTTTACCCAAAATATATAAACATATATATACATATAATATGTACACGCGCGCATGTGTGTATATTTTTGCGCGGTTTTGCGATTCAGCTCCTGATAGCGTGTTTGATTTAGTAAATAAACAATGCGCTAATTGGTCCTCTCCACTGCTCTCTCTCTCTCTCTCTCTATCTTGTTCTCATCATACGATGGCCTTATTTCCAAATGTTCACGGACTGTAAAAAAAAAAAGAAGTGAAAAATATTGGATAATGAACGATCGGTATAATGATGACCAAAATCGCAACCGTTTAAATTTTTATGAAATTGTATGTTCCATTTCGGTGTCCGATGCTTATCTCCGATAGCGATGGTTATATTCTCTCCGGTAAATGTAGGTTAATTACCTTATACAATATATTAAACGATCCGATATTTAATTTTAAAAATTTCCATAATTTAACGCGTTCGATTAATTTTAATTTATTTATGCGCGTTATATAATCATTGTACCGCGAATCGAATTGAATCGTTTGATTTAGGAGGAAATTTTTGTTAAATTAATAAACGTATTTAGTTTAAATTTAACAAAAATTTTACGAGTTACAAAAGTTCCACATTTAAAGTTTTTTTCGATACACAAATCAGAAGTTTATCTAATCATAAACAAATGAACCATGTAACTGTAAATTAAATACAAAAAAAGACAAAGAAATAATAAAAGAACACCGCGGCGTTTCTAATATTCATCGAGTAAACACAGATTCCAAAACTCAAAGAGAAAGAGAGGTAGAAGTAACGCAGCTGTTCCAAACGCAACGATTTCTGTACCTGTCGCGCATCCGCGGACAAACGAAGAGTCTCTATCGTTGCACGGACGCAGCCGCTTTTTAAATACACAGTGCTAGACTGTAATAAACCGTGCACGTGTCACAAAGGCAATGACACAGCCGCCTCGCCGCGCATTCTTCCGCTATTTTTCCGTTACGTTCTGTTAAAAACAAAAAAAAAAAAAAAAAAAAAAAAAAGGAAAAAAATATGATTCCGTATACGCGATCGTTGACGATCTGTGTATCAAATAACTGTTTGTGTCGTATATGTTTGAGAGAGAAAGACGAGCGCGTGTTTGTTCTCTCTAAATTTAACTGCGCTTTTCAACATTCATCTCGCGTTTTTCATTAATTGAAATTCGTTCGAACGATATATTATAGTTGAATGTTTACGGAGAAAACAATGTTTAATACATGGGGGATTATTATGCGTATGAAAATATTGAACGAAAATACGGAGAAAAAAAATCACAAAGTTTATTCAATCACTTTTCGATATACATACAGAATATGATGAAGTTCGGCAACTGATTCTTTCCTTGGATAAATATAAGAGAGCAACGACCTCAAAACTTTCACACATGCGATGATATTTTTTCTTTTAGACAAACGCAAAAAGTTTCGTAAAAGTTTCTTAAGTATGAAGAAGGGTAGGATTGTAAATGTCTATTATCTCAGCTTCTTCTGAAACTGGATATGCGATACGAGAAAAAACTATGTTTGTATTAAAGACCTGCTTGTTGTTTTTTTTTCTTTCTTTCTTTTTTTTTTTTTTGTTTTTATAAAAGCTTCCACAAAACACTTATGACTGGCGCCACGAGACACTTTGAAATCTCTCGTTAACTGACAGAAGATCGAATAACCTAAAGAATGGATATTTATTCAAGTATTTTTGTTCCATTAAATGATACAAGGTTTCAAGAAGCGCACATTAAGTGAAAAAATTGCGATCGATGTTACATTCTAAAACATTTACGTTATTCTAATATAATACATATTCGAACTAAATGTTTACTTTCACTCGTAAAATCTGTTTTTATAAAATGTTATATTTCATAGAAAAAAAGAAAATAAAATTTGTGAATCGAAAATCAATTTTTTATTCCAACGCATTTTATATTCCGCTAACGCAATAGTTTACCCGCATTTCGCCAACACACTTATCTCTTTGTTATAACCAAGAAAATTCTTGCCTGTATCTTTATTGTTTCGAAGAGAGCAAAAATTGTGACATAGCAAGAAAGCACACTGACGCCATTATAAAGGCTAGTATTTATCTTTATGTACACACACTTTTTACGCACTTTCCCAGAGTGCGAAAATCATGAACTTAAAGAAAGTGGGATGGAAAAAAACTCCGTTTAAATATGCAGATGGGGCCAAAAAAAAAAAAAAAAAAAAAAAAGAGGCAAGAGATTGAGGAAAAAATGAGGGGAGAAACAAGCGTGAAAAAAAAGCCGAGAAAAAACACTCGAGCGATCTCGCGACCGAAAGTGTTTTATTTTTCTATCCTCCTTCCTTCTCTTTTATACCCATAGGTTCTTGGGAGTCGTAACGACAGCGTTGGAAGCGCTGGCGCCGGAGGCGGCTTCTGACGCGTGCTTTTAAATAGAGCTTTCTTTTCTTTCCTTTTTTTTCCTGCTTTTTTTCATTCGCTGTTTAGTAAACTGATTTGTGGGATGAATGAAGCGATTGTAGAAATTGCGCATCAAACGATATTTCGAATGTCTTTTCTTTTGTTGGTTGAAGTGTTTGGTAAAAGAAAAAAAAAAAAAAAAAATTAAAACAAATTAGAAGGGTTTGTTCATTATCGGAGAGGTGAAATAATAGTCACAAGTGAATTAATTATCTACTAAATGATGAACTCTTGGTAATATTGACAATAATATACATTAATATCGTTTAGAATTATTCCACTAATAAACGATTGTCAGTGCGAAAAATAACTCGATCAATTTCCTTGTTTTCTATTATATTATTGTTTAAATTGATTAAATTTATATCGATAAAATAAACGAATTTACATTTATACATTAACGCTTGTGAAAATTACAATATATCAAATATTTATGCAATAATTGACAAGAATTATTTAATTGGGAAAAGCTCAATGCAATGTAATATAAATGTATGATAATATACGTAGGGTATAAGCATGTGCCGTGAATATTAAAATAAATATTAAAGTTAATTATCGCATATTGCATTAAAGGCGCACGATAAAATATAGAATAAACTGATGAATTTAAATAAGCAATTGTTGAAAAAGTATTGAGATGTTGGTAGGTAAAAAAATAAATTTTTCATCGATTAATAAATTTTTTTCTTAATTATTCGTAATAAAATAACCATGAATAAAAAGATGTGTCAAATAAACTCGGCAAAGGAAAAAAAAAAAAAAAAAAATTGCAAACGGTTAAACACATGTCAAAATCTCGTTTACATTCGTTTTCGACACCCAAAAGGATATTACGTCAAGTATCAAGGAGCGCGTATGGGTTACTTTTCGCATCGGCGCACGCTGTATCATACTCATCGACCAAGCCAACTACAACGCACGCGATATCTTCGACGATGATCCTCAAACACCTTCGAGTATGCATACTCGTATTTTTTATCGTTCGTCGGTGGACGATGACGAAATTATTAGGTGATGCGAAAAATAAAAAAACAAGGTAGATTAAGCATTAGGTTTCACGGATTCCCTTAATCGCGCGTAATAGTGATGAGTGACGCGAACTTAAAGATATAAATATAGCTTTGTATTAACGATACAATTTTCGATTGGTGATTTTAATTAAAGAGTAATTAATATTTCACGAAATTTTTAGCGGTAATTTAACTTATAGGAAGACTTAATGATAATCGGAAATAACAATTACTTTAAATCGATGCAAGGGAATGTAGGAGTATAGGTAGCTTATACAATCGAAATTTTGGACGCTTATTATGTAGTATAAATATATAAGTACTTCTTGGCAGTTTGTTAATTGCCGTTGATCGTGCTTGATGTGTTTGATTGATTTGATGTACTGTTTTGATTTTAAATTAAATCCCTTACTCGAGCATTTTCTTTTTTTTATGATGTATTCAAGTTATTAGTGTATTCTTTAAAAAAAAAAAAAAAAAAAAAAAAGAAATTATAATATTCTTTTTTGCACGTAAAAGTAATTTAATTTGATAAATTATGGTAAATATGTAGAAATCATTTTGTAAATAAATGTAAAACTGATTCGAGGTTAAAATTCAAAAGTACATAACGCGTATATAGAACGATCGCTTAATGACATGCAGCAGCAAGTGATCGCACTCGAGGCTAAATCAAACCCACCACTAACTCACGTATATATACGTATATATACGACTATAGTCACCGATCCCCATGCACGTGTCTCTCTTTCTCTCTCTCCCTCTTTATCTCTCAGTCCCTTTCGCGAAAATTACATCGAATGACTTGATTCGCTCGATTTCTCCCACATACAATCTGGGAAAGAGGAGATCGTGAGGCGACAATAAACGACGTGACCGCCGGAGAAATTACTTCGGCTAATGAGTTGCAATTACGGAAAGAGAGGAAGAGAGAGCGGTATCGGTATTAATGTGTGTATATGTGTGTACTATAGATGTGAGTGCGGTAGGCAGAGGGACAAAAAGTACGGGAACGCAAGGATACGTTGAGGAAACACGTATATTCACACGCGCGTGCGTTTTGTATCGATTGTCGCCAGTTCATTTCCTAGCTTGATGAAACTGGGAAAGTGAATCCGGATGAGGCGAAATCCAAATGAGGTTGGGAAAGCAATGAGTTTCCATTTTTTTTTTTTTTTTTTTTTTTTTTTTTTTTTTTTTTTTTTTTTTTTTATTTTCGCGCGAGAGCTTTGACGATGTATCGTTTTAGAAAATTAGAAAAGTATCCAACGAAGAAGTTGAGACAGAATCTTTAATATTTTATAGCGATAATAATTTTTTAACCGTTTGAGCATCAAGAGGCAATTGAAATTTTAAAGTTAATAAAATTTTACGCTGTTTCCTAAATAAATAAAGAATTTTTTATTTTTTAGCAAAGTATATATAATATGCGATATTGAAAATCTAATATGAAAATGAGTCTTTTTTACAAAGTAGCAAGTTATTACAAAAGCAAAGATTTAAATTAATGAAGTAAACATTATTTGACTTTTAAATATAATATGTTACAATATTTTATTATACAAATTATATAAGTCAAGCAATAAAAAAAAGTAAGTGGAAAGAAAGTAATAAATGTCAGTTATGTACATAGTTGAGTTGAAAATCGATAAACTTGGAGAACGTAATTTATAAATGATAATTAGAATGAAATTTTTAATTTCGAAATGGAAATAGAAAAAAAAAAAAAAAAAAAAAAAGAAGCAATTTCAAAATTATCGCTCTCTTTAAAAAAGTAATGAAACACAGTATTCAGAACTAAATATCGAATCGCGTAATTAAAATGAAATGAGCCGTGCACGCGCACACGCACGTGTACGTGTATCTAGCGCAAAATTTATCATTAAGGCAATAAATATAGATCGTTCTTCAATTCTCGTTTCTCCGAATCCCGTATGTATAAATAAAAGTACTTGTACACCTCGTTCTTTTTCTTCCTCTTCCTTTCTCTCTTTCTCTTTCTCTTTAATTTCAGAAGTGGAAAGCAGAGGGCAATTTCAATTATTTTAAAGAGCTCAGAGAGAGAAAGTAAAAGAAAAAGAGCGAAAGAGAGAGAGAGAGAGAGAGGCGCGGTAACAGAAACGCATCATCCAGGTTTGCGTGCATGCGAAAGCTTTCGTGCAATCGATCCTATGAGTTCTACGAGCTCGCATACATCCCACACATACTCGTATAAATGTGCGCGTGCGCACACGGGCACTTATATACACGGTAAACGCGATTAAAGCGTTATTGCGAGTTCGAACTGGAAAATCGCGCGAAAGTATCTAGAGGAGTAAAGGGAGAGAAGTCGAGCCGGAAATTTCGCCGCGGCGCGATTGAAGCAGCGGCTCGTAGCCCTTTTGAGCGTCTAATAAGAGCGTGTGGACGCTTTAATTGAAATATCCAGGAAGCAAGTGACCACCGCGCATATATACACGCTATATACTATACATGCGCGTTATGTAGTGAAAGCGGCTTTTGCATACCTTGCGTACGCGTATACATACACACACGTATATGTACATACTTTGTAAAAGGGGATAATACGGGTGCAGAGCGTAGAGTTTCGATTACAAGCTATCGTTGCCTCGATCGTGTACGTGTTTCGTCCCTTATGGCAAACGTTCGCGCGCTGTCGTACCTTTCCTAGTTAATTTACAAAGAGTTTCGAGGATGAATCGGAATTTCGTATGGTTCGTTCATTGAAATATATGTTACTTTGAGGTTTGGCGTTAAGCTCGTTTAGCGTTTATTGATGTAAGCAAAATAAAGGACTTCGATTACCAAATTTTCTGCAAGCGGCCGAAAAGTTCAACTTTATATGTCGTCGTCCCGATACAAGCGATAAGTTACGATCTTGCGGTGCTGCAAATTTTTTTCGTTTCTCCTTCTATTATATACGCGCAAAAAAGGAAGTGAAATATCGTTTTAGGTAGCCGCGCAAGTTAACAGCGCTCGTATGCGCCATATAATCTTGCGAGTTATCCCGAGGGGCGCGTATTACACTATAAAAACCTTCCCCATCGGTACGATAAATTTTTGCGATTTTCCGTATTCTTTGTGAAATAAAATTTACGCTTTCTTTTTTTCATTCTTGATATTTCTTAGTTTCTTTGGTCTTCCCGCATATTTGTTACTTACCTGTTGATATTTAATTTTAACGTCGTTATGTTATATTAAAGTTTTTTATTTTTATTTATTGAAAGATAGCGTAGTCGTTAATAGATCGTATTACAGAAATTCTGAATTTAAAAAATTTTAGCGAAGAATTTTTATTTTTAAAATGAAAAAAGCGAAATAAATCATCAATTCGAATCCACTATTAATTGTTTTATAAGTTTAAATTGTTTTGAAGATCTATTGATTGATTAAAAGCATGCGATAACCGATCAATACACCGAGAACTTAAATCAACAAAGCACAAACGCAACCTTTTACACCGATGGCGCTCATTAAGCCCACGTAAACACGTACATAAAGTTTTCGCCCGCAATTTACGATATCATAGCGTACGACGTTGTTTTCTCCGGTTAAAATTTAGAGAGCTTGCAAGAGGAGGTAGAGAGAGGCCAGGCGCAGTAAATAACGGGGCCAATAATGGGCATAATAACGATCAAGCGAGCAAGAGAGAGAGAGGGAGAGGAACAGAGAGAGAGAGAGAGAAAGACAGAGATTATCGAAATTGGAGCAAAGCCAGGAGTTCTCGCGAACACCTTTAACCTCCTCCCCCTCTCCCTTACCCCCTCGTCTCGTTCTAGCGAATCCAATGCTACTACCATTTACTCTCTCGCTTCCTTGCCTGCTCCTTGTTTCGGCACTTAACGCCCGCTTTCGCGCGCCAATCGAGCGTGGCCGTAACACCTTGTTCACGAGTGAGAGAGAGAGAGAGAGAGAGAGAGAGAGAGAACTCGTTTCTCGTGTAAACGCCGTAGGGTACTTCCAACTCTCTCTCTCTCTCTCTCTTTCTCTTGTTTCTCTACTTTAGCTCCAACGATTGTCCAAGAGTGGTCGGATTGTTTTGTTGGTTGGATAAGGAGATTTCCTCTTTGGTATTTAGTACGCGAGCCGACTTGTCTCTTTTTCTCCCTCTCTTTCTTTATTTTTATCATAGTACTTCACGCTCAGAAACTTTTCATGAATTTCAAACGTAATAGTAATGGAAAAAAGATATTTCTGGCAATACGAGCAATAACGTTTTGCCATTCCTTGCTTCGAGCCATTAATTTTTAATATAACGAATCGTACATAATTTTACATAATTAATCGTATTTCAATAAACAAAAGAGATAAAGTTGCTTGGAATTTTTCATCTCAAATAACGTTCCATACCCTTTCATGCAAATAAACGATATTAAAAAACTCCATCGTTTACCTATTTCTTTTTTTTATACGCTTTTGTTAAAATCGTGAAAGAAAGCAACTCATAAAAAAAGAATAAGAGAGAAAGAGAGAAAAACTATTTGAAAGAATGCAAAGCGAAAGTAAACAATTTCTTTCAGCGTGTCATACATTTTTCCTGGTGATAGAAGAAAAAAGAAAAAGAAAATAATGTGGAAAAATAAGAAAATTACAAAATCGAGGTAATTCACTTTCCATGAGCCGTCCTACCTCGCCTCGTGTATTTTATTATACGTATCGCAAGAGCGAGAGGCAATTATAGAACGACGCAAGAGAGAGACAGAGAGAGAGAGAATATGAATCCGTCGTGCACGCGGGATATCGAATTGATGTTTACTCAAGTGGCGTATAAAGACCGTACATAGTGAGTAAGAGAGTGAGAGAGAGAGAGAGCGAGCGAGAGAGAGAGAGCGAGCGAGAGAGAGAGAGCGAGCGAGAGAGAGAGCGAGCGAGAGAGAGAGAGCGAGCGAGAGAGAGAGAGAATGAGAGATAGAAGGGTTGATCTACCACATGTTGCCTATTAGTTGCATTGTACGGCGCAAGTTATCCAATACGAATGCTTTACAATGGGTCTCTTCTCCTTTCTCTCTTCCCCCTCTCCCCCTTCAGATACACTTGTGCGCAGGTGCCGGAGATCCCGTGCGTGTATATACATGCATGCAACGCGTGCAGCGTACATAGTACGATATTAATGATGTATTATGTTGCTACGGTCATGGGCTTGTAACCTGCGCTAATTGTGTAACGCGCGCTCGGACTTTGATGTAGCCTTTGAAGCTTATGGGTTTTCATGCATTTACGGCCAATTTGATGTATTTTAATGGATTGTACATTTGTTGCGCGTTGTGTATCAATTTTTTTCTATTTTTATTTATTTTAAAGGCGAATAGTCAAATAATTAACTTTACATAAATTAAGAAACATTTATCGTAAATTCCTCATTAGTATGATAAAGATTAACTTTCAATAAACATAATTTATAACGAACACTCATTGTCATTGTTATTATTATATGTATGAAGATATTAAACTTCAAAAACGACGCTCTATATATAGTTCACTGATGCAGTGATCGTTCGAATACACCCAAATTGAGTCTAAATAGTCAATCATCTAGTCATGACTAAACGATCGCTTCACTCTCATCAGTAATATATTCTCACTAGCTCTCTTTGTCTCTCTCTCTCTCTCTCTCTCTCTCTCTCTCTCGCTCGTTCAATCGAACTTTCAGAATTGACGTTGCGGAATCGGCTGGCACAGAGTCGCAAACACATTCCCAATGCAGATCTAATGCTTTGTATGCTCGTTCAACCCCATGCCAGCCAATACAGTCAATTTCCTCCCTCTACTTCTCTTACTTGCTCGCTCTCCCTCTCTCTTTCTCTCCCTCGACCATTCACTCTCTACACCTTGCTTCATCTCTTGCAATTATTGTCGCATCGGTAACACCAAAACGCAGCTGGTTATAATTCAACTACATATATACAACTACATGTACATGATACAATGAACGAGCTTAATTTGGCTGATTTTTGTCAATATGTATAATTAATAAATAAAATTGAAAAGAAAAAGGTCATATTCGATGCGAGTAAAGAACTTTTTGGTAGGGAAATTTAATGTAAATTTTTAATCAAACATTAAATACTGCTGTTGTTTGATAATTTAATAATTTATTTTAAAATTATTCGATAGCAGTAGTCTGTAACTATAAAAATATAAAAATATAAAAAATCGGATTAAAACAATACTTCATAATTATAAAAATTTTCTTGACAATAAAAATTCACAACCACCGAAACAAGCATAATCCTTTTGTTTTTTCAAATAATAACTTTCATATAATGCAATCCTGCATAGATATATATGAATTTACACGAGCGCACCCGATACAGGTAAGGTAAAAATAGTCACGACACCCTCGAGTGCATTTGCCCATCTCGAAGGGGACGCATACGTATAAAGTGTAAGCTTAGAAAGAGAGAAAGCGGCATTTGAGCTGGCAGGAAAACGGGCGTCACGAGTGCGCCGACGACTACCCACCGAGCCTTCGTGTAATTAGAACTCATGCTAATTATTGGCTTTGGACATCGAAGCTGAATAGAGCGTGCGCGTGTGTGAGTTTATGCGGCTACGTGACCGGGGAATAGTGTCAGAACGAGGTTATGTTTCGACGGTTGAAATTTTGACGAATAAAAGAAGCGGACGGTTGACGATTGTTTCAGCTAGAACAGTTGCAATTTTTGGAAAATTATATGGATACATTATGTAGAAATTATATTTTGTAGTTCTCTTCGAAGATTACAAAAATATACAGATGATTGAATTTTTATAGAGAAAATAATTCTTTTCTTTTTCGTTTTAAAATAAATTAAACAATTTCCATCTCAGTAGCACAACAAGAAGAGGGACGAGGTAGACGCATAAAGCTCAAAACTTTCGAGCGGTAAAGTCGGTGGCTCGATCGACGTACTTATACTCGTATATACATATATACGCTCATCGAAAATATTTATGACGAAAACAGGGAAGCGCACACAGGAGGAGAACTCCTTAACTTCCGGCCTCGGGGCCACCAAAGTCTTTATGCAGCCTCACTCTGCTTCGTCTCTCTCTCTCTCTCTCTCGCTTTCTCACGCTCTCTTGTTGCTATCCTTTGGCAAGCGGGAAAATTCTCCCGCACCGTATATACATCACGATGGGATAGCCGCGTCCGCTCTGGGATTGGCCGAAGGTTGTCCGCTCTACATGGAAAATCCTGCAGGATCAACTGCTGGAGAAGCAGAAGCGACTAGGCTCTCTTTTCTCTCTCTCTCTCTCTCTCTCTCTCTCTCACTCTCTTTCCCTTTAAACTAAGACTCTTCCTCTATCTTTCTTTATCTCCCTCTCGCGCTCATGTAACAATATAACGCAGATATTTTCAACGTTTTTCGCTTCTCGAGGTATCGAACCGGATTATCCATGCATGCACTATGGTCTTATAAATAACGCATATAATATCCACGTGAGTATATATGAGCATAAACAAAAGATCTTTTACAAAAATGGATTGCATCGTGGATTATTTTTGCATATAAAAAGAACGTACGTACACGCCTACCTTAAATAAAATAAAAACACCGCTCGTAAATTCGATTAAAAAAAATTTTTTTTTTTTCATCTTCTTTTCATTCGAAGTAAACAATTTAAATCATTCGATTAAATAAGAGAAGATAAAGAAAGAATTTTTTAATTAATCGTTTTTTATTCCTAACGAAACAGACCGACAGATGACATTTTTTTTTTTGCGTTAATTTTTTCGAAACTTTTAAATTGAAATATTTGCGAAAAGGAAAATCAACGAGAATAAAAAAAATGAAAAGGAAACATATGCAAACAAACGTTACATCAAATTAACTACGAATAAAAATGTACCTTTGTTTTAAAATAAAGTTTGTTTCTAATGCAAAGACTATCATAATTTAATGAATCTGCAGCAAAGTATATTTGAACAAATGCAACCGGTGCAGCGTCAAAGAAAAACGGCTTGAAGAAAAGGTATTCCTAATATAAACAGAGAGGAAAAAGAGATAAAGAGAAAAGTTTCGTAACAATCGGTATCTTAAGTTGCTTTGATGGAAAAACAGAGAGAGAGAGAGAGAGAGAGAGAGGATGAAAGAGCACGCATGCGATAAGTGCGCTTTCAAAAAGCATACTCGCGAGGAAGAGCCCTGTTTGCGTGCCTTCATAAGAAATGTATATAGATGTAGAATGAGAGAGAGAGAGAGAGAGAGAGAGAGAGAAGCGAACGTAATAACCCGTCAAGGCGTTTGCCAGAAAAGTCAACAAATGGATTGCGATGAGGTACAAAAGAGGATCGTGAGTAACATTTTGCTGGACGCGAGTAAATAAAATGCGTATTCGTTCAATCTTGTAACAACCTTTTTCTTTGTGATCAATTTGTCTTTATCTAAAATAAAAAAAATAAATAACTTTGTTTTAGAATCAACTTTTTATCTAAATTTAAAGCAGACAAACAAAATTTTTTATCAGAAGCAGAAATTTTTTTAAGCCGTTTGATGGTTTACTTTTATAAAAATACGGAATATTAGGATAAAATTATATTTGATGTTTCAATTGTAACTCTTGTATAATTACGAGAAAGTACAATAAAGGTGTTAAATTATATATTTCATCATTAATGCATCCGCTAGTGCATACTTCCGCATCTCGGATACAATACGTCTATAGATGTACACATATATATTCATTGCATCAAATTTTAATAAATTTATTTCAAACATTGTCTTTTCTATAATTTGATTTTACATTCGCAAATATTCAAATAACCCAACAATAGCATTCTATTCTATTATCAGATGTAAAATTGACTTTTGATAAAGCCCCCGTGCCGTAAAATCTAGTTTTTAAGTAAAAATCCCAGTGATTTACGTTAGCTACGGAAGTCACGTAACGCGCTCATTTCTGTCAAAGTGCAAAACAACTTTATGGTTCTAAGGTTGAAATATCGCCAATAAACAGAGTTGCGAGAGAGAGAGAGAGAGAGAGAGAGAGAGAGCTTTCAAAGGAGAAAGAAAAAAATAAGTAGAAGATCTGTAGACGTAAAAGCCGCGACAAAAGCAGCTTTTCATCGATTCTCGCTTCGTTCTTATATGATAATAAAAAAGCGATAAGAGGATGTTCTTAAACAAGAAAAATTCTTGCGACGTTTGTTAAAAAAAAGTTTATCATCCGAGGTAAAAAAAAGGAAAAAGATTACTTGTTAAATTCTTTTTCAGCTGCTATATAATAAATTAATTTATAAGTACGAGGAGAAACATTAATCATAAAACAATTGATATAAATTATGACTTAATAATAAAGTTCAAGTGACAAGTGATTTTTAATAAAAATTTTCGTTGAACTTTCGAAATTATAAACTTTTAAAACCTCACTAATAATTTATTTTTTTTTTTCGATTTAAAAATGAGTTCGCGGCTTTCGCGGTAATGTTCTCAAACCGAATTGATTAAAAATTTATCATCCATTAGTGCGTCTAAAAATAAAAATAAATAATTTCCCTACATTACATACATTCGATTATGAAAAAAAATCAAGCGCAACGGGGGAGACGAAGAAAGGGACAAGGCTCTTGAAAAATTCACACGCGAAGCCGTACCGACAATTTCACTTTAACTATATATAACATACATATATATATCCCTTTTTTCTTTCCTCCTTAGGAAAAAAAAAAGTCGTGCGCGTGCTACACGTGGGGGGGCCCCCAGCGCGAGAATTGTTGGGTACGCGTGTGCGCTTAAAAAACGAAAGAAGAGAAAGAGGGAGGAAGCGAGGGAGAAAAAAAACGAAGAGGGACGAGGGAGACACGCGAACGATTTCCGCGCGTTGTGCTCCGTCGCTCGTCACGGGGCTTGCTCACTGTATGATAAGAGACTGCTATTTTATCGCCTTCCCCGCGTTTCTTTCTCTCTCTCTCTCTCTCTCTCTCTCTCTCTCTCTCTCTCTCTCTCTCTCTCTCTCTCTCTCTCTCTCTCTCTCTCTCTCTCCCATTCCCTTCACCTTCCGTCAGCTGTATACGCGATGCGTATATACATACATGTATATACGAATAACCCACGTACGCGTAACGGTAGGTGAATGAGGAGCGCAACTGTCAGTATCTGAGGGGAGAGTTGCTACTTTTTTTTTTGTTCTTTTTAATTTTTTTTTATTTATTTTTATTTTTTTTTCTCTTTATTTCCTTAACGGTCTTGCTGCACCTTTCGCGCCAGCGGAAAAATTATTTTCTCACGCGGGCGAAAGGGATGCGTGGGTGAAACGAAAAGAGGAGGATTGGATTGGAAAAGATTTATGGAGCGCTCGATATTTTTACAGCGTCATCTGTATTCGCGCGAGTATTTCGTTTGTTGCACGGTCGACAATTTTTCTTTGTTTTTCTTTTCCTCTTTTTCAGCTTACTTTTAACAATAATCGTTTTTATAAGTTTTTAACGTTTTAATAATATTGCTTTTGAAAAATCAATACCGTATTTGTATTAAGTACAATCGTACGATCCCACCCGTAATTTATTATAAAAAAATATATGTAAAGGTATTCCAATAAATCAACCGAATGCAAATATAAGCTCCGTGAAATAAGTATATTCTAAATTGAAATTTATACGTTTAATCACACCGGATTCATTCAAAGATAAAACCTTACATTCTAGCTCACCCTCTCCCGCTCTTCCTCTTTCTCTCTCTCTCTCTCTCTCTCTCTCTCTCTCTCTCTCTCTTTCTGCCTCCTTTGCTATTCTCAAGCTTCAGTTTTTCAATAATAAAGTACACGAATAGAAAGGGGAACTCCGACGAGGGAATGAAAATTTCATCGCACGCAAAGCAGTAATTCCTCAAGTAACTGCATACGCGCGCACTATTCAATAATACGTGTATACGTACATATACGTAGGTATAACACATCGAGAAAGAGAGAAAGAGAGAGAGAGAAAGAGAGAGAAATGGAAAGAGGAAGAAAATAAACGAGTGAGTCAGTCCATTACGATCGGAACATAAATAATTTCGTAAATTCACTTGTCGGCGCGCGCGTGCGCGACCGTCCGTGATTTACATTTTAATGTGCTCAAGTGGCGTTTCTTGCCAACGGAAGAACACACCTCGCTCCGAGTGGAAGAGCAAAAGAGACGATGCGCGAAGTGGAAAAGAATCGAAGGGAATGCGAACGAGAGAGGGAAGAGAGAAATGGAAGGTAAAAATGAAGGAAAAGACGATGGCGAACGAGCTTGGATGGACACTCGCGTGACGATTTGAAATATCGGCGATGTAAACCTTGCGGAGAGCGAGAGAAAGTTTTACATTCGCGCTTTTTTATCCCTCGTAACGCAAAACTAGTGTACACTCCCGATCGAATGAATTAACAAACTCGCAACCAGCGCGTAGTTTTATTTTTCAGTAAGTGGAAGGGGGATGAAAAGCTCTCGGTGTATTTTTTTTCCCATCCCAATACAACTACTTCGAGATTCACATAGAAAATCGACGGCAGCGATATTCGAGATGCGAGGACTTGATAGATTTTTTTTTTTTTTTTTGTTTTTTGTTTTCTTGTTTTTATCGAGTCGCGCGCGTTGTCCCGGGCGTGTTGTATTAACAAAAGAGTCCCTTTGAGAGGTGTATCCAATTTACGACACAATGCTGTTTATTTCGTTTAAAGGCTTACGGATAAGTACCGAAAGGCTCACTCGAAACTCGCGCTTTTATTTTTTTGCTTCGAGGTGATTTATAAATAAAAGTAATTCAACGCGAACGTATTTTTACATGCCCTCTTCTTGTTTTTTTTCTCCCCTCTCACCTTCATTTTTTGTCAACAAATGGAAATTTAAAACAATCAATTTTAACGGAGGACCGTTAAAATACGCCTATGTTACATTTAATTTTCTCTTCTTTTTTCTTATATCAATATCTAACGATGAGTTTTGTTTCGTACGATAGATTGCATACCTTTTGATATTTTAAATTGCATCTAAATAATAAATGTTTAAATTCGATGTAGATTAAAATCAGAACAAACATTTTTTTCAGTAATAATTAAAAGTATATTTTTTATCAACAATCTTCGGGTAAAAACAAAAGCTTACTACGATCAGAGAAATATTTTTTTCGAATTCAGTATTGAGTATAGTCTCTCTCGGAGAGTTTTTTTCTCAATCAATAAGCTCATTTACGCCTGTTAACAATTCTTGCATAAATTCACAAAAAGCTCGTGTTTTACATCCTCAAGAAGCGCATATTGCAAATCGGTAAAATATGTAAGACATCGTATTGCAGTTAATACAGCAAACATTGAATATACATGCATATATCGAGCGCGTCTCTTACGAATCTTTTCAAAACGACGATTTCTTTGATTCACGACACGGAGTCGCGTTACAAATCGAGTCATCTTTGCGCGACGGAAAATTTATTGGATTTTGACGGGTTTTTCCGTGTCTCGATGCGCGAGTAATATACACACATACACGCGAGAACTACGACAACTGGTTTGAAAATTATGAGTCGCGCCGTTATTGGAAATTCAAGGCGCTCGATGTTGTCGGGGCTTCGAGAAAACGGAATCGTTCGATTTATTTATTAATTTTTTTTATTCCGGTGCATGTACTTTTGTCGATACACATTTTCTTTTCTCCGACGAGTATTTTTCGTTTTCAATAAAAATTCATAATTCGCTTATTAATGTTCAAAATGCTCATGTTTTATTTAAACGCTTTTAAAAAATTTTCAACTGAAAATATATTTGCACAAAGGTTCAGCGAATGACTATTTCTCTTACGGTCTATTGCGTGTATAATTAAAAGCGAAGGCTTTGGAACGCGCGTCTATAAAGATAAGCGAACGGTGGAGTCGAAATTTAAAAAAAAATAGCGCGTTACATGCACGCATACATAGTTCACTAATGGTTAAAAATTAAGCGACTCGACAAAATATAAAGATATTGCAAGTTTTCAACGAGTTTACCATTTCCGTAGGAAATTTTCAGCAGAGATCGATGTCGCGACAAAAAAGCCGGTCTTTCAGAATCTCTGTGGAGTTACTTTTGTAGTTCCATATACCGGATATATATATATATATATATATGCACATATAGTTAAGCTCATAAGTAACCTTAAAGAGTAAATTTTTTTAAAAGAAGTTTGTCGACAATTTTGTTGTTACGTCAGCCAAGTTTGTGAAAAATTAAGAGCGCTAGGATAAGGTTACTCTTAATTAACCTTAATCGATGACTTATATAATCTTTAAATTAATGAAATTAATATAAACATATAACTTATGCACAAACGTTAATTGCCAATACTTTAGTATGATTTTCACTGCGAAATTTACCCTCGCCCTCAAGCCAGATTGTTTCATATTTCATCCTACCGATTTTTCGCTCGCGTGCGTACTTTATACATATATATATATATATATATATATATATATATATATATATATATATATATATATATATATATATATATGTATATATATACATACGCTCGTAAACAAGAAGAAAAGCCCGTCTTACGTATACGTAACGAGAAAAGGGGTTCGTGCGTGCGCGCGCGCGTTGTGCACCGGTGCTTCTATATGTTACGTATATATGTAGTATATATATGCATACGTATACATACGTCGTCTAGGCGTTCCAAAAGGTGCTTTGAACACACCGTTCCGCAACGCTGAAATTGTTTTATCGACAAGCCGCTTATTATCCGACAACCCCCCAAGGCGCGTGGCGCACGGAAACAGAGAAACGGGGAATTAGTTTTTTGACCGTTGAGTTGAATGCGTAATGGAAGGGGCGTATAAATTTTATAGCGAGATAGAAGTGATAATGGGCGAGAAGTGGGTTTGGTGAAGGGTAAGAAATGTTGTTAAATGAAGAAAACGCGCGGTGTTTTCTTGTTTTTTTTTTATCTATTTGAAATTCTCGTTAATTAATACTCATTTATCAACTTACTAATTTTAATTTTGTATACGGCATCGTACGACGTGAAAATAATTAAACACAACTCTCATTTTATCAAGGTAAATTACATCGTTAAGTTGTTATTTTTAGATATTCAAGAGCTTAAAGTTACGTTGGTGTTATACGAGGTCACATCAATTTAAGCTTAAACATTTTTTTCTTGTAAATGTATAAGTTACTCGTAAAAATTGTTAAAAAAAAAAAAAAAAAAAAAAAAAAAAAAAAAAAAAAAAAAAAAAAAAAAAAAAAAAAAAAAAAAAAATCTACTTTAACCGTAATTTATAAAAACTTGGAAAGAAAAGGTTAGTTCATTAACAGCTCGTATACAGATCAATTTTTAAAAAGTGCTCGTAAAAAGTTGAACCATAAAAACTTTTTGTTTAAACATCGTATAGGAAAAGCGAAATAGAAAAGTATCGCAGCGATCGAGCTCAAAGAAGATAATCGTTTAAATCCGATCGAAGTCGCTTTTTCATACGCTATTACGCACAAGCGCCTGCGAATAAATCAAATCCACGTACACGCAAAGAATCTCCGGCTTTCGACGCTCGCGCGTACACATACAGATATATACATATCATAGGTAGATATACACCCACCATGAAGCAGCCTCGTTCGCGGATTACAGATAATACTCGCGTAAGACCTGAGTTTAGGGAAGTAGGGATGGCGTTAGCGGTAATAGATGCTGCAACCTTCTTAAATGTGTAGCCCTCGGCTACGGCTAGTCAGGAGAGAAAGAGAAAGAGAGAGAGAGAGAGAGAAACTCACTCCATTTCTCCATGCTTTCTCTCTCCCGGTCTTTCGCGTAATATCGTTTCTTGAGCATAACGAGGTTAGTTTAGTCAGCGAGTAGTTAAGGCACGAGGTACGAAGGAAGGAAAGCGGCAAAGTTGGAAGGAGAAGCTACCGCAACTTGTAAGATCGTGTGTGTACGCGAACGTTAAAGCGGTGGTGCTGTGGGTTACATAATGCGGGCCAAGCCGAAAAGGAAAACAACGCGCCGATGAGCGATTGTTTTCGTTCCGCGAGGACGTGATTTACGTTGTGTTAAATATTAAATTTTTCTTTATTTAAACGTTATTACATTTCATTAAGAAAAGAAAAAGATAAAAAGGAAAAGATTACGACACGATTATGGCGTTCATATTTTCATTATTCAAAATTATAATCGATTCTAAAGAGAAAAAACGATTAATACGTACAAAATATTTACGTTAAGATATTATGGAAAGAATTTTTAAAAATGAACAATTTTTCTTTTGTTAATTTGCATTTAAAGTAATTACCGACAAAAATGTAAGCTAAAAAAAACATCCAATGTTTCAAAAAGTCAACAAACGAAACAGTTGCGGCAAGAACGAAGGAAAATAACGGCAGGAAAAAACAAATGACTTTTATCGCGCATAATATCTCTATTTGTTTAACGGCGTGGAAATAAGACAAGAAATCGTCCGAGAAGGGGAAAACAAGGGACAGTTCCCGGGGTACTCGAATAACCGAGAGATCGTAGAGGGTTGGGATTTGTGAAAATAGAAAAGAAATGAAGAGAAAAATGCAATGATCCAGATAAGAAACACGTAATACACGTACATATAGAGACGAGGAACAACGACCATTATAGGGTGGAAAGAACTATGAGAAAAAAAAGGAAACTCAAAAAGGGAAGAAGATGGAGATAAGAATGCGAGATAGTTAAGCGTGAGAGAGAGAGAGAGAGAGAGAATTTGGAAAAAGCCAAAGAAAGCAACGCGTGCGCGAGTAACAGAAGCAGCAGCAGCATCTAGTAATATCCGGCGGGCAACCGAGTTTAGCTTATCTCTCTCGCGTTCGCTCACATACGCCGTTTCTCCATCCCCCTTAGGGGTGCGCGGGCGTCCCTTAGTTGCCTTCCCTCTCCACTCTCTAACTTTCCACTTCTGTACTCTTCTCTTTACGCTTGCGCGTAGATAAGCATTTAAAGTGTACGTACACGTCTGCGCGCATGTGTGTGTGTGTATGCGCGCGATAATCGCTGGGATATCGAGAGCAGATCTTCCTTCTCCTGCACAAGCCGCGGAGAAACTTATTTTTGGCGAAATTTCGAAACGTGAGCGAGCGCGCTTGGCCCAATTGCCGAAATCGCTTGGAAATTTTGTTCTTTACCGAGAAAGGCGAACCGGAGTAAGCTTGTCGTTTAACTGTTTGTCGAGATAACGCGAGAGAGAGAGAGAGATGTTGCTCCACCTATATACAATTATAATATAACTAAGTCACAAGGGCTAATTTTATTTATCGCTTATGCCATACATCTTTACGATTTTAGTTTTATTGTCTTTTTCTTTTTAGTTTTTATATCTTTTATGTTATTTACAATTGGAGGTTCAAAAACGTTTTTTATCGAAGAGATAAAATGAAAGTAAAACTCGTTGATTTATGTAGTAATAACATTCTTTTAATTTCATCGCAACAGTTAACGTTAATACCTCGAAAATAATTCAGCTCTTTCAATAAATAGAGGTAATATTAATCGTTAATAATATTTATTTACTTTATATTTTAAGAAGAATGGCGAAAAGAAAGTTTTGTCCCTCGCGAAGCGATAATTCACGACGGAATCGTTCTAACCACTGAGTTATCCCTTGATTCGCGCGAATTCTTTTTTCCAAGTAAAATAAAAACGAATGAAAGAGTAAGGTAAGAGAGAAAAAGAGAAAGAGAGAGAATGAAGGAAGAAAAAAAAAAAAAAACGACCGAACGAACGGGATAAGACGTTACGGAGAAAAACCAGTCGAGAAGGATCGGAATTATCGATTTGCAAAAATAGGGGCGAAACGGAGTAGGAGTTGCGACCGAGAAAAAGGAAGGAACGCGCGCGCAGAGAGCGAGGCGTAAGCTTTTAAGTGATTCAATCGTTAAAAACTTATTTTAAGTAATTTTTAAAGTTAAGATAATCGTTGATCGTTAATTATTTTGGTTATTTTTTTTTTTTTTTTTTATTTTATAAATCCAACTGCGAACAACTTGTAATAATTTTCATAAATAACAAAACCGTAATGAATGGACACATTAGGTGCTCATAAATTATTACAACTTGCGCGATTAAAAGCACATTTTGATAAATTATCAACCATAATTTATTCTTCGTTTGTTTATTATTCGGACAAGTCTAATTAGCTGCGGAGAACGCGTTAAATTTGCAAAATTAATTATCGCTTACAAATATATTTAAAGGCATGTTTACGTTAAACTCTCGAGCATACGAGTTTAATATTTTATAAAAACAATATCGACGACGACGTGAAAAAGAAAGCTCGGGGTGCATACACATACGGTTTATTCAACAATCGAGCGCATGCGAACTCGCATGCAAACTTCTGATTCGTATCAATGTACAAAATATAAACCAAAATTTTAGCGGGATTAAATAAATTAGCATCGATTAATTTATTTAAAAAATTCAACGCGTTATCGGTTATTTGTTTTATTTTGTATTTTAATTTAAAATGCTTAATAAAAAATTTTCCGTAATAAACAAAAATTACATTCATTGTTAATGGCAATCAATTTTAAAGAGATACAAAAATCAGATTAGATAACATTTTTCGAAATATTTTCATTTTTTGCTAATATCACTTCAAGGTTCGCGCGGCATGATCGTAAGAAAACGATCAAAAAAAAAAAAAAAAAAAAAGAGAAAAACGAAAGAAACGAAGGGCAGAGGTGGTGAAACACGAAGTATACGAGGGACAAAAATAAAGCCACGCGTGTTCCGTGCGAAAGATTACCGGATTCCTGTATGTCGGTGTGGTATATACCTACCTACATTTACACGTATGTTTACGTATACACAAAAGTGCATGTTTATGTGAGCACACGAGTCTCCATTTCTCTCTCCTTTCATTGCTTTCTAAACCCTTTACGCAAAAGCACGCGGGCGCGCCTTTCCTTGCTTTCATGCTTTGTAAAAAAAAAAAAAAAAAAAAAAAACCCGTAAATAAATTCGCTCATCGAATAAGCACACTAGATTGTTCGGACAGGTAGCGAAAGTTTTAAGAAAAAATTGATGATGTGTGTTTGAGAGTAGTAACCGAGTTCTCGAGAGCGTTTTAGTTTTAAAAAGTTTGCTTTTGCATCGAGTTGTTGTAAGTAACTTCGGTAGTAGGCGTTCGGTTGTAAACGGTGCGAAAACGCGGTTTAAGTCCTTCGCGCGAAATTGAACGGGTGAATAATAATCAAGGTGTCCGTGCGAGGCCACTTGCGTCGATTCCCCGGATCTGAGAGATCGGGGGGGTAGCGAAGGCCACGAGCGAGTTAACGAACAAGCCTCGATCTCTTTCGCTTCGGATCCACCCATTGATCAAAAATAGCTTTAGTCCCGGGACTCCGGTCTGACTGGGACCGGCCGGACTCATCGTCATCGACACCAGGTGAAAGACATGTATCCTAATCAAGACTGGCCATCGGGTGGGTCCGATCTACACAAGCGAAAGGGTCTAGTTCCGTTTCGTCGCTTATTATTGAAATACGTAAATTTCCTTTCCCACCGGATCGTTTTTATTTATACAACGTTAAAAATAATAAAGGAATTATAGCGCAAAGAAAGTAAAAGCAATTCACCTTATTGATCTTTTCTGCATGCTTAAATTTAAAGTAAAGTGACGAATACTTAACAGCGTGAATTTTAACTTTGACGTTAAATAAATAAAATATGTCACGCGTGTTTCGGTTGTTGATTGTGATGAAAAAACTAATTGTGCAAAATTTTATCTATATGTTTAATATTTAATTAAACAGTTATATATAACAAAACTTCATAATTTTTGCAAACAAATAACAGTTTTATCAAAACTTAATAAATACATTAACATTGTGGCAATAAAAAAGGAAACAATTAAGAGCATTTACAAAAGTTATTAAAAAATTAATAAAATTGTAAATTAATAATTATTTTATTTTCCTAAAAATCGCTAATGTATGCAACTCACAATTACAGATATCGAAGGACATCGATTAAATCACGCAACGAGCTTTCTTTGAACACTCGGAAAGTTTTCTTATACCAATACACGTTTCCTAGTCTTCCCTTGAAAATCCGAGGCATGCAGCACCGGTGATAACAGTTTAACGGCGCTATCCGGTATATTGATACCATCTTCTTCTTTACTTCGCTCTTTCTCTCTCTCTATCTATGTCTCTGTCTCTGTCTCTATTTCTCTCACTCTCTTTTCAGTTTCGTTCTCCTTTTTGCTTTCATTTCGAAAGCACAAGGGTAGAGAGGGGGCGGGGGGGGGGGGGAGGCAGTGTAGGCGCGAATTTGCGAGCAAGTGGTCCGACGTTCGCGGCGACAAACTTTTATGTAAATTGCGCCGGCCGTTTAAAGTCGGCCGAAATTACAGGCGGGAAGCATTATCATTTAGTCGCTCGCCTCGGCTACTGCTATACCCGGGGTGACGTTAAAGCCTTCACCCCCCCCCTCTCTCTCTCTCTCTCTCTCTCTCTCTCTCTCTCTCTCTCTCTCTCTCTCTCTCTCTCTCTCTCTCTCTCTCTCTCTCTCTCTCTCTCTCTCTCTCGCTACTCGCTCTCTCGCTTTGAGTGGGAAAGAGAGAGAGAGAGAGAGAGAGAGGAAGGAATAAAAGTTAACGGGAGGGCATTTCTAGGGAAGCGAATTATTTTTATTAAAAGAATTCATTTTGCCATTACCGGCTTCGCGCCCGCGCATTTCTCTCAATTTTTTCTTCCGTCCTTTTACAACGATTCTAGCGTCGGATAATTATCAATTTTAGCTGCGCTACCATTATCCCCTTTCTTTCCAATTCCACCTTTTTTTTTTTTTTTTTTTCTTTTTATTTAAACCCGAGAGCTTTAATTACATGTGTATTTAATATAACGGCAATATAAACGTTAGTTTACTTACTTTGAAATGTTACTTTCGCCTTAAATTTTTTTAATTTAATTACTCGTTTTTTTAATAACAAATATTACGTCGTACAATAAAATGTAATTTGGTTTAATTTAATCTTTTTAATATTCTAACACTTGTAATAATAAAGTACTTCATTAAAATTATATTATCTTCCTATAACAATTAAGTAAAAAATAAATATATGTATATCGAATAATGAGAATTAACAAGTGACTACATTAAAATACTAATTTACAAAATAATCAATAAATATTTTATTATTCGTAATAAGAAAGCAATGAACGCATTTAAAATTATCTTATTTTCCTATAACAATTGAGCATAAAATAAATATAAAGATCGGTGAATATTAATTAACAATTGACATTAAAATAATAATTAACGAAATTCACAATGAACATTTTATATCTTTTAATGAAATCTGCATTATTAATAACTCTCGCGTTTCTTTGAAAATTCAAATGTTACCGCTTCAATGTGCGCTTAAACCAAAATTTATCATTGTAGAAATATGTTATCGAGATATAAATTATTTTTCACTTTAAAATGCCGTATAATTATTCAAAAATTGTATTTTAATTTTCGATTAAAAGCAAAAACTGCCGGCCGTAATAAAGGAAAACTTATCGTAATCGATAACTTTAACGAAAATGCAATTTGGCCAAGGAAATAATATACGGATCGAACATTTTTATTAAGGACATTCATAATATAATATTCAAACAGCTAACGTAAATTATGGCGTTTGGATATTATCGTATGACCAATCGATAATATCAAGTGCATTTATACGGTTATACATACACATATACACACACACACACACACACACACACATATATATATATATAAGCGTATAACTATTATTCAAACATTTAAATAAATGTTTAGGTCTATGTACTTGCTGTACTTAAACAAAAATGTTTATCCAAGGTTTTACAAAAATTAAAAAAAAAAAAACTTTTGATTATTTTATTAATGTATATATACCTGTATGGTGAATTTCAATTAAAAACACTTCAAAAGAAAAAAAATCGTTATCGTTAGTTAGACATTATTCAAAAACTTTATACTTAAAAAAATTCTACAATCGTAAAAAGTAGAATTATGCAAAAATATAAAATACTTGACGCAAATTAATATTTTTGTATGAAAATGAAAACGTAAGTTAAATGAAAATATCAATGAAACATATATATATATATATATATATATATATATATATATATATATATATATATATATATATATATGTACGCGTGCGTATTAACGAAAAAATTTAATTAAAAATTTCATAAACAAAGTTGCAGTTTTATAAAGTTTGCGTATGTGCATACGGAACCGTTAAGCTTTGAAGTAATTATAAGGCAGTTCTATTAGGTATTTCTTTTAGTTTTTTATTTTTTTTTTTATTTTTATTTTTTTAATAATATTCGCTACTTTTTTCATCTTGTCAGATACGCAGGAAAGAAAGAAGTAAAAGGGAATCGAGATATTTGTAATTTTTATTAAAAAGATGTACATAAAACGTAATAAAATGTTAAAAAAAAAAAAAAAAAAATAGAACGAACGATAAATCGTTCAGACGATACATACGCGAGCGTAGACGAAATAGAGTTCCAAGCAATAAATTACTATTAGAATCGTAATCGCGACAATCTTCGCGAGTTATGAATCACCAAGTATACGGCGCTGTAGAATTGCGTATACAGGTAATTGGGAATAATCGAGTCTTACCTACGCGTTTTACATATACATGCGCGGCTCGCTGTTAATACGAATGTAATCGCCTCTATCTCTTTCTCGATGTAGACACGCGTTGGAAAAAAAAAAAAAAAAAAAAAAAAGAGAGAGAGAATACGAAGAAAAAATGAATACAAAAAACGAGCCGTTCGAGTGAATGATGAATGACGGTTAGGATGTTAACGCGATTTCGAGCTGCTACCGTAGAGCGCGCGCGCGCGTTTAGTTTTTCTCTTTTTTTTTTTCGCTTAAATGCAACGATTTCGCCGACGAGATCGAGATCGAAAGAAAGAAGGAGCGGCTGTAAACCACGCGACGTGCGCGCGGTGATGAGTGATTTATCGTCTCGCATTTGCATCGGCCTTGAATATTTTCGTCGCGCGCGTATTCCGCACGATGTACGCGCGAATATCACGTGCGTCGAATTTAATTGACGCGTTCAGTTAGTTTTCTTTATTTTTCCTTTTCGCGTTTAAAAGCGTACGCACGATTTCTTGCATTAAATCTATATACATGAGAATACGATGATCTTTGTCTAATTGATCAACCGTTTAATGAATTTTTATCGGTAAAGAAAAAAAAAAAAAAAAAAAAAAAAGAAAAAAATGAAAGAAAATAAGTACACGGTTTCGTTACAATGTCCCAGAAACCTATTAACGCGTTTTCTCTTTCGCTCGTTCCTTCGCTATCTCCCTCCGCTTGCTAATGCTGATATTTTATGATGAAAATTGAGTTGCGACACGCGCGCGCTTCTCACCCCGTGTGAACGAACGCGATACCAGAGAGAACGCGAGGGAAAGAGAGAGAGAGAGAGAGAGAGAGAGAGAGAGAGAGAGGGTATATGATATACATGGATGTAGAAATACACGTGCATACATAGAGTAGCGTTAAGGGATGGAGTGGCAAATCGTGCTCGTGACCCTCGCGTTAATGAGTAATAACGGTGAGCGACGCTTAAAATTACAAGGGTACGCGCGAAGGAGGATCTGTTTACGTCCTCGTGGTCCCCGGTACACGTATTCGTTTCTCTTATGCCTCTCTCGGTACACATTATACACCCGGGCAAACTGCAACGCCGAATAATAATTCACGCGATGACACCCCGCCTCCTCTGTGCCCGCCCGTGCGCGGTTTCACGAAAGCTTCTCAACGTTCCTTTCTTCCCTCTTTTTCCTTCACCATAAAATATCTATATATATATATATATATATATATATATATATATATATATATATATATATATATATATATATATAAAACGTTGTTAATTCTATTGAGTTTCTCTTTTTATTCCTTTCTTATTTGATAATTTTCAAGGTGAAATTGAGTGGGATGTAAATTTTTTTTACCGCACTTAAACAATCGATATAAGATGTACAGCATAATGTTTGTTAATTGGCTATACGATCACGTGTTTTTTTTCTCTCCTTAAACGTCTCTTATCGGGGCACGAATAAACCACCGTATCAAACATATTACGTGTCTTTTGCTCGTCCATGCGCGCCAACGTCAGTTCGCGCAACGTAAACCATTAATTTTGGAAAAAGCGCATATATGAGGGAAGACGCGAAGGAGATAAAGGCGATAGAGATAAGCTCGTAATTTAATTAACGATAAGAGACATAAGCTTCGATGGTTTAGTTTGCAATAAAGCGAGGATACGTCATTTCATTGCTGACCATCGGTTATTGGAATACATTTGTAAATTAGCGATGACAAAATAGAAAAAAATCGTTTGATAAATAATTTATATTGATTAATGCCTTTAAATTACCCCATTTTTTTCCTTTAAAATATTAAAATATCGTTACTTTACTTTATTGCACTTATTCATCTTCATCGTGCGTAACCTTTCAACAAGTTAAATTTTTCTACGTTCTCTTATTAGATTAATAATAATAATAATAATAATAATAATAATAATAATAATAATAATAATAATAAAAAAGAAAAAAAAGAAAAGATAATAAAGGTAAACAACGAAACGGGATAATATTACGTAAGGAATATAATAGGTAATACAATAGCGTGCACTTACCTCGACGAGAGTAATGAGGATGATGAAAAGGGGCGGCGGACAGCAGGTGTAGTGGTCGGCGTAATATTTCCGATCGCGCTCCTCCGTCAGGAACTCGTCGCCGATCATCCGGACCATCCTGGAAGCAACCAATACGTTCCTTGTTAATTACTCGTGGGCTCGGTATCATATGTTACTTTTTTGTGCTTTTGTGGACACGATGTAAAATTTTATACGATGATTGTATATAATTTTAGAGCGTATTATGTAAAATTGTGGAAATTTTTTTTTTCGTATCGAAAATTTTTCGTACATGTATATTATTAATGAATAGATTGAAAAAATTATTGAAAAATTTATAAATTTATTGTATATTTACGTCATTGATATCAAGTTTATTTATTTATTTTATTTTTTTTTTTTTTTTAATATAAAAAAAGTTTTAATTTTTATCGATGAAATAAATTTTACCGATACTCATTAAAAGATGTCCATTAAAAGCTTATTGTTTGGAAATAAAAGTTTGGCAATTCGACGACGTTAACGAAGCAATAAAAAATGAATATTCGAAATCATGGACGTAAATTTACGGTTATAAATCATAACAAAGCTTTTAATAAGTAATAATAAAATTTTATTTCTCACTTTTGCGTATAGACGCAAACGACAAAAAAAAAAAAAAAAAAAATAAAATAAAATAAATAAAAATAAAAGTGAAATTTGTTGCCATTCGAAGTAGTCAAGAGATGACGTGAAAGAAAATTGTATTCTAAACTTCCCAACTGTATTTCCTTAATTTCGAAATAAAGTCACATGGCATAATTTAAAAGCCGTGGTGTGCGTCTTGTCTAATAGCGACTTTGCGCGTCTAGTACGCTTAAAGGAAGAGAAAAAATAGAGTTACCGGCAGTCCGAGAGTCTCGGTTTTATGAGATGAGATTTATTAACGTGCGGCTTTTTATACTACTCGTGTTTCTTCCCTCTTTTTGCTCTCTTTTGCTTACCCTACACTTTTTTTTTTTTTCTTCTTCTTCCGTTCTTTATTCGATGCGCAGCTTAAATAAAATTACGAATTAATAAAAGTGGCCGAGTGAGCAAGAATAAGCCGGCTAAGAAAGTTAGCGCCACGGTGAAAGTCCGACTCGGAAAGTTAAAAATTTTTTATTTCACATGCCCACTAGGTGTATAAGAGTGTAGAGCGACAGGCTATTTCACGTAACAAATATTACATTTTTCAATTTTTTTCCTTACCATTATTATTATTATTATTATTATTATCATCATTACTATCATTATTATTTTAGTTTTGCACAAATTAATTAAAATGTAAAAAATTACGCTTTTGCACATTTTGACAAAATCGTAAAATTCATTCGTATGGAAAGTTTTTTCAAATTTTTGTTAATGTGAATCTTTATAATTCATTAATTAGAATGAAAATTTCCATTGTAGGGACAGACAATATGAAAGTTTTTTCACCTATTCGAACGTGTGGCTTTGTAATTCAGAGAAAGTTTAATAAATTTGATTATAATAATCAAAGTATATTTATTATGATTGAGCAACTAATATTAAATCGACATTCCGTATAATAAATGAAATCGAAATAATTATCTTATTTTAATATAATAATCACAATTGAATGAATTTTTTTAATTGAATAAATTTTCTTTTATAATACAATAAATTTAATAAAAAAATTTGTTTTTTAACACAAACATCTCGTTTACGTGACTTTTATAAAAAATAAAATTAATATGTCTACATAAATGAAACAGTTATTTTTATCAAAAAATACTTTAACACCACAAAAACTACCCTCGATAATGGCGCCAACGAATAATACGAAAAAACAATTTATAATGCACTATTTAAAAAAAAAAAAAAAAAAAAAAAAAAAAAAGATGTAAAAGATATAAAAACCCTTCGTCTCCTTCGCGATTGTTAAATATTTCAATCGCTCGCTAGGAAGCGACACCGCCGCATCGTTTTATGGGCCAACGGGGGTTTTGATATTTCACCGGGTTATACGCGAGACGCGGAAGTTGCTCGTAAACATTTTTTTTTTTTCTTTTGTTGGCTCGCACAAGAATAAAAAGAGAAGACACGATTTTTTGTCTTTTTCTTTTATTCGTTTAATTTCGATCAGAGTCTTTTGTCTTTACTCGTCCTATCTTTCTTTTTTCGAGGTATATAGTACACGACCCGAGCGATTTTAGGGGATGATAAAATTGTGCGTAGTCGCATTGAGGGATTTTGCTCGTTGGATTTCTAAGCGGTAGAAATACTTTTTAAACTCTTAAAGTAGAGATAAGATATCATTATTTTTCGTGTGGTAAAATAATACGACGAAGGGCTTGGTACCGAGTAAAATAGATGCGCGAACGGTCGCTTTATACATACACATATGTATGTATGTCGGAAGTATTATTTTTAAATGAAGTTTGATAAACTGATTACATATGATATGGTCAAGCCCATTTGTAATTTTTATTTTTCTTCAAACTATTTAACATTGACCAAAATTATATTGGCAATACTGCGTTCATAAAAAAAAAAAGGAGCGTTAAACTCTTCAGTTGGCAATGGTCAAATTTTCAATTTTTAATGCTTGCACTCCTGTCGTCCACGTATTTGAAAAAGTAAGGCTCGAAAGGAGAAAAAAAGCAAAAAGAGAGAAAAAAAATAAAATCAACGATAAAAATTGTTTGAAATTGCTTTTTGAGACGTTATTTCGAAACGAAAACCCCCGCAATTTCGAAGCCTATACACACACACACACATATATATATATATAAACGCACACATGTTAAGGCACTTGGAATAGAAAAGGACTCTTCTAGCATCCTTTGCCCCTTCACCCACCTCCGCCCTCCCCTCATCTGCCGTTTATTTTTCGCTGTGCCGTGCGGTAATGGCACGCAGTATAGTGAGAAAAAGCGAGGGAGAGAGGAAAAAGGACGTAATGCATAGAGAGGTCGACGAAAAAAGGACACATAAAGAGGTCGAGAGTCATCGATCGATTTTATCCTAACACAATACAACGTTATTATGTGCTTGAGATTCCTTATTAAGTACATTCTCTCTTTCTCTCTTTCTCTCTTTCTCTTTTTCTCTCACGCGCGTGCGAGTACACAGACACGAGTGCGTTGCGTTTGAGGCAGTAATGGCGATTCCCCGACGCGAGACGAGTAATAAATGTCTAATTAGCTTAGGCGTTTAATTACGCGAACGGAGAAAAGCTCGTTGCGCAAACGAGAATAAAGCCGCTTAAAATTTTTTACATTAGATTTGTCCACGATGACAAGGGGGGCTGAAAAGAGCTGTTAAAAATGTTAAATGAATTTTACCGTGAAGATTGATCGACTATCGAATGATTGTGGAGAATATTGCAGCGGTGATTTAATAAATCGGTCACCTGATAATTTTTAATTTAATTAAATGCTGTGTCAAATAAGTCATAGAATTTATATTTTAATAAATATGTGAAAAATTTTAATGAAGAAATTAAAAATTAAAATACAATAACTTCATGGAACAAATGTAAATTGAAACTCTTCAATTAGCGTTAAACAGTATTATAAACTTTTACATTTTTATGCATCGTTTTTTTTTTTTTTTTTTTTTTTTTTTTTTTTTTTTTTAAATTAATGTATTTTTATTAACAATATTCACTTTTTAAAATGAACAATATGTTATACAAAATTTTAAAGTTATTTTTTAAATAAATATTTCGTTGAGAAGTTTATATTTGAAAAAGAAATAGAAAAAACATTGAAATGGATTAGAAAAAAGTAAAAAAAAAAAACTTAGTTACATATCCGTACAACTTTTTTTTAAGAGAATGGGTCATGAATTTTCCATAGCACTTGGATTTTCGAAGAAAAAGAAGGTCAGAAAAATAGAGGATGCAGACATACAACAACTATAAGAAAAGAGAAAGAGAAAGAGAGCAAAAGACTGGTGCAGTTTTCACGTGATCGAATTTCGCGCATTGGGAGAAATAGAAGAGGAGAACGAACTAGAGAAAAAAACGTATGAAACGAAGGTGTACGGCGTACAGAAGAGCGACGACGACGACGACGACGACGACGACGACGACGAAGAAGATGGGAGAAAATGAATAAAAAGAGGTAAGAGAGAAGAAGGAAAGGCGAAAAGAAAGAAAAAAACCGCGCGAAAGAGAGAAAGAGACAGACAGCAGGGGAGAATAAAATCCACGCTCTTTCGGATGTCTGGCGCGTGTCTCGACTTCGTATTGTTTGCCCAGGGGATAACACAGCGCTCTGGCGTCGTACGCTAGCACACGCATGCACACGCGCACACCAACGCGTTTTGAACACGTTGATGAGAGAGGAAAGGAAAAGCGTTGGACCAGGATAAACGTAGTCTCAGAGAAAAGTGCGCCTCGCGAAACCTTTAAGACGTGAGGCTTTACGCTCGGGAAGGCATGAAATTGCGGTGTCGAGCGTTTCTACCTTTATATCTCGCTTTCTCACTCTCTCTCTCTCTCTCTCTCTCTCTCTCTCTCTCTCTTTCTCTTTCTGTTTGTATATATACACTTATATTGGCTGCATTATGTGGATAAGTGTACGTGGGTGTATGTATATATATGCACGTGTGTACCATGGGGATAAGTCCAGAGTGGGATTTCGCTCATTCGGATTGAATTTTCACTGTGAGAATCGTGTTTTGGGATTAGAATTGTTCTTTGCTGAGTTGCTTTTAACTTTACAGAGAAGAGTGGATTTAGCTCTTCTCTTTCCTTTTTCTACTCTTCACTCTCTGTCTCTCTCATTCTTTAACTTTTTTTCTCTTATTCGTTTGAATTGCTTGTCAAACAAATTCTGGTTATGTATTATGCACTTTTGTTGTATTATACGTTTTAGAGCTGATTTTAAAAACAGTTGTCAATGAAAATGAACGAATTTAAGCACAGTATTAATTTGTTTACGAAAAAGGTTCTTTTCATTGATAATATTCAACGTATGTTTATTAATTAATATTTAAGAAGATTTAATGAACAAAATAACGAACAATATTAATCACGTTATTGAAAATCGATTAAACTTTATTCACTAATAATTGATAAATAATTGCTTTAAGTACTCAATTGTACAGATCATAAACTTTTTAAAGATACTTAAAGTGAATAAAACGACGTCATTTAATAATAATGAATTCCTAAAATTTTTTTTTAAAAGTAATTTAACAACTTTTAGCAAATAAATCACGATAAACTTAAATTTAAATTTTTATTCCAATTAAAGCTATTGAAAATTGACCAGCTACTTTTTTTTCAGTAATATAATTTTTCTAAATTCGAAAAAAAAAGGATATGACAATATTTCGAAGAATTTACTGAACTATCATTAAACCAACGGAGCATAAAAAATATCCATCGGTTTCCAAATCAACGATTTTATACATGTTTGCGAAAAATTTCGATTGAAAATAGAAAGAAAAAAGTAAAGTAAAAATTTATATAAGAATAGTGGTAGCTCTCCCCTCGACGAAAAATCAATTCAAAATTCGTGTATTCGACCCGGCGATGACCAAAAAATGAGACGGAGGGATAAAAATCGTTCGGAAAAATTTAGATTAGAAATATTCTTCCGATCAAGCGGATTTTCTTAATCTTCACGCGATTCCGGACACGCTTTTCACGCACGAATGGAAATTTCGCAGGGAAAAAGGATCCAACTTTCTCTCACTCTTTCTCCTTCGTTTCGGCTTCCGAAATGGAAAACTTGATTGTCATCGGTGCGCTATTTTTTTTTTCAACCTTTTGTGGTTTTACCGCGACTTGCCGTAATTTATTATACCCATCGATGTCCTTTCCCCACGAATTATTATAATACGCCGAGTGTGATGTTTTTATATAAGAGAAAAAAAAGAGAAATAAATAGTTGCCATGTTTTGTTACTTTTTCCTCTATACTTATATAATCGTATATATACATAGATATATATATATATATATATATATATATATATATATATATATATATATTACGTTTTCGTTCGTTGGTATGAACGCGAGTAGCCTCTTCTTCGATTTTCTCGATATAAATTTTTCAAGAAAGTTTTCCAGGATGATATTGCTAAAGTTATAAATAGAATCGATATAAGATATAAGAACTACTAATAAAAATCTGCACGTTATACTATTTAATTTTGTATTTATATGTAAGAACCTGAATAATTTTCTCTATCGGTCGATATTTTTAACGCAATTCATGCTGTTAATTTGAATTTTTTATATAATATATAGTTTCACAAACGTTATTATAATAGTAATTTATATAGATATTTAAAATTACGTAAAATGAAAAAAAAAAATTGAATTACTTTATTGTAGAGTTAAATTTAAATAATAAATCGTATAAAATAAATTAAAATTTATAACGATATCCATGTATATTGATAAATATAATTCATGTTGCATAAAATATGGTTAGTATTTGTGCATAAATAGTTATACAAACAAACATGTTGTAAATAATTAACCTCGTAAAATTAATTCAATTTATTAATACTTAAATAACATTTAAATTCACAATTAAATGCAATAAAACTTTCGATCAAATTTTAGATCGTACATACAATATTAAAATTATTTTAACAATCGCGATTACATTTTAATAAAAACGATATTTAAAAAAAGTAGCGTTATTGGAAACTTATTTCCTAGACTGTTCATACCCGCTCAAAGGGTTAGATTATCAACAAAATTTTGGCGAAATAATCATAATAATTAGCTCAATGAAAGGGCTACACGCTAGTATTCTCGAAAAGCAACGAGTACTCGAGAGTAGCTACGTAGCTTTTGTGCTCTACGGTGAGGAATGCAAAAAAAAAAAAAAAAAAAAAAAAAATCGAGGAAGGGGTTTTATATAATGGGTAAAAAAGACGACTGAAAAGAAAAAGATAGGGAGGGAGAAAAATGAAAAGCAGTATAAAAGAGAAATTGGAAAATGGAACGCATGTTTTGACTACGCGTAAACACCTGAATATCAACACTATGAGAATATTTTACTATAGACACGTAAACGCGCGTCTTAGCCTTAATTGCGTTTGCGCTTACATAATCAAAATATAATTCAGTACAGTTTTATTATTTCTTTAAAAAAAGAGTAGAAAGAGGAAAAAGTTACCTAGGCATATGTGCGTATACGCATTTGGAATTTGCTAACGTTTGCTTAACGATTGAAAAAAAAAAAAAAAAAAAAAAAAAAACAAACAAATAAATAAAAAAAAAAACTAATATAAAATTGTACAAGTTCGTCGATCTTGCGAATGGATGATGGATTAACTTTTGTCGGAGCTATTATTTTATTGTTGAAAGAAACGTCGACATGGTTTTGTTATCTACGTATAGAGAAACGGATAGAATGCACCGGTTCAAATAACTGCCGTGAATTTTTCAATGGTATTTTATAACCGTTTGAAATTAAACAAGATATTCCACGTGTGCGTTTAACTCAGTCATTTAAAATTTTAACTAGAACTTTTCAGGGTTAATGAGAAACATTTTTATTAGCGAGTAAATTTTAATGTCATACCTTTTTTTTTTTTTTTTTATTCTTTAGGTTTATTATGCTGTAAAAATTGTGGCGGAATTATTAACTTTTGTTTATTATTTTGTTTGTCTTAGCTAGATTTTTTAATGTTTCGTTTTGATGTTTGCAACTAATAAAATTTACTCTTTTTCATGTTTTCTTTTTGTTTGTTTTTCTTATTTCAATTTTTCAATTTTAAAATGAATGTTTACAAACATTATATTGACTTTGAATAAATAAAAGTAGAAGAAATTCATGAGATTGTAAATTTATCTACGAATTTGATTAGAAGATAAACAACCAAGTACCGAAGCAACACTAACAGAAAATCATCTTATTAGGTCAATGCAGTCAAAAAAGTTATTCGGCGAATTTAAAAATCCCCATCTTAAACTTTCGTGCAAAACATTAAAATTTTACAGATCGAGTCCAGTTAACTACGGCATACAACTTCTCAAAGAGAAAAAAAAAAAAAAAAACAAAAAAAACAAAAAAAAAAAAAAAAAAACAAAAACAAAAAAAAAAAAATTCATGAAAGCTAAAGGTTAAAGTAAATCACAGTAAACTCGAGGAACTTCCTCTCCGATGCAGAAAGCAATTTCAACTTTGCGGAAAGTAAAGCAACGAAGGCAGTACCTCGTCGCCGACGTCGACGTCGGAGTCCTATAGTCGAGTAAATCTCGCGACCACTTATCAATCTATTATTCAATTTTAATCGTTAAAGTCGCCTAACCAGACTCGACTCGACTGCCTTCATATCGCTCCAACGCAGCTCAAACATTTATCAAATTCGTTTCGACTGCCATTCTATACACGTATATACACAAATTCTTACGCGCTTCGCTCCCCCCCCCCCTCCTCCATCTTTCATATATTTCTTTTTCTTTCGTGTGACAATTGAAACTTTTTCTTCGATTGAAGCAAAAAAGAGAACCGATTGACTAACGGTGCAGCGACGCGTAAATCGATAAAATAATCCGCACCTTGACGTCTCGATGGCAAATTGATAAAATCAGGATTGCCGTGGAAACAAGGGAACATCTATGAAATCGAATAGGTACATGTGAATACGAATATAAATGTTTTTGTTTACTAAAAATTTTAATCACATATTTTTGTATGAAAAAATTAAAAAAATTTACTTCCTTTATTTAGGTTGCGTTTGCCAATCAAATTATATTAAAAGATACATTTGTTTCAAATAAAAAGAGCTCGGACGCTTTGAATATTGTTATCTGTCGTATAAACAAATTTGAACAGCAAATACTAAACCAGAACGTACAAACAAACTGATTTTTTTTTCTCTATTTATTTTTCTTTTATATTCCACTGAATTTTTTTTTTTTTTTTTTTTTTTTTTGAACAACGATATAAACAAACAAGTTTATAATCATAAATGACGTAAAAAATCGGTTTGCTACTTCTCGTTTCTAGCTCTTATAATAAAATGCAATTTGAAAAAAATAATTTGCGAAAAAGGATGAAAAGATTACCGAGGATAAACCAAATTAAATTTTAACGATAAAAAACATCTTATCTTTAAAAATTCAAAGGCCGGTGGATAAGCGATGGCAAAAGTAAAGAAAATTTGAAAGAGAAAAAATGAGAGAGAGGTGCAGATCATGCAGTAGCTGCGACTGGGTAAGGTCCGGCAAGCGGCTCTTGTAAGCGTGAGCGCAAAAGAGATAGATGAAGAGAGAAGGAGAAAGAGAAATAGGAGATCCAGTGGCGCGTGGCCAGTATCCCGGATGGCGCAGCCACTGCGGCATCAAACACGCTGATGGATCCATGGCCTATCGCGCTCAAATTACGCGCGCGCGAGAGTCTTTGCCCAACCTTTCGATATATATATATACACACACACACCTATGGTTATGCTTTCTTGCTTTTTTCTTTCATCTCTCTCTCTTCTCTCTCTCTCTCTCTCTCTCTCTCTCTCTCTCTCTCTCTCTCTCTCTCTCTCTCTCTCTCTCTCTCTCACCTTTTTGTGGAATGCTCAATTCGCACATCCGAGTATTTACACAGCCACCATTTAATGTTCCAACGCCGGGTGCTTTAAAATGTGTACACGTGCGTTGTGTCGAGTTACTTCACGTTCTATACTCTCTCTCTCTCTCTCTCTCTCTCACTCTTTATCTCTTTCTCTCGTTTCGATTAATTTTAGATTTTTGGTATACATATGAACATTTTTATACATTTTAACGGCTATATATATATATATATATATGTATGCGTGAAAAAAATTTGGACTGCGTCTTTTGTTGAAAATTTTCTTTATTTTATTTGCTCTTTAAACAAAATTTTCACGGAAAGTACATATGTGTGTGTGTGTGTATATATATATATATATAAAAGTGTGTGTGTTTCCGATTTATCGTGCTTTCATTCGATTACCAGAATCGCAGTTTTTTCCCTTTTATCAAAGCTGTCGATCGCGAGACCATTTACACTCATAACAGACTGTAAAACCAGTACAACCAATTCCTGCAAACCCATAAGTCGTGTAAATTTACTTTTTTTATTTTCCGTCGAAATTTCGATCCAAAATAAAAAAAAGGGTTTAGCCCAATGAATACATACGTATATGCCAATACCGGACGAGAGTTACTCTCGTGCTTGGGGTGAAAGCAAAACATACAAAAACAAAAAGTAAAGAAACAAGAGAGAAATAGAAGAAACGTACACGTGCGCTCGTTAAATCGAGATAAGGAAAAACTAAAAGCTGGTAGCATCGTCCAGAGGCAATCCCGAAAAACGTCGCATTGCCGCGCGCTTTTCAACTTTCTCTTCAACTATGTCTACAGAATTGTATACATGTGTATATGTATCTATACACATGTATGTGGGCGTGCGTACGTAAGTATGTATGTATGTATGTGTGCGTGTGTGGATGTGTGTGTCCAAGCCAAGTAATTTTCTTCGACGCGGCCCATACGCTTCTTCCCGTACAACGGCGGCGAATCGACGAGGGTGAGGGAGAAACTGCTCGGCGAGCTACTGCTGTTGGCTCCCTAATTGCAAGGAAAGTTCGGCAAAACTGTTCGATTTATTTATTTTATTTCATTCGTGTTAAGATTATCGGATGTATTTTTTTGTTTTCTTTTTTTAAATGAATAAATGAAATGCAAGGAAAAAATTTTCAATAAATATAATGCATAATAATATTTTCGTAAAAATGAAAACTTTTAATTTAAATTAATAAAGTTAGTTTAGCCGCATAAATACATCCTGAAAAGAAACGACGATTCATAAAAATATTGAAACAATCATAAATACAATTTTCAACGATTTCATGAATTTTTATTTCACCGTATAACGTTATAATTTCACGGAAAGAGAATGAGACAATGAGGACACGAATATGTACTAGTATACACACAAAAAAGAGACTGGCGGAAAAAAGGGAAACGTAACCAGTGCACTGGAAAAAGAAAGTTAAAAACCGAGCGGAATAAAAAAAAAAGAAAAAGAGGGAGAGAATCATTGGCGCATGTGCGGATAGATAAAACTCGTCGCACACATCTGTATATGTACACATACGTGTACACATGTATAACGAATACTAGTCGATAGTCGGGGTACACTGGCCGATACATAAAAATGTGAACCGACTATCGTCGTGTCTCGTTATTTGTTTCTGGATCGAAACGAAAAAAGAAATGAAAAAAATAAATAAATAAATAAATAAAAAAAAATAAAGAAAAGAGTGAAAAATGAAAGAAACTTGTGTCTCGTTGCTCCTGCATTTCGTTCTTCTTTATTTATCGTTTATGCAAATGCGTGAAACGTTACATGTATATCATAAGCTTAGTTTTGTCTTCGTGTTTTAGCCGTTTTCTATCTCGATACCCCCGTCCCTCTCTTACTTTCTATTACTCTTTCATTCTCTTTCGCATCTCGATGACGATTTAAGAAAAATACATGGGATGTGCTTTAAGTGTAGCTTTTACCTTTGAACTTTTAAGAAATGCAACGTTTATTTAAAAATGCTTTGATTTTAATGTCAAAGTTGAAAAAGAGCCGTTTTCTTTGACCGACATTTGCAATAAAAACATCGATTATGCCGGCCGGCATCGGCAATAAGAAACTATCGCTCGTTTTTGAATTCCAACTTTGAGGACTTTTTAAAACTCGTTCGTAATCGTAGTGAAAATGTTTTAATGATACAAGTATAATCGACAAATTTACTAACTTACTATTTCTTCGCTTGTAACTTTTAATTGAAAAAAAAACTTTTTTTGTAAAAAGTTAATAAATGAGTATAAGTGTATGATTTACTCGAAAAATAATCGAAGCTTCGATTGAACTTTGCGTTTTTACGAATAGTTTAAAATAAATGACAAACTTTCTTGAAAATCCAATGTTTTTTCATCGTGAAAAATTTTTCAAGATCTAAAAATCTTTTTCGATATTAATTTTTACAAATACGTTATTAGTCGGACAAAAGCTAAGGGTAACACCAGCCGAATTAAGCTCGGCACTTCCTTCATAATGATTAAATTCTGCACGACGTCGTAAAAATGGCAACGATGACGACGACACGAAAAGTAATAAGAGAGAAAGAGATAGAAAGCGTGCCGCGGGCGAGCAATCAAAATTTTAATGCAAAGTAAGTTATAAATTCTGACGCCGAGTGCGAAACGCGGCTCAAAGAGAAAGAGGAAAAGCTCGAGACGTTGGATGAAAGCTCATGATAAGGTTGAATACTGGTTATACCGTATGTGTGTGTGTGTGTGTGTGTGTGTGTGTGTGTGTGTGTGTGTGTGTGTGTGTGTGTGTGTGTGTGTATGCATGCAATATATAAAAGACGAAAGAAAAAATGCGAATCACGGAGAAAATTAGTGCGGCGCGCGAATGAAAATTGGGCCAATAGGAATGTGAGATCGGAGCCGTACAAAAGTACGGAAAGAAAAAAAATAAAAAGAAAGAGAGGGAGGGAGAAGAAAGGGTAGAAAAGGAAATATGTTGAAGAGAAAAAGGGCTTTATCTCGGGGCCGCTCTTTGTACGCAGGGGTATGCCTAAGAAAGAGTCTTAGCGCGGAAAATAAGCGAGGCCGAATAAGAAAGAAAAGGAAAGAAAGCCTTCAAAGGCATAAAGGCCGAAATTCTCGTGTTTCTCTGAGAAATGGAAACAGGAACGAGCGCAAAAGAGAGAAACCAAGAAAGAGAAAGAGAAAGAGAGAGAGAGAGAGAGAGAGAGAGAGAGAGAGAGAGAGAGAGAGGCTGGTCCAAAAAAGGACGATAAAAAAAAAGCAAAAAGAAAAGAAGAAAGGTTTGATCAAAGAAGTGAATACTCTTCTCTCCTTCTTCTATCCACCTGATCTGTTTTCACTCTCTTCCTCTTTCCATTTTTCTCTGTCTTATTCACTCGTATGCCATTTCGATGATGTCTTTGAAATATTGATACATCTGCAACATCTTGTTCCATATTCGGAAATTGCACACAACTGGCTACACTACGAACATCGCCGCTTCGCAAACCGTAAAATAACAAAAAAAAAAAACATTTTTTTTTTTTTTTTTGATTTTATTTTATTTTTGTTGTTATTATTTACCTTTTTATTATCTACGAAATATTCAAAGAAATCGGAAATAAGTTTGGTAGTGGCTTTTAAGAAATGAGGTAGTCGTTTATCTATCCGCTTTTGTACAGTGTAGTACCGGTACATTACGAAACGAGAAAATTGAAAAATTTGAAAATAAATTTGAGCGAAACAGTAATTGAAAGTAAAAATATTTACAAACTTTGTTAACGAATATTCTGTACTTATTAAATAAGTGATATTAATAAAATTTAAAAAAATAATTTAATAAAATTCATATAGTCAAATGTTTAAAATTGTAAATCATAAATTTGTCACGCTCTCGCTCGCTCTCTTTCATTTTCTCGCCTGTCTAATCAAACATAAAATCACATCGTACAAAGTTAACGGAAGCTTGCTTAGCTCAAAAATTCCTTTTACACGAAAATAACCCACCGAGCGTACAAAGTCTTTACGAAGATATCCGAGCGCAGTAATCGCAAAGCGTCTTTAAGGGCTTTAGAACGCGTTTGCAAATATATGCGTATAAACGCGTAAAATCTTCATTCTAGCGTAATTGGTCCCGACATCGACGACGACGACGACGACATCAGCACCTGTGCCATTTGCTTCTCGATCGCGCGCCATAAGGTATGCACACACATACACACACCCGATTAAATTCACCTTTGACTTAGCGCGCTCACCTGCGTTCTTCTATACGGTAGTTTTGCGCCTGACATACTGGACCCATTATAATGAGGAGGCACGAGGATGAGGAAGGAGGCGGGAGGTTATTTATCTTCGTTCGTTTAGGTGTATGTATGTAGATATATATGGATACATGTGATAAAATATAGAGATCGGCGTGCAGTGCACTTCCTATCGAACTTATCTCTACCAAGATCATAATTCAAGCGTGTAAACAACGCCTCTATCGTTATATTGCATTACAAAAGGCTATTATTGAGGCTATACGGCTAGTGGAAACAAGAAAGAGAGAGAGAGAGAGAGAGAGAGAGAGAGAAAGTGCGGATATTGCGAAAATTGAAAAGAATGATAGAATTGTCGACGAGTTATTACGCAACCGATAGATTAAACGACTGGCTGTACGTAATTTGTAAACAAGCTGTTGTTCTCGCTATCTAATGTACTCAATCAAAATTTTACTTCACATTCCCACGCGCGGTTAACAGGTTATTGTTATAACTCGATTCGATTTGTCGTCTCTTTTCGAGAACTGTTATTTTTCATACGATGTCAACGCAATCGAATCGTAAAATTCTGCAATTTCACATCCTCGATTTTAACCGTCCCAATTAATAATTAAAAAAATTGAAAAAAAAATAAATAAATAAATAAAAGAGGGGAGAACACAAATGGCAAAGCTTTATGAATCATCCGCAGCATGCGCATCATCGCGTATAGATTATGTCGAGTTACGCGCGCATCGACAAAACGTCCTTTCATTTTTTGTTCCCCGTGCATTCGTTCACGCGTTCGGCCGCGTATGCGTTACCATATCCGTGTGTGCGTGTGAACGACGACGAGACCGAACTCGAATATCGGGCACCGCGGTCCAGCAGCAGGCGAGCACGGCAATTAGTATGGATTACCGTAGCGTAGAGAGGAGGAAGAAGAAGAGGTATAGAGAGTAGGCAAGGGAACGGGAAACGGGGGCGAAGGGGGGGGGGGGGGGGGAGGCGGGAGAGATGGCTATGGTGGCCGGCGCGTGGTTTACCATACGGCCGTGCATCATCGGCTCGCTCGCGCAACGCTACACCAACGGCAGACCCCGCAGAGTCGGTAGGATGTGTGCATATACGTATATGGACGAAACACCAGCTGCTCTCTGCGATCTCTCGGCTGATTTAGCCGTTTAAGGCTTGCGCGAACATTGATCTCTCTCTCTCTCTCTCTATATATATATATATATATAGACACATATCAACGAGTTTCGCGTAATATTTGCGTCTAATATGTGTGGATGCGAAGTTTTTTTAACTTTTTTTTCCTTTAACGCAAACGATAGAATTACGTAACAAATAAATAGCAAATGGAAATTAAAAAGTTCAATTATATAAACGTGTAGCGAGATGTGCAACGTTTATTGTACAGTAAATTAATATTATCGGCTAACGACGTTTGAATTTTAAATAATTAAGCGCTCGCAACTTTTTACCAATTTATAACGAATGAATAAACGGAAGAGTACATAGCAACGTAATGTTTCGAGGGCAGTCAACGAGCAGCAGATTTAACGTAAGGCAAATCCGTATGAAATTTAATTTTAAAAATCTAATGGATTTTCGATAACGTTACGTATATACAAAGCGCACGAATAGTATAAATATTTTTTTATCGAATTAAAGTACCATATACAACGGTAAACATTCGTAACACACTTTTCCGCGTATTCTCGAATTTGAATTGATTCGCAGAAAAAAAAGAAGATAAATAAACAAACAAACAGAGCAGCTAAATTCATTTCATCGGCAATCTGAAAAGAACGAAAAAAAAAAAAAAAAAAAAAATAAATAAATAAATAAATAAATAAATAAATAAAATAAAATACATACAGGGAGTAAAACAAGACGATTTGCATATTTCGTTTAATCCGAAAAGTCGTTTGAATGGTAAACCTTGGTCGCAAAACCGTGTAAAACACAGATGTTTATATTTATATCGAGGGATCTATTCACGTATGTTTAAAAGACTCGAAAAGTGCCAATTCATTACACCTTCGTGCTATCTTTTAATTTTTCTTTCAATTTTCTTTTTATTACATTACACATGTCCTCGTTTTTCTTTATTTTATAAGCGTATAGTACGAGTTACGGGTAAAGAAAAAAAAGTAAAACATTGGGTCTTTCTACTCGCGTGTGTTAATAAGTAAGTATGCGTTCAATTACCAAGCGAAAAGCTATTTTCGATATCAAAAATGTATGTAGGAACTCGTTAGAATTCATAGAGTCGGTAAAAAGCATTAGAAGGGTCGTATCATTAAAAATTATCAGAGATAGCGAAGTCTTGTATTGCCTTTTTACACCTTTTTTATTATACCATCGATAAATGTTTTTTGATTTCTTTGAAGTTATTAATTTTTTTACATTAGCATTATTCGTTTGAATTTTTATTGAAAAGAAAAATAAATAAATAAATAATAATAACAAACAAACAGTCAATTTTCTATAACAAAACAAAAACTATTCAATTGTGAAGCAATAACATAATAATGATGGCAGCTCAAAGTTGAGCTTGATAAGCGAAACGATGTACAACATGTAATGATTGCAAAAGCGCGGAATATCGCGACGGGATAAATCTCACGCGCGAACTAACATCGAGATTGAGAGAAAGCTCTCTTGCTTCGACTAGCAAAGCAATCGATTTCGTACACTTCGCGTGTAAATGCGTCTATATATACACTCATACACATATACATATATGTACTTAAGTGTATACGTCTGTATGGTACTTGGACGAATTTACAAATTAGAGGCAACGTAGCAACGACGAAGGGCTAAGCTCGCGACTCGAGTTCTCATCCCTTCGAAAGTCCGTCCTTCTACTCTCTCTCTCTCTCTCTCTCTTTCTTTCTCTCCCTTCATCACTTTGACATTCAAGTTCTCATGCAATTAAATAAGTGCCTGGACAAGCGTCGAAGCGTATATAGACCTCTCACAAAGTTTCTACTCAATTAGCAAAATGTTTTCCCTGGGCTTGTTACTACTCCCGCTATTTAAGAACTACGGGACCTTGAAATCATCTGTAAACTTATCGATTAACCTTTATGAGAGGAAAAAGTTAGACTGGAATTTTTCCCGGCAAATAAATGAATTTTCCTTATTATTTATGTTACGTCGACATTTGAATACTTTTTGAAGCTTACATTCTGACACCCTTTTTTCTTTTACTTTTATAAAACAATGTTTATACTTTGTTGTAATATAAGAGATTACGGATTATAAATCTTTGTTTTTTTTTGATAAATATTAAAAATTTTATTTATTTTTGAGATTCAAACTTTACGTACAACTATACAAAATATGTTTTGTGTACAAGGGAAAATTAATTCGTCGACGAAAGTTGATAAAGCTTGTCCAAGAGTAATATTACGGTCATATCGTGTCTTTTAAAAAATACGAAAATCCGCCTAATTAAAATCGAATATTTCGGACACGGTCGCGTCGTCGTCTTTGAAAATCCGAGACATGAGATATCCAATGCCACAGTTCTGCTCCTTATCAATTCTTGCGCATATGCATGCACATGTAATAATATACATACACATATACACGCAAAGGCATCATAGAACGCGAGTTACAGGAGAAGCTCGAGAAGACGGGAGGAGAACGTCGACCTGAGTCCAACACACTCATTTCCGTATGTGTGTGCGCGCGCGCTCGTAAACGCGGGGCCTGCACGTGTGCCGCTTCACATGCGGATTCGTCGGATTAATTAGCCGGGCGTGTGCGTAATTTCGTGCGGGAACTTCCGCGCATGGACGGCCCTGTGCGAGATTAGGACGTCGAGAACGTAAGAGGGATGCAGAGATGGAGATGGAGAGAAAGAGAGAGAGAGAGAGAGAGAGAGAGAGAGAGAGAGAGAGAGAGAGAGAGAGAGAGAAACTATGCACGGCAGAGGTGCCACATGGCTAGAGCACACTCACACAGACGCACACACACGTGGGCGTGTGCGCGCGAACAGTGAGATTGTACTCGGAGGATATTGGATTATACGTCATTGGTATGTCGACGCGACGCTGACTAACGAGCGTAGAGCTCAGGATGGCGCTCGGCTACCGGCGCCACTCCGTCGCTGCGCTGCTGCGGAACTGCAGAATCGTCGATTGTCCTCATTGGTAGCCCTGGAACGGGCATTTTGATCGAAGTGTCACCACGCCGACCCTGCTCCTCCCAACCACGCTGCGATTTATTCCTCTAATTGTCGAAAGTGCTGGGGCACAGTTGGAAGAGAAAGATAGAGAGAGACGGAGAGAGAGAGAGAGAGAGATATCACATCTACCAGATGTTGTTATCTAACAGAGATGAAATCGCGGATCGCACGCGAGATGTACAAACGAGATAATAGGGTTACTCTTTTCTCTCCTGGGTTATGATAATTTATTTTTTTTGCATTTAAGCGTAACGCTTTTCATCGAAATTTATCTTTTACATTTCATTTTTCTTTTCTTTTTCCTTATTTTGCTTTTTGGAGGGGAACTTTTATATATTTTGTAATTATGTTTCATAGAAATTTTATGTTTAAATAAATCTATTTAGTTTAATTAATGAAACTGAAAAATTCATTTGATCATCGTCCTAATTATGTTAAGTAAATTATCATCCGAATTTGTTAAAGCTTAAATATTTAACTGAAATAATTAATCAAAAGGTAATACATAATCAACTTAAGTTTCGCATACGTGCATATTTTATTTCAACATTTCTTGTTTCAATAAATATATAAATCAAGCGTTAAATTTTATTGCGAAATTCATTCACAAGTAAATTTTAAATTGGATTACGTAAAAATATCTGCGTTCAAGTAAAATATATCCAGCAAAAGCATTCGATCTCAATTATCGTAAAGCCACATTAAACGTCATTAAAATACGAAACAACTCGACGAAATCCCTCAACGAAACAAATCTCAATAACCGTTGGCCTACCCGCAATTCGATCAAGACCAATTCTCGGGCGTCTGACTTCCCTCTCGAGCCAATAAAAAAAATGCAAACAAACATATCCCTCGGAAACCTTCGTGAGTTTCTCATTCTCTCGACAATTGACGACTCGTGCACACCAATTCGAAAACGTGCAATGCTGGTCAAGCTCGATCGCGAATTCCCTCGCGAAAGCTTAGTCTCTCTCTCTCTCTCTCTCTCTCTCTCTCTCTCTCTCGTGTGAGTGAATACGCACACATGTACCGTTGTTATGCCAAGGCGCGAAACATACATACGCGACGGATCGGAAATTCAGCGTTTACATTGCGGTCGATTAGGGATTGACGATGTAGGTGTGTAACCCCTTGCTCATCCCCTCCATTTTCTCTTAAAGCTCCGAAGTAGAAGAGCGGGAGAGAGAGAGAGAGAGAGATAAAGAGAGAAAGAGCTAGGGAAGCGGAAGAGTAATCCTGACTAGCTAAGCGTCGGATCGAAACGCGGCTTACAGCTATATGCGACCGCTACGCGGATAGAGAAAGAGAAAGGGAAGGGCTAACGGTGTTAACCAACGCGCGATCGAAATCCTCTTTGAGAATTATCCCTCGCGGAGTAGCTGCTGTTTCTCCTATATATGGCTTATACGCGCGCTCGCACTCGCGAGTGCGCCTCTATGTGTGTGTACGTGCATGCATATAGTCGTCGAACGAGGACGAATCTCGCCAAATCTCAAGAACATTACCACTAGAGAGAAAGAGAGAGAGAGAGAGAGAGAGAGAGAGAGAAAGCTCTTAATACCAGCGGTTGTGTAACGATTCTCTCCCCCTTGCCAATTCCATCGAACCCCCAAAAGTGAATGAATATATATATATAGGTATATACATATACATGTGTGTTATATGTGGACGAATATGTGCACGAAGCGTACCTAGAATATTCGGGTTAGGTCATTAATATCGATCATCGAATTATTGCACGGACCTATTATGGCGATATCTTCTCCGCGAGTCCTATTACTGATCGATTCAGCGACGAAACCGGTCCCGTATACCTACCTATGTGAGAATGTATTGGTTGTCGTTTGTTTCGCCGTTTGGCATCACCGCATATATATCTATCTATTCGTAGGAGCAATAAGTACGCCTGCTTACCTCTGCATTTACTAGTGTGCGAGTATGCGAGTGTACATGCACGTTGTAGGGGATTACAATGGGTAGCGAGGAAACGTAATAATTATAGGTGCCAGATTCGATTGAAGCACCGTCGCGGTAATGCGATTTCGCATTCTCTGTCAGCGAACCTGTTTCCTTCCTCTTCCCTCCACACTCTCTCTTTCTTGCTGTCTCTCCTGTCTATCTTCCTCCATCCGGTGTGAGAATTAGATACTAACTGGAGCGCTAATGAATTAACCTCGAGGCCTTGTTTTACCATTTGTAATTGTAGTAAAGTTGTTGTTACATATAGATAAAAGATACACTCTACTTGAATGCACTTGAAATCTTAGATCTTTGAGCTAAACTCTGGGAATATTTTATAAGCACGCATTAAATATATAGACCAAAAATAATTATTAAATGATTTATTAAAGTAAACAATGCATTTTTCAAAAATATTATAAACACAGAAATTATTTTGCATTCGTCCTACAAGTAGTAATTAATTCGAGTGTCTCGTCAAACATTGACCTCTACTACTTGGAAGCTACTAAATCAGCATCCAAAGCGCATTTCAGCATTTAATTCCATTCAAATAAAACTAGGAGCAAAAAAAGTATAGCACAAAAACAAATTAACAAAAAAAAAAAAAAAAAAAAAAAAGAAAAGAAAAGATAAAAAAAAGAAAAAGAACTAACACTCCGAGAGAAACCCGAACAATTCTCCGATACCTTTTGCGTAGCCATACACAGAGAGACAAACATCGACAACATTCGAACCGACCGCATGCAAAACTATATCTTGTCGCGTGGCAAAAGCGCAAAGAGAATAAAAAAAGGGTGGATGAAAAAGGTCGTGCGTGATATATACGCCAGGTAACGCGATATATACTCGCTCTGTTGTACATGTATATATGCACACACACACACACACACACACACCCACACACCCACATATAAACATACCATCTCGACGAGGAAGCCTTTGAGGGCGTATCGAATTTTCGCGCGGCATGGGGGCCACACGGCTTATCGCCTTTTCTCTCGCGATCGGCTAAGCTCAGCCCTATATACAAATATATACATTATTGAGGAAAAGTACGCGCACGAACGCTCGTTAGCACCGGTAATTGCCGCATTTGTTAGACGCTACACGGTCTTAAAGAAAAAAAAAGCACTTTTCAGATGCGCTGGTTAAATTTTTGACCAGCTGCATTTCGTTCGATTGTTTGCCCAACGTGCTATATATATATGTACGCGCGCGCGCGCGTGTGTGTGTGTGTGTGTGTATGTGTACATAAATTGAGAGGAAACAAATTTAAAAAAAAAAAAAAAAAACTATTTTCTAACCGCTCAACGCGCTTAAAAATTCTATTTTTATTGAAAAATAGGAACGTTTTTTCTTTATTTTTTCATTAAGTTTCAATATTGTGCGTTTAAATTGAGTTACGGTAAATTTGACTCTTTCGATGGTAAACCGTTGTTATCTTGCGTTAAAGTAAACTATGTAAAAAAGTTAATAGTCATGATACATTTTAAAAATATTAATTTTGAAATGAATTTAAAACGCAAGCAAAAATATGATTACTATTTATATTTTTGTTTTAAAAATTTAATGCTTTTATTTTCAATTATGATTTACTAGACATAGTGATCGATGTATTTGTACGTTCGTCACTTTGGAAAATATAACGCATCTAAATATTCATGGGTTCTCTAATCATAGCAACATCAATATTAGTTTATAATTAAATTATTCATAACAATCTAAAGCTCGTACAAACATCGATAACAATAAACGATAATAGGATGAGCAGATATACGTATACAATCAAATTATATGTACAAAATAAATTTACAATTAAAATAAAAAATACACATAAGGGCTGATTATATTTATAGAGAATAAAATTAGAGTAGCGATAAAATAATATTAAACGCGAAGCATAAAACACGCGCGTATATGCGAATTTCGATTGCAAAAGAATTAATTTCGAACACAAGTAGATTTCACGATATTTTGGCGTATAACGATGACGGTGTATAGGAAACCTCAAAATTCGATCGGCTAATCGGACTAATAATTTGCACCGTTAGCCCCGCGGTATTGCCGCTCGATTCGACCGCATCGTTTCTTCTTCGGGCGTATATACTATTTAATTGCATATTTTGTTTGGTATAAATTCGCGTTGCGGGTAGTTAAATAGTACGTTGCGTCGGTAAATGATTTTGTCAAAGCAATTTTCACGCGGATAAATGAAAAATTAAAGATTGGTTATGTATTGTCGAATGAATTTGAAAATATCATTTATTTTAAATATTTCCTGAATGTTACTGTTCACTCTTAATAACAACTTAAACCCCTAAATACACGTATCGGACGTTCCAATGAATTCTTAGTAGATTTCGAAGTTTTTTTTTTTTTTTTAAATTTGTTAACTTTTAGTATATATCAAAATAAGATTTCATGACAAGTACCAGCTTAAAATATTAATTTTTAAAAAAGTTATGCGCATTTAAAAAAAAAAGGGAATAAAATGTTTAAACCGATATATCTCGAATACTAATTATCGGAATCACAATTTTTTTCGCTTACATAAGGCTATGTGCATCGGGCAGCACCAGGCGGTAGCTTTAAACTGCTCTAATTTTTTTTCCATCAAAGTGTCCAGGAATTGTTTTTCACGAAATCAAATAGAAGATACTAAGCTTTATTTTGACATAAAAAATCTAGCAAAACAAGTGTGCCGATATAGAAAAGAAGCTAGAAGAAGTGAGACAAAGCGCTCCGTAAGCAGTCGTCGTATCATGCAGCGCATACGCACGTCATAAGGCTAAGTGCGACGCGACGCGGCGGAAGCGAAACTTTAAATGGCTTTAATTTTTTTTTTTTCTTTTCAACTGCCCGCTAAATTTTTTTTTTACGAAATCAAAGAAGGGACATTAAGTTTAATTTTGACCTGAAAAATCGAAATTCGAAAATCGTATGTGCCCTTCGATTAAAAAACCAAATTTGTTATATAAATAATTGTGTGATTTTTTTCATAAAAATATTTTTCGTCAAATTATATATTTTTTAAAAGTTCAATATTATTGCCGTAATTGAAATAAAAAAAATTATGTGATTTCAATGATTAGTATACGAGATATAACGGTTTAAAAATTTTACTCCCGTTTTTTTTTTTTTTAAATACGCATAACTTTTTACAAATTAATATTTTCAGCTGACACTTTGTATGATATCTTATTTTAATATAAACTAAAAATTGACTAATTTTCAAAAAAAAAAAAAAAAAAAAAAAAAAACGACTCCGAATGTACTAAGAATTCATTCAAACGTCCCTTATATGAATACATAAAAATTTTAATTTTAAATTTATTATTTAGTTTAAATTTGATTAAAAATTAAAAAAAAAAAATGTTTATGTTTTTTATTTAGTTCGAACTTTGAAAATTTTTGCTGAAAAATCATTTGTTCATTATAGACAAATAAATAATTAATCTAATCTATACTCTGCTACGGTTGTTCAATTAATAAATTAGTAATTTATTAGCCATATATATAATTTATAATATAGATGGGTGAAATGGTGGATGAAAGGTAAAATAGGAAAGAGAGAGAGAACTGTTGAGAAAAGAGTGTGAGATAAAAGAAAGAGCGAGAGAGCGACACTTTCAACGATCAATTTCATCTAACGCGTGCGCGTCCTGCATGAGAAATTGATTTTCAACAACACTTCAATCGAGTCAAGTGCAATATCGGCTCATTAAATTCGCAATAATAGGCAATCGTACGACAGCGGTTGCTGGCGCACATCCGCACAAAGTGCAATCGCATTAAACCAAGCACTCGCGGGCGCATGCAGCTGGCGCGTATCGAAACATCGCCACGGATTTTAAACTTTCTGAAAAATGCAGATATATATATATATATATATATATATATATATATATATATATATATATATATGGTAAACGTGACACGCGAAAATAGTAAACGGCGCTTGTACATTATCACGCGCGTGCATACGTGTTTACGATCACACCACGTCGTCATTATTTACGCATTGCAGCTAAATACATATTTGAGTAGCGCTAAAATGGAACTAGTATCACGCCATATATCTCTCTCTCTCTCTCTCTCTCTCTCTCACTCTCTCTCTCACTCTCTTTTTCTATCGCGTCATCAGCTCGCGTACGCGATACACGTGTAAAAAGCCTTACGGGCCTGGTGCGTGTACGCGTTGTTGCAATATGTAAATTAGGATATCTACGTACAGGCGTGTTGAGCTATCGTTTTTATGAACGTTGATTAAATTTAACAATTTCTTTCGATTGTTTTTATGATTAATCGATATATTGAGAAGCTATATACATATGTATACATATAAAAAAGAGAAAAAAAAAAAAAAAAATAATAAATAAGGCAAAGAAAAAATAAAATTGATTTAAGGCACACGTGCGACCAGTTTTTTTTTTTCATATTTTTTCTCAACGTTAGATAATAAAACTGGTATTTTCTAACAACTTATTTCAATATTTGATAAGCGATTTTACAAGGTTTCAATTGTTTGTTTTATGGCGCCGTAACAATGCCAAAGAAACAAATATGCGCTATTTATAGACTCATTATACCGTATATTTTATCAATTAGCGTGTTAAACGAAATCAGAAAAAAATAATTAATACCGTTATTATTTTGCAATTTTTTTTTTTTTTTTTTTTTTCAATACTATATATTTATATAGATATTCGTGAGAAACTGTTATTTTTCAAATATCGTAATTTTTTTTGATAAATTTAATTTCAAGATCATTTTACGTAAAAAAATTTCATTTAAAATATAAATAGTTAAATTATATTTTACATAAATACGCAACTGCGTCTACACCTAATCTCCTAAAGTTTTGTTTTTTATGAAATTTAAATAAATTATTCGTGATTTATATATTTTTAATATATTATAAAATTTTAAAATCCATTTATTTTTACCCAATATAACATTTCGAATTTTATTCTTCGACGATATATATATATATATATATATATATATATATGTGTGTGTGTGTATTTTATATTTTCCGTTTTTCCTGAGTTAAAGTAATATAAATGTCAAACATTCTCCAAAGTACTTCAATCGTGACTTGAACGATTCTTTGATATGTATATACACATAAAGTAAAATTTGCCGACCTTCTAAGTGCTTGAATAAAAGTTAAAATGTATACGTATTTTATACTTTAGGTATATTTTCCTCCTTTCAGTATTTTTCTTCGAATATAATTTCATTTAAAGAAAAATTTTAAAAACTTATCAATAAAAAAATATTAATTAAAAGAACCTTTAATAAATAAATACATAAATTGGTTAATAAATTAACTATAATTAAAAAATATTATGACATTTGTGATAGAGAAATTATTTTATAATTTTAAAATCGTTCACTGTATTATACTAACTATGCAACGATGGTTGTAACATTAAACATAAATGAAAAGATATTATACAATATACATTTTGTGAGATATTAAATTTTTAAAAGAAATTCTTTAAATTATTTTATCGAAATAACACTATAATTCCATAGACCTTAAATCCTAGTATATTAAATACACAGAGCTCAGTGAAATCCGCAATATGACGTTTTCGTTTCAATGAGCAAATCCTCTCTCGCTCTCTCCGCGCATTCTATATACGTATACATTCAGCACTTCTCTCTCCCTCTCTCACTTACTCAACGCTCTCCTCAAGATATAATCGCACCGGTGCTATATCCACTATAACACATTTATGCATAACATGCATGATGAAGCAGTTGGGCTAAGTAAATATTTCCAAAGATGATGTATGTATGTATACGTATCCACACACATACACACACATGTATATATTAAATTTTCAAATCCATATAAGCAGTTCACCGCGAATCTTTTTACTTTTTTCCCCTTTTATATATATACATACATATATATATATATATATATATATGTGTGTGTGTGTGAAATTTTAACAAGCGCGAATGCGACGCTCATATACATATAGACACGTATGCCCACAAACACTTGTATATATGTGCAGACTAAGAAAGAGAAAAAGAAGAAAACGACACAACGACGACGCCGCGTCGTCCTGGCGCCGGCGGGTGCGCCGCCGCGACGCTCGAAATTATTGCCAAAGTTTTTGAGGATAACCGTCGAGCCAAAACTGCATCCTGCGAATAATACACGAACGCTCCTTATCCCATCGCCGTCTCAATTTTATATCGAGCCAGCGCTAAGCGAGGGAAATTTTACCTTACGTACATACGTATACCTATATATGTACGCATAAGGGAGTCGACGAACTCCCGCGGTAACGGATTAATTTTTCAACGGATGAATTTAACGGCGATGTACCGTCGTTTCTTACTTGACGCATCGTCAAGAGAAGGAAAGAGTAAATCGATCGAATGTTAAATGGCATAAATCGTGATTTTTATTCGATCGATTCCCACATATTACTGGAAAATCAACGGATTTCGCGGTTTAAAATTTTACGTTTTCGCTACAGGACATTTTGTTTTATCGATTGGGTTTCTCTCGTAAAATATAAATTTATCGACAATTTCTACTCTATTAAAGATTACAACCCAATTTGTTAATTTTACAGTTACAATTTTATTCAGACGTATTTATACACGACTTGTATCTATATCCATATTATGCGTGTGTAAAAAAAAATAGAAATAAAAGTAATAAATCGCATTATAACTTGAAATTTGCATAAACGCATTCGCATGTTAAATCAAAGTACTCGAATGTAACTGTACTTTTTATGTGTTGCTAATTGAGATCTAACAACTCGTTCAACATTAAACGAGCTTTGATCTTCCTTTTCTCCTTTTTTCGCTTGTACGATAGTTACATATTTCGAGATATATACACGTCTCATTAAAATTATCTGCTGCATATGCATGCGAGTACAGATAATCTTAAGCACTTTATAGTATAAACCTATCGTGCGTATATGCATGTCTGTATACGCGTTTAATTCTAAGTTAGTTCGAAAAAAAAAAAAAAAAAAAAAAAAAAAAAAAAAAAAAAAAAAAAACAAAGGAAAGTAAAGAGGGAAAGAAAAAAAGTTAAGAAACGCGGAGTTTGCATTGTTCAAGCCCCGAAAGCCGATTTTTATCTCAACTTATAATTTAAAGGAACCGCATTGAGAGAAATTTATCGATCCTATCGGCGCTTGACTTTTTTATATTTAACACCAGCTTTCCTTTTATTTTCGCTTGTCCGGATGCGAAAGATAAATCTACACGAGAAAGAAAGAGAGAGAGAGAGAGAGTGTGTTCTGTGTGTACAAACGGCTTTTAATCAACGCTACTCTCTCGTGTAATGCTTCTATAATGATCGGCGTTCACACGAGCAACGATACCTTTCGTCAACTTTTTTTTTTATCCTTATTTTTTTACTTGATTATAGAAAATTGGAAAATAAAAACGAAATAAGATAAAATACACGAACGAATTAGATTTTTTAAATAAAAAAAAGTGTTTTCCTAACTTATTAATGGAAATTTAACGTTTTATTGTACTATTATTAATTAATCATAAATTTTAAATCATTGATAAAATAATTAGGCTTGTATGCAGAAAAAGAAAGTTTATGCTATTTAAATTTAATCGAGACCACGCCAATAGTCCTCCCAACTGGAATGGTCAATAAAAATTATGAGAGAAAGAGAGAGAATCGGAGGAAAAAGGAATGTCAAACATCTTTAAGTAGGCAAGAGCGTTAAAGCGTCAAAGTGAATTCTTATCAGGACAGTAAATCAAATTGCGATATTTGCGGCTGTTTCGAGTCGCTCCTCCTCGTATCGAATGACGCGGACTTTCCTTGTCTTTCCTCTATCTTTCTCTCTTTCTCTCTCTCTCTCTGTCTCTCTCTCTGCCATTCCTCACCCTCGGTTCTACATCTTTCGCCAATACGCGCCACGAAGACGATAAAACGCATCGGCCCTTAAGTTTCATCGCACGCGCCTCCTTTTAATGCCGCGTGTAAATATAACTTTCCGATTGTCGCGGGATTTCGCTCTCTCTCTCTCTCTCTCTCTCTCTCTCTCTCTCTCTCTCTCTCTCTCTCTCTCTCTCTCTTTCTTCGGGACATCGATATATCTCGTAAATTCTTCTCTCCTCTTTCACTCTTTTATAAAATGCGGTTCTCCTTACGTTGACTATTCGGCACTCGCGAAGGAAATATCCTGGTATGTTAAAGCACGCTAAAGTTCCAAACGAATAAAGACTGACGTTACTTTTATACGATAATGGAAAAAGACGATAAATTTTTATTTCTTTTATTTTTATTTACAAAAAAAAAAATAAAAAAATAAAAAAAAAAAAAAAAAAAAAAAAAAAAAAAAAAAAAAAAAAAGAATTATTCTTTTTGATACTTTGATTTAAATATTAACCTTTATTTTAATCGAATATAAGAAACTTGATTATGTTATACTTACAATTACGTAATAAAATGTTTTAATATTAAATTTTGATATTTGGTTTTTATTATAAATTTTAATTTCAATTGTTAAATTATTTAATTATCGTTATAATTTACTACGAAAAATATTACATTTACAAAGCTTTACATTTATCTTAATGTAATTTTATTAAAATAAAATAAATTTATAAAGCGATGACATGCATCCAATTTGTTTTTTTTTTTTTTTATAAATAATAAAGAGTCACTTTATAAAAACTTTCAGTTCTGTCTCTCTCTCTCTTATTATGTCTATCGATATAAAAAAAATACCTCTTATCTTACAACGTAAAAAAACAACTATAAAAAAAAAAAAAAAAAAGAAAAAACGAACGATCGTGTCTCGCGAGTTAGCATTCTCGCACGCATCGCGCTTGTTCACCCTAACTCACCTATCGCTCGATCGTATACCTCGATCATATAGGTTACACAATGAGCGTAAGTGCACGCGTTCGTACATATTTTTTTCTTTATTTTTTTTTCTCGTTCTCGCGCTTAGCCTATTCTTCGCGCGCCATAAATATAAGCCTCCCTATATACCTTCTTTTGAATCTTCTTTATTCTTTTTTTGTAAATAGTCGTTTCTGGCGCGCGTGTGTGTGTATCCTTTTTATGAATACGTATCGGGACGCGGAAAATTTAAGGGCTATTTTATTATTAAGTATACGCGCAGGTGCAATCGCGTACAACACATAGCGCATATATACATACAAGCATAAAAAAAGTCATTATTTTTTCGCGGCCGAGATTACGGCTCATAAATTACGGAATTGTGCTTGACAAATATTTCTCATCGACCTCGCTCATTCTACGGATTCGAAATATATACATGTGTGTGTGTGTGTGTGTGTGTGTGTTTGTGTGTTTGTGTGTGTATATATACACTAGTATGCGTCTATGTGTGTCGATTTCTTTAGCTCCCCGCTTTTATTGCGCCGCTTTCTTCGTCCACCGCGAATTCGTTAGATGACATAAAAGAATGAGTTTATCGACCGTTTTAAATGTTTCCTTTGTCCTGCGGAGCTTCAATACGTTAACTACTAACTTCTTTATCAACTAGGAATATTCCATTATTTTCCAAAGTAATTTTCTTGCATATATTGCTAATCAATTTTCAATTATAATTAACCCTACTTACTATTAATTAATTTTTCTATGTATAGCTACTTGTAAAAAATATTTCCTACGATTACAATTAATTTTAATTTGAATGTAATCACCTGATAAATTATTTTAATCGTAAAGACCATAGATAATTCAAAATATTAAATTAAATGTGTAAAATTATCCTATCGTTACTTAGTTTAATCTTTTCAAAAGCGGCGATTTCTTTAAGTTCGAATAACAAAGTAACAATCGAACTAATCGAGGAATTTTTTCATGAAACAAAAATAAGCGAACAAAGTACCCTAAAAGAAAAGAGATAGAGAAAAAGAAAAAAGACCGACGAAAAAAGGTCCGAGTTATCAATTATTTTGTGCCAGACCTAAAACCTGATTGATCAAGAAGCAAATAGCAGCAATAATAGATATAAAAAATGTTACAAACTATACATACATATCAACAAAACGAGTCGTTAATTCTCCAATGCCACAATCGCAAAGCTCACACGCATGTAAGGCAAAAGTAAAACTGAACGCATCGCGATTTAATACGTTCACGCGAATATTATATAAAATCGGCCATAGATTAAGCGAAGCGAGAAGCTACCTTATAATTACGAATGTTTGTATGCTAATGATGCCCTATTCGACGATTCTTTTGTTCCTTCCTGTCTGTCTCTCTCTCTCTCTCTCTTGCTCTCTCTCTTTTCTCTTTTTTTTTACGAACGAAATACTCTTATAATTGCCAAGCCGTGAAAATTCAGGCCGTGCTGTTGATTATATTCGGTTGTCGACGACGTTCGCGGTGTCAGCGACTCTACATATGTATATATGTATATATATATATATATATATATATATATATATATATATATATATATATATATATATTTATAGACGACGATGCGTTAATTTATCGAGCGTGAAGCGAGTCGCTATATACCATCGGTATATAGATATACGTATATATAACGGAGAACGATTATTCGGAATGCGAGTGGATTCTGAACAAATGAAAAGCGCGCGCGCGCGTCGGCGCGACTATAATGCACGAGTGCGTAAAACACGTGCATATATACGTATACAACGTGCGACTTGATTGCGATTGACAAAAAAAAAAAAAAAAAAAGTTAGAGAAAAACCGTAAGTGCCCGTGAAAATCGAGCAATAGCGCGAATCTAGCACAGTGAAAGAATGGAACGTGAACTTTTTTTTTTTACTTTTCTTTTTTCTTTTTATCCTGAATCGATAAATCGAATTTTATAGTTTATTAATTAGAAGCAATATATAAGAGAATTAACGTTTGAATTTAAATTTATCGGCGTAAACGATTGCACCGATATATATTTTATATTTTTTAAAAATTTTGTTTTTTATTAAAAATATCGTTGCAATATAATCTACGCGAATTTGAAAAATATATTGCGAATTGCACTAGTTTTTTAATAAATATTTATATTTAATTTCTATACCGAAATATGCACAGTGCATAAGAAAAAACTGTATTAATAGATTAAATTGAAGCATTTGCAACTGTCAATTTATTCATTAAAATCAAATGAATGAATCTTCGATGAACGAATTCAATTTTATTTTAATTGATTAATTATTAAAATATAACTTGAAAACAGTTTAAAAAAAAAGGAAACATTAAATTAAAATGAATATTTAAACGTTTTTTTTCGAAATATTATTTAAATTGTAATGTATACTTAAGGTCAAAATTTGTAATTTGATTTTTTTTTTTTTTTTTTTTTTTACATAGTTCAATGTTATAATTCTTGTGATTCAATGTATCTTTTTACTTTTTACGAACATTTTTATACAGTAATGGTCGACAAAAAAATATGAAATTTATACACTTACGAATTTTGAAATTTGACATTCGATTAGTGAAAATAAAAAAGTTAACGCGTGTCATCATTTTTTTAAATCATGAACTTGCACGTAAGAAGTACAACGCAACAAACGACGTTTTATTATTTTTTAAGGGGTTTAAGCGTATGCATAAAAATTCTTCAAATTACTTAACACGAACGAAACATACCGAGCAACGAGGCAACGAAAGCAAGTAAGCAAGCTCGCGTGGTTTAAAAATACAACGGCGTTAAAGGAAAATAAAGTTAAAAAAAAAAAAAAGCAAAAAAAAAGGAAAAAAAAGTAAAAATGAAGCAGCGGCGAGAAAGAAAGAGAGCCGGATTCACGCAGTAAAGTATACACCGTTTACGGCGCGCGCACAAGAGTAAGAGTCGCGTGGCGCTTGACGCGGCGGCACGTGGCGCCGGTGTGTTGCGCTCTCTTTCTCTTTCTCTCTCTCTCTCTCTCTCTCGCTTGGCCACTCGTGCCGAGGAGAGAAAGAGACGGCGAGGTACGAAGAACGCCGCAGCCTAAATAAACACGTATACGATACACGAAGAACTTGTCGCGATACTTCTGGCATAAAGGATTTCGTATCTTTGTGATTTAATTTTCTATTTAATCGTAATTCGATCACTTTTGTTTTTTTTTTCGATTTGTTGCGTTTCTTTTTCTATCTGTTTGTGGGTTTTTCTTTGTTTTGGTAAAGTTTAAATGAAATAAAGGAGAAGAGCGAGGAATTGTGAAAAAAAGCCGACAAACGAAACAAAAAAAATGTATGTATCCTGATTTACCGAGAGAGAAAATCTTTGGGTCCGACAGTGCGAGTAAGTCTCCGATAACGCACAGTGAAAAACACATTTTTCACCATTCGCGGAAAACTTTTTCGCACGCTCGATATCTCCCGCCCGTTATCTATCCCATAAAACTTTCGGCGATCGATCGTACGTCGTTACATCCGGTTGCGTTACTTTGTTTCTTTTTAGCTTCCCTTCCTCTACGTCAACAAATATCCCGTTTGAAAAGTCCATCCAACGAAACGGTGAAAGAAAGAAAAAAAAAAAAGCAAAAAAAAAAATAAAAAACGGCAAGATAAAATACATCGTTGGGTGAATCAAAGCAGTCGAAACTTTAAACAGAAACCACAAAAGAAACATTATAAAGTAAAAACGAGCCGCGCGATAACAAATAAAGAAGGAGAAAAAGAACAATAAAAAAAAAAGTACAAAAAGCAGATAAGCGGCAATATTTACATGATCGAGGTGTGTTGAGGTCTCGTCGGATCGGCGTTAGTCGTCGTAACGCCGTTGGCCGTCTGGGTCACCTGTGCGCCGGTGGTGGTAGTGGTGGTCGTGCTACCGGCGACGTTAACCGCCGGTCTCGCCTCCTTCTTCAGTATCTTGCTGGCGCTCAGCGGCGTCGTAACGCACATTATCAACGATTTCTTCTTCTTCATATGGTAAGATAAGCGAAGCCGTTATGCGCGGCCGTTAATTGTTATACGCTTCGAAGAATAATTCGATGATAAATTATATGATAAAACGGCTTCACGGCGCGTCGCGCACGCAAGCTTTATTCACACACGCGCGCGCACTTGTCATCGGGACGACGACGAGGATCGATGATCGATGCCGGATGTTAAAAATAAAATAATATTTCGATGGAAAACACCAAAGAGACACGTGCGTGTCTATATTAACTGCTTAATTATTTTTACAATTATTATCGATATTATTTAGCCACAGTTTATCTTTTTCTTTTCGTTTATTCCGTTACGGCAAAGTCATCCGGTAATCCGTGTATGCATAAGAGCGTAAAAAGGACGAGGACGACGAGGATCGTGCACGCGGACCGAGAGGGAGCCGAGGAACGCGCGATGAGAGAATATTCGGCTCTCTCGGGTGGCCTCGCGCGCGGCGCACACTTCTCTCTCTCTCTCTCGCGCAGTCTCGCTCGCAGTCGCCGCGGGCTTACTGACCGACCGACGACTCGGGCTCGCTCTCCGGAGCAGAACAGAACCACCACCCGTGATCCTCGCTCTCCGTCTCCGTCGCTCTCGTTCGCTCGCTCGCTCGCGCGGCTTCGGCGCACGGGCGCTCGGTCCTTCTCCCTCCTTAACGGCAACAGCGACGGCGGCGGCGGCGCGCGCGCGAGGCGTGGGCGTGGGTGTACACGCGGCCGAGTCGAAGGGTGGGGGAAGGCACGGGGCGCGGGGATTGGCGGCCGCCAGGGGCAAGGCCGCGTGGGGGGCGCCGCGGGACCAATGGCCGGACGGCCGCCACGCACCGACGGACCAGAGGCCGGCGAGCGCTCGCATTCCGCCGCGAGACGCGGTACTGTGCGTTTCGGGTTTTATGTATCTCTTTTGGCGGCGACGACGACGACGACGGCGAGACGAGGTTTTGCCGTGCGAATTGGAAAATTGACAAAGAGGAAAATATTTTCGCAGAGCTGCCACTAACGATCGAAGGTGACGAGTGCGCAGCTGCTTTTTATTTTGAAGAGATTTTATTGCGGTTTTGTGCAAGTTTTTTTTTTGTGCGCGGTGCTGGTTTTTACGCTTCTTCTTTTGTTTTAATAGTTGAAAATAATCAATTAATGAACGTCTGATAAATCTTTGAAATCTTTGAATATTTAACTACTCGAACGTTCATTAGTTGATAAAATCGGTTATTATGAAACATTGTGACAAATTTATTTTGTGTTTATAGTTTGTGCCTTACACCAGTTTGTATGAGTTTATACAGTTTTGATGTTAATACTCATAAAGCAGTAATTGTTGCAAGGCACAATAGTTTTTTTTCTGTATTATTTGCATCGGTAAATATTTTTTAATATATTGAAAATTCGGATTAATTAATGAGATACTTTTTTTTTTTTTTTTTTTAATTTCATACAAACAAGAAATTTAAAATTTTATGTACTCTATGAAATATATACTCATTAATAAATTTAATCGTGTTGTAATTACATATAATACAGCATAAGCATCGATAATTATTTATTTTATTTTACAAAGAAACATGTGAATCGATTTTTTTTTAACAAATAACTTTTTCGACAACGTATCACGAATGTATTTAAAATTTTTATCAGAAATAATATCATAAGAATAACTGTTTACAAATTTTAAATTTAACCATCAATTGGTATCTAAAGTAATTAAGTTTTAAATAGAGTAAATTTTATATTGTAGAAAAAATTATTCTTTTAAAAATTTAATTTTTATTTTTGCAATAATAAGTGATAATATTATTTCTAAAATAATAATTATTCAGGTACTACAGGTTTTTTTTTGTATTTACAAAGATAAAAAAAAAAAGTATTAATAATTTCAGATATAAAAATTTTTTTTAAATCGGTAAATAGTAGACCGTTGGTGAAATAAATGTGAATAATTTTTAAACTGTTTCTTTGTGAATGAAATTTTTTGACAATGTAACATTCTGTGTAAAATATAATTAAATTGTAAAATTTATAAAAAATATTTCATATAATGTATTTCATACGAAACGTATTATGAAATAAAGTTCTATTTAACATTTTATTCAACTATTTCTTTTTAGATCCATCTCCCATTATATTACGAATCATACTACATACTTCGTATTTAAATATTTCATAATCTTCTTTTTGTGCTTGACATCGTGAAATAATAATTTCATATGCTAAAAATGAATACTTCGTACAGTATCTATAGTTTTATATGTACATATGTTTCTGAAATATTAATCGTGGCGTAAAAATTAAATGTTCATTTTTACGTAATTATTACCTTTATATAATTATTAATATAATTATTATCTAATATATTTTAATGCATATCGATGGTTACTTATTTGAATTTTATTTTCTATAGTTCATATTAAAGCTCTTATTTTGAGCTAATGCATTGTTTAATATAATTACTTCTCGGATATTGAGAAAGCAATGTTTACAATCGCTTAAGTAGATTAAATAAATAATCTGTTATTTACAAAATGAAACACTTTTAGTTTCATTAATGATATTTCTAAAAGTAACGTTAATTTTGTACTTTTAGCTATTTTATATTATAAGTTTAATTTTTCAAAAAAATAAAATAAAATTTGATTAAATCAATTTATCTTCAAATTTCGATCAAAATACCTCAATGAGCAAAATTTGCTCATTCAAAATTTTTTCCTCTCTCAGCGGTTTTCAGCGGAACATTTAAGTAAAATGAAAAAGCATTCGATTTACTCCGTATCTAAAACACATACATATCAATTTGAAAATTCAATCAAAGCACGCTGAAGATTCAAAAAAAAAAAAAAAAAGAAACTCTCGAACGGCAGTTGAAAACGGCGTAGATCTATCGACGGGAAGTAGTACATGATTCACGTCTGGGATTCTGTGAAATCGCATCCGGAAACAGACTCCTGTTCATACCTGTCGAGGCCCCTATACTCTCTCACCGAACGACGTGCCGTGAAAGGGGCAGAGAGAGAGAGAGAGAGAGAAAGAGAGAGAGACGGGCCTCAAAGCGAAACCACAATATATATGTATGTATGTATGTATATTATATATATACCCACGCAGAGCCCAGGTGCACGGTGCTCTCGGTGCTTCCCCTCTTGTACACGTCTACGTGGGCGAGCCGTCGTTGCGGCAGGCGCGTGACCGGCCCTACGCGCACACTTGTGCGTGTATGTATGTATATATGTGTCTATATACAAAGATGCTTGTACTATATAATGTCAAGGTGGGCTCGACGAAAAATGAAGGGAGAAAGGAAGAGAGTGCGTATGCTAACTTTTTTGTATATACATATACTTATATATACAGACTTTCGAGGAGGAAGACATTATGCAGGACGAGGTTTCCAGTCTGTCGTAATGCGTTTTCATACACACATATATATATATATATATACTACGGACGTTAAAAAGTAGGGTGGGGGGGGGGGGAGGGAGATAATGGAAGAATCGCGATTGTCGGAAAATTCGTGCGGGTCGATCGTGGGGATGGAATTAGCCGGTGCATATCAAAGCAAAACTACGGGGGCGCGCTCGAATCTTTCGCATTGTTCGATCACGTACGAAGGGACCAATCCCGAGATTTTGGCCGCCGAGTCGTGTTGCATACGGCTGGTGCGCGTTGCGAGACTTATATATTTATGACTTTGACCGGTTGGTCTTTTGCGATGAATGAATACTCTACTAAGGATTTATTGTATATACCGTTGGGAGTTTGTTGCGTTTAAATGGATTTTCTATAATGGCAATCGTATAATTTTTTCTTTTCTTTCTTTTATTTTTTTCACAGAATTGCGTGCTTGCTTTTATCAGATATAAATAAATTATTGTTATGTGCGTCACTTTATATTTTCAATTTTCAAAATATTTTTGTGTGTGAATAATTTTTAAAACTGTCAAAGTAATTTTACTCGTATCTATTGAAATTTATTTATAATTTTTAAAATAAGTTTAATTTTTGAATAGAACAATTATATTTTACAAAAAAATAAATGCTCGCTGTAGATTAACACATCTTGCGCGGGATGCGACTAAAGTCGTTTTTCACGGATTATTGATGGATTATTGTTATCGATGGGTTTTTGTGATGTTTTTACAATAAAATCGGATAGACATGCGTTGCAAAAATACAATATTTTATGCAGAAGGAATTTTGCATCTGAACTGTAAAAAATCGCCCGCTACACGGTAAGACTTTGGCGGCAAAGTGCCCGCGCAAGATGTGTTAAAATAAAATTCAATTAGAATTTAATATCTTTTTTTGTAAGTTAAGTAAATTCACTATTTATTTTATATGCATTATTTATAATAATAAAAAGCATAAAAAAAAAACGTTATACAATATTTATTTGAAAATCGTAAACATACGATTGTCCACATAAATTAATTCAAATAGAAACAATATAATAATTTTCAAGAAATGAAAAAATCTCTAAAAAAAATTTATCAAACGTTTAACGTCGTAAGCGAACATTCACATGCGATATATCTCGGTTAAAAACAAAAAAAAAAGACAAAAAAAAAAAAAAGAAAATAAATGAAAAATTTCACCGCTTTACTTTCATTCGTCACACAAGTGAATTAGCGCGACGACGCTAGCTGCCTCGTAAAATTTTCACGAGAACGAAGAAGAGTATACATACGTATACCATAAGACATAGCAAAAGCTCGCCGTCATACCCTAACTCTCCGGCGCTCGAGAGTCGTTGCGGTGACTAACGAGACGCGCGATCGCGCATACGTCTGCGCGTAATGTCTCGGTGTACAGCTTGGCCACCTGTGCTGTTCTTCCTCTCTTTCTCTCTCTCATTTTATGCACTGAGCGAGCTAATACTACATGACCGAGTGCAGTCGAGCACCCACCAATATAGATGCGAAGAAGGAGAGAGGAAGAAAGTCGATAGCGTGTAACGAAGAGTGTGAGAGTTTGCGAAAATGAGAGAAAGATCGTGTGAACGTATATTACCGTTTGATGTGAGTTTTCATAATTGTTTCTTACGGTATTTTAATACTATTTTTTTTTGTGTATTTATTGTTGTCCATCATAATTTTTAAACTTGTAACAAAATATAAACTTTCGTAAAATCACGTTATGTTAATTATTATATCAAATATTATAAAATTGTGTTATAATTTTTATTTAATTTAAACTTTTCAACTGATAAATTTTTTAAGTATTTAAAAAATAATTTCACGATCAACATATTATTAGAGAATAGCATTATTTCAATTATGTTATGTATGAGAAATATAAATAACTGTAATTTTTAATATTACTGGATATTATGATAAAAATATTTAATTCCACATGACTTTTATTCATTAATTTATAAATTTTTAGCATAAGTAGACACACGATTTAAAAGGAATATCGAATGGAGCGTAATATGTTATTTAAATGAATTTCTTTCCATTGTTTAAATATCAATATGGTTTTAATTTTCTATAATGGCAACGTAAAATAATGTTTATAAACAATATTTTGTTTTCATTATATGAATATTTTTTTATTTAAAAAAAAAAAAAGCATTCATTTCTATAAAAGCGTAAATTTCATAAAGAATAATTAAATTTTGTTGCAGTATTTACATTTTTTAAATTATTTTCATTTATAAATTTAATAAACTTTTTACGAAAAACATTTTTAATTCAATGATATAAAATATACAATTAAACTATTGATTGAAAATAAATATTTTCTCTTTTAACCGAATATCGTAACAATATGACCATTAACGCAACTCTTACTGTCACATAACAAAATGGGAAGGGAAAAGAGGGGAGCGAGAAATGTTCCACAAATTCTAGCGGAAACAATAGTTGATCCGAGGCGCATGTACGCGATATAAGGCGCGAGGTGACAATAAAATTTTTCCATCGCTAGGACGTGTCTTACAAACGTTAGAGAGCGCGAGTCATACCGTACGAGTAGAGAGTACACCGTATAGCAAACATCAACCGTACGAGCAGCTTCTTCTCGCTACGTGCCGACGCGTAGTACCTGCTCGGAATAACGCCTCGTCATATTTTCGCACTTACTCGGGTGTGCGCGAGCGGTCCACCCCACCGGTATACATTCTCCGTGGTGTACTTACTCTCACTCGACAGCTTTTTCTCCCTTTCTCTCTCTTGCGTGCGTGCGCTCGCGCACGTCGAGATAAGGCTTGGCGAGAAAGAGAGATATTTTATTTGCAAAGTCGAGAAGGCTATGAAAGAAGAGGTCGTAGCTAGCTCTCTCTCTCTCTTTCCCTCTCCCCCCTCTCTCTCTTCCTTATCTTGTTTACCCAGGAATTTTGAAAGACTCGAAAAAAAAAAAAGATGAGCGAGTGGCTTGCGCGCCAACGAAAAAGCTCGCGGAGAAAGTGTCGAGAAGCTGGATGGAATGAATTATTTATAAAGCTCCTCCTTCTTTCCTTCCCCCCCCCCCCTCACTCCACTCCTCGTCCTTCGTTAAAGTAGTCGAGATGTTGGTACGAGCGCGAGCGAAGCTTCTTGTTTTAAAATCACTTTTGGTTTCTAGACTAACTCTACCCCACTTTCTTTCTATCTCTCTGTTATTTTTGCTTTTTACTTGGCAGGATTTGAATGTGCGAGAAAAAAGTTTACCACTACCTACGATGCCAAAATTCTTTCATTTTCTTTTTAATTGTAGAACGTTGTTTTTAAAATTTTTATTGTTTAATTAAATATGTTGTTAACGGTTATAAAATTAATAATATAACATATAATATTTGCATGTGTTTATAAGACACTGCATTACATTTATCATAGTATTATTACATTTATATAATAATATATAAAAATCATAATCTACTATATATATATATATATATATTTATGTATTGTAAGTATATAATTTTTACGAAATTTAATTTATCTATGGTGAAAAAAATATTTCCCGCGACATATTTTCTCCCTTAAAAACATATTTATTCAAATTTCCGATATAAATTTCTTAGCAGACACTTTACGATTTATGTAAAGTTAACCGTTAATAAATTTACAGCAAATTTTTTTTCAAACGTATAAAGGTTTGTAAATGCAATAAACTATTGGCTAGTCACAAGGCATCGTTAACGACAAAGTTTCAATATATTACTAACATTTTCTCATTTTTTTAATCCATATTTACAGATTAATTTTTATACTCATAAGTCTGTAACTTTATTATCGTAACATGTGTGAATAGCCTATAAACTAGACAGATAACGACAAATTTAAATTTCATGATCTTGATACTTGGAGAAATTTATTAGTTCAGATAGCTATTCTTCTCTACGTAGTTTCACTTTTTATAACAGTATATTTTCTGTACAAAATTACCTATTATATATCTTATATAATCTAGCAAAGAGAAACAAATTATTTTGGTTTTTATTAAATCATAGAAATATATCTATAAATATATTTAATTTTATGTTTCTTAAAATAAGAAATTTCATAAGATAACGAAATAAATAATCGTAATAAAAAGTAAAAAATTTTACAAGCAAAATAATGTAAACTCAAACGTTAATTATACGATAAATATCGCTAATCTTATTCCAATATTTATTAGCAAGCTATTATTTAACATTTTTGTCGCGTCGTCGATAAAAAAATTAAGGGTAGGTATAAGTATCCGCATTGTGCACAATATAAAGAAAATAGAAGAGGAAGAAACAAGTAAACAAGCAAGCAAACAAAAGAAACGAAATCCCTTTTCTCCGTAGAAAAACACGCTTTCGTACAGAGTCAGCTTATATACTCGTACGATTATCTGAATGTCGCATTCTTCGGCCGGTTTCGATAACCAACGCGCCGCGCTCGCGGTATATGAACGCGACGCTCGTAAAATATCGCGGGCAGGCATAGCAACGTATACGCCGCTGTCAGCAATGAGAACGAGTTTTGCCTCGCGTCGCGCGGGCTTATTCGCCTTATTTTTCTTTTGTATCTTGCGTTTCGCGCGCGCCTCTGATGTAGAAGCGAGATGCGCGCTCTTAGTGCGCATATGCGCGAGATTCGCGGTGTGAATAAAAAGAAGGTGTAGTAATTGCGAGAAAGAGAAAGAGAGAGAGGGAAAGAGAGAGAGAGAGAGAAAAGTTGTTCTGCATTTGTAGGAAGTTCTGGCATTTGAGGTAAGTGCGCTTACGCGTTTGTGTACAATGGAGGGGAGATTACGAGAAGGGGAGAGGGAAGGGTGTTGTTTATCAAGCAGTTTCGAGCGAAAAATACCGACCGGAATGATTGTAGTTGCAGGAAGATTGTGCGCCCGGAAATCGCGCACACACAAGTTAGAATCTCTGAGTTCGTGACGTTTCTTTTGTCTGTCTTGAGAAAATGCGAGTTAAGCGCGAGTAGATGCGTGTACGTTTTAGCGCGAAAAGTTTTTCGCAAGAAATTTCGTCGACGAGAGAATTCCGAAGGAAGGATTGTTTTTAAATATTTTTGAACTTGATTGTAAATTTATTTAATAATAAACTAATTGTGTTGAAGGTACAACTAAATGTAAATTTTATTTTAAGAAGACAAACAAATTTTAAACATTTTAATCAAATGAATTTTATTTTTTTTTTTTTTTTTTTATAAAAGCACATTTTAGATATGATATTAATTTTTCTGTTGTTATTACTGAAATTTGTTTATTTGTGGCTATCAGCAGTTTGATATCCTTCAACAATGTATTTAATCAACAGATTATAAAAAGTTGTATAATCATTCCTTCTTTTGTTTACTATAATTTACAATAAAATTGTATTTAGTTTACATTGTTACGCATCAAGGAACGAGAAAACAAGAAACGTAATCTCAGGACACACTTATGCGAATCCTAATGATTTCTAGATTATCAGCAAGTATGTCGCTGATCCCGACAGATCAAGAATGTAGCATCAAATTCCTCCGAGGGATTTTATTTCAGATTAGGTCTATATAGTCTCTTGCAAAAGTAAAATTGTCTTGAAATCGTTCGAGAATAAGGGAGAGGAAAAGAAAGAATTGCTCGAATATTGCTCGAAAAAAGCTCTTAAGACGATTACTCGAGGTACAAAGTTGCATTGATTCAATTACAATTATTTTTACGATTTTTCGATTAATTTCGATATCGGTGTCGTATATTTTCATTGTAGATAAAAAGAAATTATCGATGTGCCATGAGAAAGAAATAAATTCGGAACAAAATCAATGTGATTGTTATGAATTTCAATCGACTTTCAGAAATTGTGAAAAAAAATTTTTTAAAGTAAAATTTGTGGAATAAAAATTAAAATTATGATTTTTAAAAATACTAAATAATATTCGTATCAAACATTACTTTAAGATCTTTGCAAAAAACCAATATATTAGCTTTCTGACGTGTTCTTGTCAATCATAAAATAACATATTGTATTATAAAACAATGTCACTGTAATCTTGTAGTTTATCAATGATATAACTTTTTGTCTACCTCCCCCCCCTACCTTCCCAAAAAAATACGATATTTTAGGCAAAAATAATAACGATAAGAGAGATTAAAGTTACCTTTTGAAAAGTGGCGGTTCGTGAATCAAAAGATGGAAGTCGTTCTCGGAACAAACTTCCCGATCTCGATGATGTACCGCACATTTAAAACTCCTCGTACGTTTGCCGCTCATCTGAAACCAAAATAAAGTTAAATCAATCGATACTTTTAAACTTTGTCGTTTAAATTTTATTCGAATATGTATATATATATATATAGATTAATCGCAACGATAAAACGAAGATTGATAAAGAACAGTAAGTGATGGGCGAAATGAAAAATAAAATAACAAATAGAAAAAAAAAATTAAACTTGGATCTCAGCCTTTTCGCAAAACTCGAGTCCAATAATTCCTTTTAATTAGTGAGCAAAAGAAATTTCCTTTGACACAGTTACCGGGAAATCCTTTTTCATCGATTTAACTTTTTAAGTCGTTAAATTGTAATTCAAAAGACAATTAGCTTAAAAGAGATAGAATTTATTTTTTTTTATTTTAAAAATTTTAAATGTCGTATTGAGCTTTAGCTGTGAAAAAAATAATTAATTCTTCAAAAAGAAATTCAATATCTACGAAATTGATTATTTTGATTTTTGAACGTCGCTTCATTATAATAGAAGAAGAGAGGAAAAAAATATTTAAAAATAAATAGAAAATATTATTTATTCAGATTTTTTTACACAACGCTCATTAAATGGTCTAAAAATTTTATTATAATAATTTACGTAAAGCAACTGCAACGATACGTTATCGGATTAATTGAAGTATTTTAAATGAGAAATTTTATATTAAAAATTATGATGTATGCAAAAATAAATTATTCATAATACTTTAAAATATTCAATGAATGACTAAAACAAAATAAATAATTCATCTTTCCCATAAATACACAAATTTTCGATTCAAATTTTACACGAAACTAACATGCTAATTCAAATTTATCATACAATTATTAAAATTTATAATCGTATACAAATATATGCATTAATATGAAGCGATTAAAGACAATTCCATAGCGAGAAACATTTTTTTTTTTTTTTTTTTTAAAGAAGAAAATAGGCACGTGGGTAGACAAAATCCATATAGTTTAAAAACTATCGGTTGACATAATCGTCATCGTCGTTTTTCGACATGCCTATACTTATCCATTCACAGAACCGACGTAGGCGCCATGGATATTTGGATCGGGTTTCGCGTTAATGCGGTTAGGCAAATGCGTGCGCGAATTTCCTTCGGAGCCAAGGAAGCGGAGAACGAGAGCGATCCTCTATCTCTCTCTCTCTCTCTTTCTCTCTCTCTCTCTCTCTCTCTCTCTCTCTCATTTTATCTCGCTTTCTGCTCGGGTGTACGACTATAATATACTCTCATACAAAGATAGTGTGGACGGGTGTGTACGTAAGGCTGCTTAGCCGATTTTCCGCGAGCGCGTTAACCTCGACGGTTGCGGTCGCTTGCTTGCTCGCGTCCCGACTTGCGGACGGATGCGCGCCGACACAACGCTGTGCTCGTGCACCTGCACCCTGAACCTCTCTCTCACTCTCTCTCTCTCTCTCTCTCTCTCTATACCTTCGTCTATGCCGTACCGATTGCGCAACCGCGTGCCGCATCCTTGTTCTTTTGTAAATGAATGTATGCGTACGGTTGTGTATATGTGTCTATACGTGTAAGTGCATGTGTGTGCACGCTTGTTTACATTGTTTTACAAGTTATCGCGAGCTATCGGATTATTGCTTGTAAGACACGCTGAAAATACCTCGGTTAGTGGTAGCTCCTGCAGAAAAGCTTTCTCCCCCTCTTTCTCTCTCTCTCTCTCTCTCTCTCTCTCTTTCTCTTGAGTGTGTGTAGTAACTATCGTCAATTTAAGTGCACATGTGTATATATATTCGGTTACTGGAATTTTGTCGGTATGGTTTAACGGAAAATGTTACTAATATATTGAACATTTAGTTTTTTTGCATTATATCAAAACAATTGCCTTCGGTTTTTGAAAACTTTTTACTGATTGTTTGCAAGAATTTTATAGATTTATGGATATAAAAAAAAAATGTTGTTTTATAATATAAAATTGCGTTGTAAATTTTCAAATATTATAAACGCTATTTCACCATTCGATTTTTTTATATTTCAAAATAACGATTAAACTTGGTACTTTTAACAATCAATTATTTTAGCAAAGTTACAAACAAAAAACTTTACCTGTGTAAAGTTAGCCGTGTAACATTAAAGAATTTACGTATTTAATACATTTTTTGATAGAATGAAACAAGCTTAAGATTTTCAGCATCTGGAAACCAATTTCGGTTGAACGGTTGAGATAAAATAGAAGTCGTATTAAATTTCCTTCGTGTTATAATGCCAGAAGGCGTTACATTGGTCTCTAATTAGCGAGTAGTCAATAAAAAAATGTAGCATTTTCCTTATACAATTTAGATTTAACAATCTTCCTGAATAAATATGTAGTACAAAAATATTTATTTGAAAATTAAAAAATTTTTATATAAAAATGTTTGAATTTTTATTTTATCAATTAATAAAAATGGATCCAATTTGATACTATAGTATGTTTTAAGTTACTCGTGAAAATATTTCACTTTTATTATAAATATGCATAGCGTCTGTACAAGAAAACTAACGAAAACTTATTAAAAAAAAAAAAAAAAAAAAAAAAGTAAATATTTGATTTAATATAGAGATACAAATGATTATTTATGACAAACGAAGTATAAAGTGTCTCAATATCTTTGAAACGCCGATGGTTCGTTCAAACAAAGCAACAATATCGTAAATATCGTAAAGTAGAATATATGACTCCGCGATATCGTACATAATCCGTAAACAAATTTTTGTTATTTACCAACAGCAAATAATTCCAAGATTGCCGGAGGCGCAACCATCACCAATCCATATTACACCTCAGCATTAGCCTTGACATCCCGAGGCATCGTGAATTCTCAGTCAATAAATATCAATCTCATCCGCGTGTACATCAAGCCATCTGTGTGCATGCGTATATACGCAGACTGTGGCACGCACGCGGATACACGCACACACATTATATGTATATATTTAAGTAAATCTTAGCGAGTCCGCCGTGAATTTACGAGCGCCGAGTATGGCGCTTACATGCACGTGTACGTGTATACGTATATGTATGTGTAAGCGAGCGCGACGCGCATCGATCGATTTACGTAAGGCTGAGAAACTTGCGCGCATATAGACACGAATGCACATATGCGCACGCGGATCCCATTAATTTTGATCGCCGTTGCAACGGTTGCTGCGGTACACACATCCACAGATAGACGCACACACACGCGCGCGCACGCGCAGACATACGTAGACACACGCGCCAGAGACAAGTCCGAGTATACGAGTTTCATCTATATGCCTGGTGCAAACCGAGTCGACTGCGATTTCGTCCAAGAATTTCTGCGCGTTTGCGTGCGACTGGGCAAGAGAGGAAGAAGAGAGAGGGGAAGGGAGATGCGACGCAGCGCCTATAATACGGTCACGCTTGTCCATACGAGATCGGATTACTCGTGTTTTCTCGTTGAGAGAGGAGCGCGTTGTACCTCGGTGTGTTTGATTCGCGCACGTTGACGAGTATACCGATCGCGCCCAGCGACAATTGCGCGAAACGCTTGTACATATTTGCCGGACGAGATGGGTCGTCATCGTCGTCATCGTCGTAGTCGTAGTCGTAGTCCTCGACGTCGTATACGTTGTATACGTGCTAATGCATGTGCGCGCGCGCGCAAAAGAGAGAGAGAGAGAGAGAGAGAAAGCACAGAATGGAATATCGGTACTATATGGATGGCTATAAAGCGATGCGTTCGAGCGACGTTAAACCGGTACCGTGTTTATGCGTAATCGTCGCGTAACGTTGGTCATAATCTGCGTGTGTTACCTTCCTCATGTATACCGTAGAGTTATGCGGAAATACGAGGGTTTATCCAGTTACTCAAAGTATCGGTAATTATTTTTAATTCTGAGACTGTGAGATTATTAGAAATATCAAAGAAACTTTTTAATTTAATTTTAATATCTTTTACAAATATTAAATTTAAGTACATTACGATTGTTTTAAGAGTAATTGAAAAATTTTATAAATGCCTCAAGCTATTTTGAAATACATATTTTTTTAATAAATTAACTTATCTAGCGGTTTGTTACAAGTTAATTTTAAAATTTTACGAAAATAAATGCAAATAACAGAAAGATTTATTCTAAAATCACTAAATTTTAATTTGTGAATGTAATCATTCATTTAAATTAAAAAAACAATTAAATCAAAAATTTTATTTAAAATTTACGTTTCTCCACAATTATTCTATCAAAATTTACATGAAACAGAATTTTAAAAATCACTCGAGTTTACAATACGACAATTTTCCAAAATAAATTCCGTTAGCCGCAAAAGCTAAAAGAAACGAGATTCACATACGAAAACGCAGCGTGTAAGTCGCGAAGCAAACAAGAATCCGGGATAGATAGACTAAGTACATATGGACTAGCGCAGTTCCGCATTTAGTTAAACACGGACAACTGAATTTTGCACCGGTCCTCGTATATATATATAACAAGATCTCGGAGTCTCTATGTGAATATATGAGCGAGGAGAATGTGTGTATGTTTATTTAAGAGAATGTAAACATAAACCGAGATAAACCACGAAAATCCTGAAAGTCCAGGCAAGGATCATTAAGGTTCAGCTGCTGCACTACAGAGAGCTACGAGTTTTGCACTACTTGATTCCGCTTCAAACAATACACTTGAATCTATGGAGAGCTTCTTTCGTACAGTTCGAGAGTTAGATTACTTTTGCTCTTTCTATTAAGGTTATCTTCTATACATAGCGGATGTAAGACAAATTTATTTGTACACTTTACTTAATTCTTTCAAAATATTCTAAGTATCGTTACATGGTATAAACAATAATCGAATTTATTTTTAATAAAATGTATTATATTTCTAAATTGATTTAAGAAACAACTGTAATATCCATTTAAGATAAAGCAATCAGTGACATTTATAATAATAAAAAAAAATATGTTGAAAAAGCGGATTTTCTGTACGATGACCAAATAAACAAAACGCGACAAGGTGTAAAAGCACCGGAATTTCACGGTCGATCATAAGAAAGACCAATAACCATTGATATGCTGCGCAAGCAAGAAAGTTCTAGCCGAGATTGACACGGCTATTGTAGAACGCAGCTTTCTCACTATCTTCCTCTATCGCGCACAAACTTAGATTCGCGCGCGTACGCGTACACGTACATGAGGTAAACACCGGGGCATAATTTAATCTCCAGCCGTTGGAGTACTAAAGTGCCGTTGCTTGCAAGGTACCGAAGTGGACTTTCGAGAGCGAGAGAGAGAGAGAGAGAGAGAGAGAGAGAGATGGGGAGTAATTTGCTTGCCTGAGCGTTCATTGTCCGTTCCTCTTTGAGCCTTTCCTCTGTCACTGTCTCTCGTTCTCTCTCACTCGACCACTCTCCTATTCTCTTACTCTCGCGCTATGTATTTGGACAGCTAAGTGAGTAATCTGAAAAGTAGCGAAGCGATAGCTCTTTGATTACGTGCTCAATTAATTTGTTGAATGATTTCTAAGTTAGATAAACTGAGCGTGAATCAATATGCATATTTAAAATCAACTCTATACTTATGTACTATTTTATCCCTTATAATTTATCCAATATATATGTTTTAATTTATTTATAAATTACTGCTACCTCCCTATCTGAAGAAAAAAAACTGAATATTTAATTAAAATTTTTTTCTTATTAATTGTATATACTTTATGGGAATAAAAATATAAACTATGCAAATTATTTAAGTTAAATATTAATTTCAACAATGTTCGTCCTTCATTGATTATTGAAAAAGTTTGCGTTTTTCAAATTCGTCATGTAAAAACGTTTATACAAATAATCGGCGCCCGTAGAATTTGTTATCAATAATAGATATTTCGATGCAAGAGATTATAATTTATCATGCGTTCGAAACATGATGTTAAACATTTGAATTATTTAGCAGTTCATTGATAATGCAAATTCTAAATAACCTTTACATTTTAGATGCAAGGCTTTTCGAAATTAAATATTTATTAAACACCTTTTATCGGAGATTAAAATGTTTATTAAATGCCTTCAAATTAATTGCACTTTCGATGCATATTCAATCAAAGGAATGCAATACTCTTGTTTCTCTCTCTCTTTCTCTTTCTCCATCTATTTGTCTCTTCGTCACTCCTTCTAGTTCGAAACACGATAGTAATGCCGTTGTTGCCCGTGCTACCTTCATCGGTTTTGCATTGAATTTGCGCGGTGCGCATACAGCACAAATTCACGATGTGTACGGCAAATTTCTGAAGCAGTGGTGTGTGGCCCGATGAGGTTAGAGAGAGAGAGAGAAAGAGAGAGAGAGAGAGAGAAGGAGAGAGGAAGAACACAGAGAGCGTACGAGGAAAGGGCAAGTATAGCAAAGCGAAGCAATACAATCATCGACGACGATGACGACGATGATGATGATCGTGCGTCCTAATCGAATTAAACTCCGCCATATTCCGAGACCAACCGGATTTTGCCCGGTGTCTGTGATAATGGATGTGTACAAGAGAGGTAAAGAAAGAGAGAGAGAGAGAGAGAGAGAAAGAGAGAGAGAGAGAGTGGGGGCGGGGTATTGTTCGGGAAGAGGAAGCGAGATAGTTCAAACGGAGTAGCTCGCGCGCCAAGTCGAGAGATTAAATGCACCGAAACTAGAAGCGATAGGAAAAGGGCTATTCTCTTTTCAACCACTCTTCATCTGCTTCTCTCTCTCTCTCTCTCTTCGCTTTTCTCTCTTCATCCTTCACTTCCGAACATTGTCGTCAATGACTACGAGGACAACGACGATGTCCACTAAAATGAAGTCGAAGAGTTACCGGGTCTACTATTGCCACGCCCTAATGGCACGATAAAGGAGATTAGGTCAAGGAGAGAGTGAAAGAAAGAAAGAGAGAGAGAGAGAGAGAGAGAGAAATCGTTAAAGTACAACGGCCGATTACTACAGAGAGAAAGAGAGAAGAGAGAGAGACGGTACACTTTTACGCTGGCACTGCGAGTTTTCTTACGTCGAGCTGCTTACTATATAGCCCTGAGGTGATGTAGCGAAGAAAGCTTATATGCGTGGGTGGAGGAGGGGCAAAGGAAGAAGAGATAATATTACTAGTGATACTAGTAACACTAGTAGTTATAGTATTAGTAGTAGTAGTAGTAGTAGTAGTAGTAGTAGTAGTAGTAGTAGTAGTAGTAGTAGTAGTAGTGGTGGTAGTAGTAGTAGTAGCAGTAGCAGTACTAGTAGTAGTAGAAGCAGTAGCAGCTTTTGTGCTCGTCGTACATCGATGGTCATTCTTGCACTGGTAAATACATTTACACGCCTCGGTTTCACATGGACATCTTCTCTTGTATCGCAGTAGTTGCGCAATTTTGCGAAATGCCCCGCGTTAACTGAATAAAGGCGGCGAAAATTGAAACTCGTTTTTACGTAGCTATATATAAATACATATAGAGGGAAGAAGATAGAAAAAAAACGAAGTTACAGGTTTAATGCCCGAAGGACATTTTGTACGTCGAAGGAAGCTCATCTTCACTTTCGTATCTTTTTGATGAGACTTTACCAAATATTTCATAAAGTCTATTGATAATTGAGTAAAGTATATTAGACATTTTTTAAGGCTTTTTTTTCAGTGATATAGAAATATTTTAAAATTTATTAAGTTATAGTGAGGTCACATTAAATTAATGGAAAAAAATAAAATATATAATTAGGGAATATTGTTGAATCATTGATTAAATAATAGTTTGATAATTTACCATTCAAATCAATTGATTCGTCAGTCGTTATTCAGCTCGTTATTCTGAATTATTCACATTTGGAACTAATACTATTCAATTATTGTAAATAATTGTGAAATTGTATCGCGTGAACTACCGTTTGATTAATGGAAAAAACAATGTCTTTATAATGTAATACTTTGGTAAATAGATACTGCAACAACAAAAGGTTTTACAAATTATTTCGAGGTAACATGCTGCAAGAGAATACTTCCGGCACTTGAAAACATATAATACTTGAATACGTTGAGTTAATTCATTTTACGACGCTATTAATATTACAGAAAATGCATTAAGTGAAAAATATTTTCAAGGATTTAATATTCTACAGTTAATAAAAGTTGATTTTTTTTTATAAATATTATAAATAAAAATCTGGATTTAGTAAATTTCACAAACTAAATTAGAATAATTGTTTAAAAAGAGTAACGTAGTAATTGAAATGAAACTCCCTCGGAAATTCTTCATTATAAATTTTGATATAATTATAATTTTTAATTATTTTTTAAACTTCACATTGCCACAAAAATCGCAAACCGCCCTTCAATATCATTAAAAATAAACAGATCTACCAAATATCCATCTCGCTCGAGTTAACGTATCGCAACGCGAAAATTCCGCGTACTACTCCTCGGTGTATACGCGCGCGTCATCGCCGAAAGCGGATAATACGTCGAGCGAAACGCACTGCTCCGACGTTCGCGGAGTAACGTAATCAGATAACGTTACGGCTATACGTGATCTGTAATAATATGCGAATTTGCCGCGATGTATTATCTTTCTCTCCCTTTTTATCACTTCTGTTTGCCCTAGTTACGCGCGAGTTGCGTTAATTTCGTAAAATTAAAATTTGACGTTTTAAAATTTTAACATTGATAATCTATCGACTAATGTGTTTAAAGTTGATAGAATTTTTAAAAATATAACTTTCAAGCGAAGTATCAAAATCAAGGACGATTAAAATTTTCAAAATCGTTTAATTTTAATGTATAAATTATTAAAATTCCGTTAAACATTGCCAGATTTATATATATATATATATATATACATATAACGCATTAAAGTTAAACGAAGCGTAATTCCACATTAAATCCACAACGGGCCAAAGAGACTTTTGGGAGTCTTGTACAGTTCGGTTGGCAGTTGGAGGGTAAGGGTAAAAGCCACAGGCATCTGGTCCACCGGCTCAAAAGGTTGAAACTGCCAACTTCATCAGCATTTCAGCTTAAAATATTCTGCATAACCTAAGCCGCAACGCAGATAATATATATAGTATATATATATATTAAATATGTAATTCACTTTATCGCAGCTTTTGCAGCTCAACTATTTACGATGTAACCCATCGTTTTTTCCGAAACTTTTTATGGAATAGAACTTTGTTGTGTTAACTAATTGTTACGTGGAAAATAGAAAGATTAATTTATAGTATTCGTGAAAGGATATATATAGATCAGCTTGCTATAGCTGTGCATCTTAATTGTTTTTGTGCTTCAACAAATTGTATAATAATAACATCTCTTTAACATTCGTATATTTGCTGCAAAGGGCAATCGGCTTAAAATTGACGTAAAAAATGTAAAAACCAACAAAAGTGAGGTAGTCTTTTATAATCATAAATGTTAAAAAAATTTGTATCGTCAAAGATTAAGCGCATTAATTTTTTATGTGTATGAAGAGAACATCCAAAGATTTTTCATCGAGTTTCACTTTCCTGGACGACAACCAATACCTTAACCAATCCAGCACACACGAGTGACATCTTATATCCGAGTCGATTTTTTTTTTTTTTTTTTTTCTTTAATACCTTCTAGATTAGATCTGTTTAGTGAACATGTCAAGGTGCCGAGGAAACCGGATTTATTCCCTATGGGGATGGACGAAAGGGAGAAGATATACGCAAGTCCGGTGCTTCGAGCTTCGAGAGTACTATTAGTATCCTTGAAGGCTGCGTATGTACGCTCGAGCGCAATTTCCCGTGACCAGTGAGGAAATTGCAAGCGCGGTTATTGTATAAAAAAAAAAAAAGAAAAAAAAAAGATGGACAAAAAAATGACCATTAAAAGCGTACGTATTTGCACGTTTGCAACACGAAAACGAACACTCTTGCAAAGGACAAATGTGCGAGAGGGAAGAGATGAAAAAAAAAAAAAAAAGATAAAATAAATAAAAGAAGGAGAGAAAGAGTGTTTTGTTCCGACACCGTTGTTCTTTCGACTTCCGTTCAGCGCTCCTTTATTTTCTTCTTCTTCTTGTCGTTCTTCCGGTTGTTGTTGTTGTCTTTCTTTGTCGCTCTTTCGCGAGCACGCATACATCGTCAACGAAACAATTATTACAAACGTGAAAAAAAAAGGGCGAAATTTTTTATTCTTTCTTTGTAGTACCTTTTTTTCGTTTTTCTTTTATTTATTTATTTAATGAATGTCGAAAAGTGACGCTTATTTGTTAAGTAATTTTTGTTTAATTTCGTTTGAGTAAAAAAAGAAGTTGCTCAGTTTTGGTAAACAACAATCTTTGAATATATTTTTGGTGGTAATTTTTATTTTAAGAAAAGTACGCTTTTTTTTATCAAAAACTATTTTTAAATGAATAAATCGTCAATATAGTCAACGAATATATTTGTTAGTGACGAAATAAATTATTTTTATCGAAGGTTATGAGTATTTATGACATATCGATTTTTACACTTATATTTTTATCAAAAAGCAAAAAAAAATAAAACATATATATTCATATATATATGTATATATTATATATATACATATATCAAGCGAATCATAAAATGTAAAATATAAAAAAATCATTTTAAAATCTATAATAAAATGTACGTAATGAATAGTGTGCGTAAAATTTGTTTCGGTAGATTACGTGATTCCTATAATTTTCTAAAATAACGAAGGCTTCAGTGGAATTCTATTAAAACTTTGTGGGCGAATAACAGTACTTCGACGATATGCCATGTCTATTATATATTCTATAACCCACGCAAAAATAAGAAATCATTGAACAAAGGAATCTTCTCTACATAATTCATTACCATCAATATGTAAATGTATTTATTCAAATTTGGTAGCGTGCAAATTTTATATTGAGATTTCGATAAAAAGAAAACGCCACATGATTATAAAACTCCTCTCGGTCGCTTGCGTACTTATTAAAGCTAATAAAAAATCTCTTTTGTTAATGTTGTTCCGTTAAAGCTTAATTAATTATAAATTATTATTTTCAGTGATATTTGAAAAAACAATAAAATAATTTCATTTAAATCGGAAAACAAAAATGAAAAAGAATTTATACTTTTTTAGTTCGATAATAAGTTATTTATTCATCTGTAAATAAATTAAAGTCGAATGAAGTTTTAATCAAGATTGATTTTCTTCATTTATAGTTGTATAATTAATTGTATTAAAAATTAAAAATTTTTTATGCATGCAGAATATATTTTTAAAATCAAATAATCAATATTAAACATAATTTAATTATAATTTTTTGTAATACAGAATTAATCGAAAACTTATAGTTATAAATAAATAAAAATTTATAAATGAACATAAGAAAAGTATAAAATTATTATTATTATTCAATGAATAAATAAATTATGAAAATATTATAACGTAAAATAAAGTTTTAAAATTTTTAGCAAAATAGAAAAAAAAAAAACAAAAAATGTTTAACGTAACGTAATTTTACAAAACGCTAAGCGTGATTTTCGAAAGTTTTCTTCGCGTGCGACGGTATTTTGTAAAAATTCACCAACGCGTTAGTAAAGTAGTCGCGAACGAAAAAAAAAAAAAAATAAAAAAAATAAAAAAACATCAATTCCTAATCCGTGGATCTTATTGTCGCTGGGTTTTGCAAAGTTTGTGGTACACGCGTAAACACAACAAAAAGTTTTCCTTTCGTCGAGAAAGAAAAAGCTCGGGCGCTTCTCTGTATATACCTATATATCTATTACCATACAATGCAGACGAAAAATTTTATTTCTTCTCGAGCGCCCGCAGCAATATATATATATATATATATATACGCACGTAAACGAAAATACGTTACGTTAACGCATTCCCGCAACGACGGCTTCTTATCCCCGAATGCGTGCGAATTCTTTCTCGCGAAGAAATTATCCTATACGTGTATAAAAGTCGATATTTCTGCGTGAAGAAGCTGCTTTTCTCAAACGCCCTACGAGAATTCAAAAAAGTTAGAGAAAGAGAGAAAGGGTGGGAGTAAGAGTTTGCTTGAAAAAAATTTCTCGGCTCACCATTGAGTTTCGGTCGTCAACTTATTCGCGTCTTACATGTACACAACGGTGAAAAAAAATGTTTCAAAGAAGAAAGACTCGCGGTGACGTAGAGTTTGTCACTCAAGCAAATTTTATGTAGATCGCGTCGCAGATGCCTTGTGTCTCCGGCGCGTTATCGATACACGCGAATCGTCGCGCGCGTGCATTTTCGTTTTTTTTTTCTTTTTTTTTTATTTTATTTTCGAGCGCATCGTTACTCGTTCGCTTTTCTCGTGCGTATCGTATTTATGCTCGCGCGTTGACGTATATTTTTAGTTGGACTATTGTGTGTACGGGAGATAGGCGAGAACGCGCGATCAATTATTTATTGATGATTTTCCGGGTGGTAGAAAGATACGACGTTTAAAAATTTAACGTTTGTTATTTCGAAGAGACTAGGCATAATGCTTATAATGTCTATGGTATGATAAATGCAAGGATTGGTATTATTTTCATTTTATACAGTATTACAATTGTTTTTGATTACCGATAAATTTGTTTTATTAAAATTTAAACAATAGTAAAATATGCCGATTTTTATAAAAATCGAATGGATAAATTTTTTATATTTTTTTTTTACGATATAGTATGTTTTACTTTGCTAAAATAAAAATTTTTCGAAAGATTTATTTTTACTATAAAGTTAAACACAATTCAAATTATTTCCTTTAAATATTCATTCACCGACGTAGCCAAATTACGTATTCGGACACAGTTTCATCAAGCTGCATCAGTTTCAAACTTAATATCCTCTGATGTAAAATCATCGACAAATTCGGTTCAATTCATACAGTCGGATAAATATAATTTTATGATACATTTACATATGCTATAAAAAATTTAAACCATAATTTTCTTATATTTTCTGACTACATTTGTGTATTATGGCAATTCTACGAAATTATATCCTAAATGCGGGATAAAAACAAACTCTCATATTTCTGTAAAGAAAAATACTGCCAATTTACGAATGAAAAATCTTAAAATACTTTTATAAAAGAATCTACTAGATACCGACGTACTAAAAAATTCAAAAAAATAGCAAGGTCGATGCTCTAGCTTACACGTTTATTAAATCCAACATTGAATCTCGTACAATAAAAAAAAAAAAAAAAAAAAAAAAATAAAATTATCGGAAAAGATTTAATCAAGAAAATTAATATGATTCGATATTTTATCATTGCAATTTGAATGTAAACAAATACGACTATGAGAATGAAAACATGAAAGAAAACAATTAATAAAATTCATTAGTTAGAAACTTTTTGATCAATATTTGATATGCAGTATAATGAATTATATTTTACACGATATTTTCTTTTCAAAAAAATATTTTTCAAATTAGAAATATTTAATGTGTACGATTAATTAATTTAAATTATTCGAGTGTTTATTTGGTTTCGTTTAGTTTGGCTTCAGAAATTTCCCAAAAATATCGAAAAATCTAAAACGTTTCGATTTAAAATTACGTACACATATTATTACTTGCAAACATTATATTCATTAATAATCGCATAACATTAGTATCGCTTTCACGACAAATCACTCTCGCTTGATTTATTTATTTATTGTATGATTGACATAAGTTGACACTGTTAGTCTTTTTATGTAGAAGAAACGGAAGTAAAAATGAAATTTTCGTTCCTCTTACATTCCACAATACGGATTAAAATGTAAATTTTAGGTTATCCCACGCGATTACTATTTTTCACAACAGTTCTACTAAAATTTTGTAGGTTTTAAATAAAATTATTAAAAGTTAAATTTTTACTTTAGTTTATTGTTTATATGGTAGTATATTGTATACTTTAGAATATTGTTTATATATATATTAATTTTTATAATTCAATTTATATTATTTTTTGAAACTTTTATCATTAAAGATCACTAATAATTAGAAATACAACTAAAACATTCATAATATCAGTCGTCGTCTAAATTACAATAATTTATTGTAAAATTGACAACCGAAAACATCAAAATTAACTTCAACACATTTCTCTTTGTGTACCCGTGACAAAAGTCGAAAGCTCGAATTAGTCCGAGCTTCAAAATAACAGTCGCACCGCTGCGGAACTTTCGAAGCGAGGGTGAAAACTACCTAAAATCCGTTTAACGGATTAACCGTCGGGCAAATTGAATAGCTGATGTTTATATGTACACACACACACACACATACACACACACGCGCGCGCGCGCCCACACACACATATGCACAAACGAATGGAAACACACGACGGGGGAGCCATTCTAAAGAAGCCAAATTAGATTGCACTTCTCCGTTAGGTCAAAAGACGCATGAAAAAGCGAGAGTCCTGCAACTTGTGCACATATAGTATACGTACGATAAGATATATATGTTTGCATACACGTAAATGGTACATAGGAAGATATCGGAAAAGAAAGATAGAGCATGCGATTATTAGAAAATAAGAAAAGAAGGAAAATTTAGCGAGCCGATCGCGGGAGATACTCTTTCTTTCTCTCCCGTTGACTAAGAACGGAAGAGAAGCATCGAGAGAGGAAGAAATAAAAAAAGAGAGAGAGAGAGAGAGATTGACATCGAGTTAACGCGCTTAGAATCGCGCGCCGGAAGTGGTGCCCAGGTACATCTCTCCGTCGTATTACCGTACGTACGAACGTACGTACGTACATACGTAACACGTTTCGGATTTGCATAACATAGAAAGCCCTCCTCTGGTCGGGTTATTGTCCTCTCCTCTCTCTCTCTCTCTTTTTAGCTTCTTTCTCGCTCGCTTACCTCTTTCCTCAAGACTACACATCGTCATCGTATCTTCTCTCTCTTCTTCCTCTCTAACTTCTTTCCATGTCCTTTTCGTTGAAAAGCCCGGACTCTGGCGAACACGAGCAAACATACGTACACACATTCACGCACATACGTGCTGTGTATGCGTACACATTTTTACGTGCATTATCGGAGCTATTGTGCGATTCGCGCGCTACCATGTGAATCACGTATAAAGGAGGTGGGGAGGGGGAAACAGAGAGTTGGTAATGTAGCAGTTGTAGTCTCTCGCCTAACGCTGTACGGATCTCGACCCTCTCTCTATATACATGTGCGAGCTCATCCTTTGAACGAAGAGAGAGAGAGAGAGAGAGAGAGAGAGAGAGAGAGAGAGAAAGAGAGAAAGAGTGTGAGAGAGAGAGGGAAGGAGAGAGAAGATAGCGTAGAAAGCATCGGGTTTATACAGCAGTAGTCGGCTTGTCCCCTTTTACTTTTCGTACTTTCATTTAATTTTCAACGTTGTTTGCCGCACTATACACACACGTATACAGACAGAGAAATACATGTAAAGTTTCGTAAGTATATATATATATATATGTGTGTGTGTGGAAGAGTCGAGTATATCTAATTAAGCAGGAAACAAGCAAGGAATACTGATTTTGGGCTTAACAACAAATTGTAAAAGGGATCGCGTATTGTGTATATGTCTACATACACATGTACTTGCTTACATTCGCGTAATCTTTCGAGAATTTTTAAGTACTCGAGGATTCCCGTTAACCAGCGGGACTCTAACATAATTAAAAAACGAAGAATTAAACTTTAAAAAAGGCTGTAACATTCGTGAAAATTTATCGTATTTTCAAAATAGACGAGATTAAGAGAGTAATATTAAACGATTTCAGAATCTTTATTAACTTAATAGTTTAAACGGGAGTTTTCGCTGATTTAAGTAAATGGTAAAGAGATTGCACGCAGCGACGGGAAAGTGGCGCCGAAAGAAGAATGCGACAATATGAAAGTTAGCGAGCGATATATTAAAGCGCGAATTAGCTCTACATTTTTTACGATTATTTTATTTTTAATTTAAAACTTTTTATATATATTTGACGTTGTGAGTTATTTTTAGTGCACGGTGCGTGCGATATTTTATAAATAAAAGTTAAAATTAAATTGTAACATTTGACAAAGTTTGATTGCTACTAATTGTATAAATTACCCGTAGCATTTAAAAGAAAAATAAGCACGAGTTTGAGTTTAATTAAATAAAAAATATTCTTTCGAAATTCATTAAATTAAACGACGTCAGTTGGTGAAAAAGTACAATTTTCAAATTCGTCGGAAATCTGACAGTTTCTTTATCAAAAACTAGTTTTAATTTTCGATTTTATGAACCTTAATACAGCAAGTTGTACGCGTGATTTACACTTTTTGGCGTGCGATTGGGTCCTTACAACGAGCATCGAGTTTATAACGACCGGAACCGATAAGTTTTTTTTAGAGTTTAAAGAGGAAAGAGAAGTCCATCTTAAAAATGCGAGCTTAACCGAGGTTAAGACGAAACGTTTCTTCCTTAGAAAACTGTATCGCGGCTGGCGAAAATTACATCTTGATACTATAGTACTCATTTCCTCCCGCTCTCCTTTCATTCATTGTGGCAGCCAAGTGAATTCAGTTCTCTCTCTCTCTCTCTGTCTTTCTTTCTTTGTATCTGCCTCGGTATATATAGTACGTATAATTATACAGCTCGCTGTGAGCTTGAGAATGGCATTTCCGTTGTAGCATGCTTCGTTAACCTGAATTATGCAATTCTTTCCAATAAAGATAATGGGAGAGAAAGAGAGAGAGAGAAAGAGAAAGAGTAAAACAGTGCTTCCGCGAGGTTTAGCCAACGTGTTTTAATTTATCTGATTTATAACGACAATCGAATAATCGCCCGTGTATATATCGAGAAGGCACTCGGTTACGTCGTAACTTTCTCCGCGCACTTTGTTATTCGTTGGTACGTTTAGCGATACGCAATTGTGGAGTTAGTTTATTCAGAGCGTAATAACCGTTGCGTTTATTCTCATTTACCGCGCGGCTTGGCTTTTACCCAGAAAATTAGAAAACTCTTGAGTTCGATAAATGCTAATTGATCCCGTTTAATTATATTACTCGTTAATCATGATTTCTGCTTCGAGGAGCGATTCATTATTTAACGATTAAAAGGAATGCTCGTTACTTGTTAAATTAGATTCATTGATTGGCTAATTTATAACCAATCGATTATTGTATTATTTATTATTATAATGTAATTAAATATAAAACCAGACCGTTAAAAAAAAAGCGAAATTCGTTTATTCATGCTATAGAATTTACTTGGCAGAAAAGGATAATTTCTATTCAATATTTAAATGATATCATATGCTTTCAATATCTTTTAACTAGCTTCGAAGTTAAAATATGATTCAGTTCACAACAGTAAAACGTTAAAATTTACATTTTCAAAAATAAAATGATAAATAGTAAAAAATTATTCATCGAGCGCGCCTTAAATATATTAATCAATATTTTGATCTTAACTCATAAATATTGAAAAGTACTAAATACCACTTTCTCACGGTTTAAAAAAAACTATTAGTGCCGCTCTCACGTCTTATCATCTCAAAAAGGCCGAGCATCAATCTCTGTCAGCGAGCCACCGAAAGCCGAAACATGTAAATAAAAATCTGCCAAATCTCACAATACATATATATATATATATATCCAACTCGTTTGCCTACAAAATAGCTAAATCCTTCGATTCTCCCATTGGTTTAAAATAAACACGCGCTCGAGCCCAGAAATAAATATAAGCATCGGTACATTCCCACTAAACAAAAGCTTCGCTCGTACAATGATACAACGCAACGACGCAATCGACGTCACTCGATTCGCAGAGAAAATCTACACGCTAAAGATGTTCTCGACGTTTTTTCTCTCAGTCTCTCTCTCTCTCTCTCTCTCTCTCTTTCTCTTGCACCATAAAAGATTCGAGGCACGCGACACCGTAAATTTAAGCGATGTTTCTCTTTCTTCTCCCCGCGCCCCAACGAATTTAACGAATAGCTAATAGCATCGATCAGTCGGGCGCCTTTTCCGTCTTCAGCCCCCAGTTTAAAGCGTAGACTAGCGGGAATCGAGAAGTCGAAGGTGGAATTAAGGAGGCCGACAAAGGAAGAGAGAAACGCGCAAACAACATTTGCAGGCACGACGATACCTATGCTCGCTCGTATTATGCGAGGCGCCTCGTCCTCGTGACCGCGTGCCTTGCCGTCCGGTTAACAAGCCAACCGAACGTTCTTACATATATTTATATACGTATAAGTATTACACATAGTTTCGGTATACTGTCTAGCGTAATTACGCGTATTATGAGAGAGCCTTCTCCCCCCCTCCCCCCTCGCGACATCTTCAAGAATAATCACGGATGACAATCTTGAAAAAGTTTTAGTAATACTATAGTATTGTAAGATGGTCGGCCTACGCGTATTTTTTTAATTTTTCGGCAGAAGACGAGGAGTTTCAGAGTTAACTACTATATGTTAGAAAAAGAATACATGATTTACATTTCAATCGGCGCGTGATAAAATTGAAGAGATCTTTTTAATTTTAACCCTTAAATGTATGATTTTTTATTTTGAATTAAGAAAAAATTGTTTTATATAGGAATGGAGTTATAGGCTACATAAAAAATAGATAAAATTTAGGTAATAATGTTGAGTATTTTTACATTCACACGTGATATATTGTCTATAGTTATCAATGTGCGTTCGGTAACGCACATGCACGTACAGGTTTTTGAATTAAACCAAGTGAAACTGGAATTTAGACAATTGGCGACAATATGCATTTAAGGGTTAAGCTCGTGTACAAAATATTTTTCATTGATATTTTAAATTTAATATTAAATATATACTTGTAAATTTTATTTACCCGCGACATTTACAAACCAAACGTATCGGCAACTCAATTACCTGCGCATTCGTAAGATTCATGCCCACCATGCGAGTTGCGCATGTCCGATCGTGCGCGACCGCTTTTAAATCATCCTTAAGCTCGTTTTTCAAATCAAGATTGTAAGTGAAAAAAAATGTGTGTGTGTTTACGCGTCGTTAATTAATGAATGCGAATCGCTAATTAATTAATTAAAATAATTAAGAGGCACACGGGGAGAATAAAAAAATTTGACGTTGAAAATTAAAAGGAGATTATCTTAATTTTAAGTTATTCTTTCTTCGAACTGATTTTAATAACTTTATAGTGAAATACATAAAAATTATTTTGATGAAATTAGTTAAATTTTATTTAATACACGCACCTATAAATAATGTTTCACTTTGATATACTAATTTAATCAACTGTTAAAATTAATTTACTCATTTCTTTAATTTTCCAATGCAAAAACATTGTAGATAACAATAATATTGTAAATAATATAAAGATAATAATAATTTAATTTAGAATTATTTTTTTTTTTTTTTATATATAGTTTTAAAATTTATGAAATACAATTTTTATAAATTCAGACGATTAAATTATAAATTTTATTTGCTAAATTTTATTACATTTATCTAATAAAATCTCCGCAAAATGAAAAGATAAGATTTGTCATTTGTTTTATCGAACATATGTAACGCTGATGCAAAGGGAAAATAAAATTCCATTATTCTTTTTCATATAAAGTTTGAATGCATGATAAAACAACATACACATAAATCTTTTTACTCGTTCAAACTTTGCAGAAAAACGAAACAACGAAATTTAACTTTTATTTGTTCGCATATATCATTTGCAGTATAAGAGCCGGGGAATAAAACTCTTAATTTATTACAAAATTATGTGTCATTCGGTAAAGCTTTAATAAAAACCATTAAGTTCCGTTATGTTGTAAAGAATTTTGTAATAAATTTATCTGTATTTTATAAATTTACGTACGTTAAGTGGATTTTACTACAAAAATTTTTTGCTATTCAAATATTTTACGCAACGTGAAAGTTATTTGCATTTATTAAAAACATTTTATAATTACATAAATAAAAATTTAATGGAAAATTTAAATTCAATTGTAGCTGTAAAAATAAAAAAAAAAAAATAAGAACTTTTTTCAATAACTTTTTAAATAACGTACTTTATCCAATCTTTGTATGCGTAATTCGTACTTAAACGCGAAGTCTCTAAAGGAAAATAATGCAACAGCTATTTCTTCTCTATTAAAAAATTGCGTTCTCTCAAACGACAACAGCACATCGTCAAACTAGGGGAGACACAGGGACGCACGAGGCAAGAAACAACCGCGTGCGCGCGCGCGAGAGAGAGAAAGCGAGAAAGTAACAGTATCCAAGGCATCTTAACGACACTGCCCTCGCGCGCGACTAAAGGGTAATTAAGGATTTGCGGCTCAAGACACTCTTTTTCTGTCTGCTTTGAGGCGCGCGACATCCCGCATACAGACCCACACACACACACACATGTATATACAAATATTTACCGGGCGCGACGAAAAACCGAACTCGCGCGAGCCGAGACGGTTGGGCAGAGTCACTTCAATATTCCGCGACGCCTCGTTTAAGAGGCGGAGGCGTACGTGTATGACGGATTTACCACCTTCCCCCCTTGACCCTATCTTCTTTTGGATTTCTCTTCCTTTGACAAGCGGCGACGAGGGCCTTTGACGGTTTGCTTTTAGTTCCGATCCCATCAACCGCGGCCCGTTTCCATTCCTTTGCGGATGACGCGCGCGAATTATTTTCGGACGTAATTATGGAGAAATCATCTTTATTTAGATGCGAGACGCAAACGAGCCTCGGCGTTCATTGTTGCTCGCTTTTAAAGTGTACACAAAGACGAGGAGGCGAGATTGGCTTTCCTTATGTTTCGTGCGAGCCTATCCTCGTGGCACGATTTTGTTTTTTTTTTTTTTTTTAATACACGCGTCAAAGCACGTACAAAATGTTATTGAATTATTCACTCTAAACTCTTATTTAGATTAAATAAAAAGTTATAATAAATGTTTTAATTGATGAATCTTACTAAATACGAGCGCATTGCCCATTACGAAAATATATTCAAGGCATATATTTTCCATTTCAAGCAATTTTCCGTCGTAAAGGAATTTATCCAAGTTCTATTCTTGTCTATTATATATGCGCATGTCTTTGTCGTATGTAGAACTAATTCAACGAAGAGCCTCGTAACTTGCCGAGACTTTATCACTCCGCAATACAATCGTCGCTAAACGAGCCGCAGTTTACCAATCTTGGAAACTACGAAATTTGAAGCTTGCTTCACAATAGTTGCGCGCATTGTGCAAAACGTGACAATAACGATTATCTCGACGAATTATATATTTGTTATTTGGAAAATATAAATTTAACGGTATTCTCATTAATTTATGACTACGGGAAAAATTTCTTCAAGCGAATAATTGTCACAATTTTGCATATACCTAAGCAACGCAAATGAAAAAAAAAAAAAAAAAAAAAAAAAAAAAATTAAAATACCAAATTTTAATTCAAATTAGTGGATTTTTATTAAAAAACAAAAAAAAAAAAAAAAGAGTTTGCTCAAGATTAATTTTTAATAAACCGACGATAAATCGTTAAGGGATTCTAGTTTAAAAAAAAAAAAATCAGATCAAACGAAAAGGGCAAGTAGGGATGAAAGGCTTAAAGGAATAATGTACGCGGGCCATCGTTTAAAGGCACAAGACAAGAAAAAAAGGAGCGCAGTATGAACGGATGGAAAATAGAAGAAAATAAATAAAGCGAAAAATAGAAAAAAAAAAAAAAAAAAAGAGGGCGGAAAGTACAAGCCTGCAAACTAACGGATGAATGAAAATTTAATTTCGACAATCCCCGCTCAAAGAGTCCGAAAGTGCGGGCTCGCGATTTGCGATATTACCATCGCGCCGAAACGCAGACACAGCGCGCGCGGGATACAGAGTCCAGTTGGTAATAACGCGACTCAATTAAATCCTCTTTGTCTCGTTTTACTATTTTTTTTTTATAAGATCTATAGCTCTTGCGTATCAAACGCTCGCGTTTTCGATGATTTTACATGGAGAAAGGAATTTCGCTGGCATCAAGAAGAGAGAGCCCACATCTATCGAGATATTATTTTTTTTTTGATTGGCTTATATTTTCAAACAAATTATGAAGCGGTTGTATTTTGTAATTTTCATCTTTTTTTTTTTTAAATAGTTATACACATGTGTAGGAATATACGTGTATTTAATTTGATATTGTTTTATTTTAATTTAAAAATGTTTAATATGCTCGCTTGAATTAATGAAGCTTTTTTTTTATACAACATTATAAGAATTAATGGTGCAATAAAAAATTTGGAAAATCTATAGTATATGGCCAACAAAATATTCAATATTATTCGTTTTACCGTCATTTTAATCTACACTATGTATTAATTGAACAAAGCTAATAAAAATTTTTCATTTCTAACATTTCAATCAATCATCAGTGATATTTACTTTTTTTTTTTTTTTTTTTTTTTTTTTTTTTTTTTTTTTTTTTTTGTATATACGATATAGTTATAATAAGAATCAATTTTCTTTTGGATTTACTCTGGATAAAATTATTCTGTAACTTAAGCAATAATTTTAAGATCATTACTATATAAAATTATACATATAATAAAATAGAAACCATAAGAACAAATAAAAAGTCCAACTTGACAAATATGTATAAAACTCTGGAAAAATTAAATTTTAACTTCTACACTGTGAGCCCGGAGGTTAAAGCTTTACGCGCCATGAAACGAAATTTATCTTTTCCTTTGTACACGTAACTTTTGCGATTTCTTCTTTTCGTTCATCCTTTCGATAAATCTCTTGAGCTCGTTTTCCCTCGTCAAGTACATCGACGCATCCCTTGCGAGCAAATCTCTCTTTCTCTCTCTCTCTCTCTCTCTCTCTCTCTCTCTCTCTCTCACTCTTTTTGATATATACGCACGGATTATTTAGGGTCGTGGAGGATACGAGAGTACGCACACATGCGCGTCGGTCTCGTTCCTTACGCAAGATGTAAAGACGATAACGACGACTGTGTATACATGTATGAACAGCGCGAACAAATCAAAGGCTAGCCTCGAGCAATCGAAGCAGCGGAGTAATCGAATCCGAGACAAACGCATCGCGAGCTTCTATATACGCGAACCCTTTGACGAAGTATCGAGAGTATTCTAGGCGCGCGACTGAATTTTCCTCTTCGTCTTTCTCCTTTCTTTGCTCCTTCGACATTTCTGTATCTCTCTTTCTCTCTCCCTCTCTCGACGGTTAACTTTGCAAATGTGTGTGTTTAAGTGCGATGTTACCGTGCTTTACCATGAGAGAGTGGAAAGGAAAATTAAATTCCGCATCGCGTACAGTATAGCTAAAAGAAAACCATTCCAGCGTTAAGAAGAAAATAATTTTTCTTTTTTTTCTCGCTCTATCCGAAATTCCACAATATTACGGTTATTATCGCGAGTTGTATTATCGATAAGGATGAAGTACATTATCTTTTTGCAAAAGAATTATAACAAATAAAATATTTAACAGTCTTAAAGAGCAACGATGAGAACAAAAGATGAACGTGGATTGACCAGAATGATTTTTTCTTTTCTATTTACACAAGTCGCATGGAAACGATGATTTTTTAATTAAAATTTTATGGTGAGCGATGAAGCTGCATGAAGATTGTTTATAATAAAAAGTGATAAATGAAAAATTAAACTTTTTTGTCTTTACCCAATTTTCACACAATAATTTTGCAAAATTTCATTAAGTAAAATTTTTCAAAAACAAAATTACGACAAATTTGCAAAATTAAATTAATTTAACGTTTTTATTTATATCATAAAAAAACATCAAGTGTTATGTAGCCGCCGAAAAGTAAAATCAATCAACGTAAATTACGATCGATACCGCGATAAGAGAGCAAGCGAGAGACTTGCGTTCAATTACTTCTCTCCCCAAAAAAAAATTACCAATTACATTCGAGCATTTGCAAACGCTTCATTCAAAAACTCTCTCTCTCTCTCTCTCTCTTTCTTTCTCTCTTTAGATGAAAATTCAAGGAAGCACAATCGCGGCTAACGATTTCTCGGGAGCCTCATTAAAATACAACGAAGGCCGCTAGTCTCCAAAGCGGCAAAGTGCGAATAACGAAGGATCCAATTGTCAGACCCTTCGGTTTCCTCTCTCTCTCTCTCTCTCCTCTCTCTGTCTCATACCTCTTTACGAACGGGCGTCACTCGCGAAACGTGCCTTCGACTCGGAAAATTAGTGGGCGTCACGTAGCATTTCTCTCTTTCTCTCTTTGAATCCTCCCCGGCGCTACTCATAGAATATCTCGAGATATCCTGTCGCTGCAGCTTCTCGCCTTTTAATGGAAGCGCAAAAAGACGCCACTTCGCATATTACAATAATCAAATCGTTCTCTCGTCGGTTGATTCTTTTTTTTTTCGTTCTCTTGCTTACTCTGTCTCTGTCTGTCTCTCTCTCTCTCTCTCTCTCTCTCTCTCTCTCTCTCTCTCTTTCTACCTATCTCTCTCTTACATTGAATCCTGGACTACTACGTCATCGCACTTTGACCCGGCATCTACTTCATTACGAAAGCTTAATTCACCTAGATCCTCCGAGGTTCGATAAAGAAAGAGCGGCTGCTTCTGCGATTGTCGGTCTTGTCTAGCAAAGGTTAGTACTTACCTTCGTCGCTCCGAACCAGGAGAAAACTCGAGGACACTCATGTTCAACCCGGCAAGAAATCGAGGCGAAAGAGAAAGAGAGAGAGAGAGAGAAAGAGAGAGAGAGAGAGATATATAGAAAAAGAGAAAAAAAGGGAGAAAGCTTGCGCGGTATAACACCAAGAGTAAAGTGGGAGATGGAAAAACTTCAGGTTGACCGTTACGGCAAAGTTAATTTAGCGAACGAGCTAACTTTTTTCCTTCTAATTCTTCTTTTTTATTTTCTTATTTGATTTTAATGTTGATAAACACAATTTTTTTTTTTTTTTTTTTTTTGTTGAACGTGCATAAACAGTCTCGATTAATTATGCTGAGATCACATGAATAGGGCTACGGATTAATTCATTTTATGGGTGCGTTAAATTATGTTAAATAAAATGTAGTCGTTTGAATAAAATTTTAAATATATTATTATGAACTCATGATACATGAATTTAGTCTTTTTGACTAAATTACCTAAAAATTTAAAGAAATTAATTTTCTGTATTCTGGCTTTTCGATTATATTTTAAAATTAAAATTAAATAATTTCACCAATAAAAAAAACTCAAGTTGGCTTTATTATACAACGATTATAATGAAAAACTATTTAGATTTTCATCAAAGCAATCCTTATCTTCAATTTTTTTCCGCTCATTTAATCATAATGAGAAACGAAAATTGAAATAAATTAGTATACAGGGGAACGAAAAAAATGGGAAAAGAAAAAATTTAGTAAAGTTAATACTTGCAAAGAAGAAAAAAAAATCACGCAAGGAAAAAATTACGCGGAAAAGCTTGGCGAGCTTAAAAAAAATGGAATGAAAAAAAAAGATAACAAGAACAAAGTAGTACCGATCTTTTTTATTATAGTAAGAGGATTGGGAGAATATTTGAACCGTAGAAAAGAGATTAAAAAAAAAGAAAAAATGAGAGCAAGGGAAAGAGAGAAAGAGAGAAAGAAAGGGGGGGGAGAGAGAGAGAGAGCTAGTTAGAGAAAGACCAGAAAGGAGAAGTGTCGGGCGCATTGATTGGACTATTCGCTTCCACCGCCGCGAAGTAGTGATCCACCTTGTTCGCCGCAGGAAATTAGTAATTTTGAACGAAGAGAAAGGGGAAGTGAGAGGGTGGGAAGAAAAGAAAGGCGATATCGTCTGGCTTGCAAAAAAACAGATGCTGCGGAAAGCAGAAGCGTATGCATATATATATATATATATATATATATACATAATCAGACACGAGCGAGGAAGGAAGCGAGGCTGGAAAAAGTGGAGAAAAAAAATTAACGGGGAACGCGGACGCGTTTCCAGAATACCGATATTCGCATTAGGATTTTTTTTTTCTTCCCATTTAATTTTACCCCCTCCAGCTATTTGTACTTGAGTCAGGGAGAAAAAGTGAGAGAGAACGGAAAAGTCCTCTTCCAATAATGGAAAAGTTGATTTAATTGAAGCGAACATTTAAATTGATTTTAATATTTAAGAATCTGTATGCAAAATATGGATTTTATTAAACGACGTTGAATAGAATTCTGATCTTATTTAGATTTCTCTCTGAATTACTTATACGGAAGTGACATTTTATTTTACACGTCGAATTTTATTTGGAATCGTTACGTTTTAAAAACAAGCAGAAGACCAAATAATTTTTTTTTTTTTTTTGTTTTAGATTCAAATATTAATTTTAAACGAACGATTCTAAATTTTTTTCTTTTTGATTTACTACTGTAATTATAGAACATCGACAAATTACTGGACAAAAGAAAAAAAAAAAAAAAAAAAAAAAAAAAAAAAAAAAAAAAAAAAAAAAAAACTTCTTATCCATTATTAAAATTTACATCTCGGACGTATTAATATTTAAATAGAACGCGCATCGATAACGCTCTTCAGCTCGTGAGTACACAAAAGTAAACAAGCTCCACTTATATTAAAACTTTTAAAGAACCTTGTACCGGCTAAGGTACAGTAGGTAGTTAAGGGGAAAAGTTCACCGTGGGGTTTATACTCATAAGAAATACCTTTCCTCTCTTTCCATCTCTCCATCTGTCCTACGGTAGGTTCTTCTCTCGTTTTTAACGAATAAACTAAGAAAGAAACGGGAGAGAGAAAGCGTAATATAAACGTGATTCTCCAGTGCGAAGAAAAAAGTACCGAGTCCTTCGATGCAAGACACTTACGTGTCTTTGAATAATGTACGAAAATAGAAATGACTTTTAGGTAAATAATCTTTTTTTTAATATACTCTCTATTTTATATGAATCCGGAAACTTTCACTCGCAGAAATTTTTTAACGCAAAAGTCACGTATCGTTTTAACTTTGTTGCATGTCTTTTTAATTTTTTTTTTTTTTATTTTAACTAAATTTTGTTTCATTTTTGCGTGAATTTTCTCTCGTGAATTTTACTAAACGAGATACTAACAAAACTTTTAATTTGGCGTGAAACCGACATTTCACGAGAGTAGTTGATAATTTTATAAATAAATATTTCAACATTATTGGTTTAAAACAGTCACAATTTTAATGAAAGTGAAATAAATTTTTGTAAAATAAAAATACACTTTCAAATTTTCATTTTAAAAAACTTTTATAAATTTAAAAAATTAAGTATTAAAAATTTCGAAGGAGAATTTTTAAATTATCACATAATGAAGGTATATCAAAAGAAAAAAAAACATAGCATCAAGTTTTCGACGACGCTATTTACTACAATGGTTAAAGTTGAATGAATTGAGTTTCTTCATTACATTTTACTATCAAAATTATACCATCCACATAAGGAAAATTTATTTCCAAAAAATGTCTTTCGTTAAATAACCCTGCGGTTTAAAAAGTTATTCGACATTTTTTGTCCGACGCGTACCTTTTTTTGCAAAATTCAAATTGAAAATATTTCATTTTATGTGATACAAAAGAAACAGTTAATAAACGCTAATATACAATTGACAATTTTAATTAAAATAAAATAAAAGAATTCTACATTTTGAATATTTTTGATAAATATTCAAAATTACGCATAAAATATTTACAAATTTAATTGTGAAATAAGTTAACATTAAATAAGTATAATTAAATATTTGTAGAAATAAAAAAAAACTTTGAATTCTATAGTTTATCTCTTTTCAATTACAAAAATTTACGTGATTATTTTGAACATTTAAAAATCACCTATGCGTATAACGCCAAAGCGTTAAGTTTAAAAGCATCGAAATCGAATTTTAAATCAATTTCATTTTATCGTTGAAAATCAGCGTCTAGATAATAACATTTCAAATAATATTAAATTATCGTAAAAGGTTACGTTAACGTGTGTGTATATGCACGAGTATTCGAGTAAAAATAGAAATTTAATTTCCATAGTAATCGACCCTTAAATCAACCGAGCGAGTTGCTAGATTGAAACGCAAACGCGAACGACAATTCGAGCACAGACGCGTCTTCGCGTAAATCGTGCGTACGAAGCCGCGACGAAACGCGACGAGGGTATAGAAGAAAAAATAAATAAATAAATAAATAAAACAAGAAGAAAAAAAAAACATAACCGAGAAAGAAAGAAAGGCGCACCGTAAAAGAAATAATGACTTTACAAAACAGTGCTCCCGAATCCAATTTAAAGCGAAAGAGAGCGCGAGAAAGAGAGAGAGAAAGAGAGAGAAAGCACTGATGCGAATAAATTCACGGTCGCGCAAACATAGCGCCGGCAGCCGGCCCCTCGAAAATCGAAGAAACAGGTGTTCTCTTAAACTCCCCACCCACCTCCTTCTCCTTTAAACTTCTCTCGACACGCGACGAGCGTAACGGAGGTCAAAATCACTGGCCTCGAACTTTGTACACTTATAACTACAAATATATATATATATATATATACACGCATTATATTGCCAAGGAGGTAAAAGAAACGATGGCTAACAACGACGTTGATTTTTCAACTGGCGATAGTCAACGCGCATTTTCTCCCCCGAAGAAATAATACAATCGGTGCTCGTCGTTGCAAAACTTTGACTTTCGTATACTTAGAACTAGGGTAAAAATAGGAGCTCGAGTGAAATTCGTGGGGTACGCGCGCGTTGTTATTCGCGCGTCCTGTCGTTTCTTTTTCTCATTTTTTTTCATTTCTTTCCTTTTTTATAAGTTAATTGGCCATGTTGTTAAAATCACTTTTTCTATAAGAATCGAAGGTACGTTGTAAACTTTAAGATTTCTTTAATAATCTTTATGAAAAACAAAAAATATTATACTATGTAGAAACAAATGGTTCTAAATAGTATATATTTGTATAAAAAAAATTGATTAATTTCAAATCTTATAATTGTTATTATGAATTCTTCTTTTTTTTGTTTAATTAAAAATAAGTATATATTTAACTTATTACAGTTACAATAAAATAGAATTGCGTTTCGATTTTCGAAAATTTATCCTCGATGTACCATCGATATTTAATCAAATTATTTCCCAACACTTATATTAATTTAGAAACTGTTCCTGCGCACCTAACGAGACTAAGTCATTTAGCTTCATAATTTCTTTTTACTTGTGAAATGGAATTTCGCCGCGCCTATTTCACGTCAGTGAGAACCGATCGATTTATCGTGATAAATTGCATTAGAGCGACAACACTTGGATGATTTCCTAGAAAAAAGCTGTGATCGAAAGTTCACGGGCGCGTATTGGCATTTATTTATGCCTAGGCTTATTAAAATCGCAACAAAATTAAAAAATTCAAATGAATTTTAAAAACAATGATAATAAAAAATATTTACGCAATATCAATAAACAACTTCGACGAAAGTTAATGAAAAATATCGCGACGTTTCGAGATACAGAAAAATATCCGTTACACGAACGAAAGAAAAACTCATCTGTAATATTTCCTGCTAGCAGATCGAATATCGAATTTTCTACATTAAAAACGCTCTTCGACATGAAAATTCAGCGTCATCTTCGATATAATCTCGGGTTACCTTTAAGTTATATATATATATATATATATATATATATATATATATATATATATATATAGAGAGAGAGAGAGAGAGAGAAAGAGAGAGAGAGCAAGCGACGACGTGGAGAGAAAAGGTCGAGCGAGCTTTTTATTGAGAAGCTTTTACATATCGGAATTCTTCAATCCAAAAGACGACGGTACATAAGAAAAGTAGCAGCGCGCTAGAGCAGATTGAAAAAAGAGCCAGAAAGGAAGAGAAAGAAGGAATAAAAGAAAAATAAGAATACGTAAAAATGAGAGGAAGAAATGTTTATGAAGAAGAAGGAGAAAACATGGGAGAGAAGCGCGACGGTAGAGGCTACTCGTGCAAAAGGAAACCGAGCGTTCAAAGAAGCAGCCTCGGTCTCGACTTCCTCTGCTCTTCCTTCCTGCGTGGAATGGAAAAAGTTGGTCGCGTTTACGAACGCCGGTTATCTACACCTCGCCTTCTATTTCTTTTACTTTTTCTATTTGTGCGTGTATAACTTATTTACCAACGGAGATATCTAGAAGAAGAGAAGTGTCAAAGGAAGGAAAGAAGGAAGAATTTATACGAACGACCCATTGAAAATGACTCTGACGGAGAATTTCTGGCGACGCTCTGGGCGTGATCGGTTCGTTAAGTGACATATGCGCACACCGATATTCCTTCAAGTTATACATACTCTTACTCAAGGCTCTTTGTTGGCTTGCGTATCTATGTAAAAGTCAGTCATTCGGAAATAATTTACGAAGAATAACCGTTATATTTTAGAATGTTCGATTTATTTTAAATTGCGCTATTGTTTTAACTTTGTCTTTTTGTACTTTATCGACTTATCGCGAAATTCATTACTTGATTTTTCAAAAATTTTGATTTTACTGCAGACAATTAAATTTAAGACTATTAAATTATTCAGACTTTCGAGAGAGAAAATTTTACAATCTTTTATAATAGTGACAAGAGGAAAAAATAACAATAGAACAAAAGATTCATTTTATTTTCTATATCGACAAGTATCGTGCGTTTACGTTAGCGTTCTTTAAGATTGACATCAAAATTTAATCTGTCACTGGTTAAAAAAAAAAAAAAAAAAAAAAGTTGATTTCCGTTATAAAGTGTGTGTGCATGTATATGAATATTAAATAGAAAACATGAGAACATTGAATTTCTATAACAATTTACATAATTTTCATAGCCCGAATCTGAAACGGATCAACAGCCGAAAGGTAGAGAGAGACAGAGAGAGAGAGAGAGAGAGAGAGAGAAAGAGAGAGAGAGAAAGAAACCAGGATGAAACGATTAATTTTCTACATCAAAGAAACAACGGCAAATGATCCATAGCCATTGAAGATTCCAAAATCGCTATATACGATTTCATGAATAATCAATAGACAAAGCCGTTTAAAAACACAATACAAAATTAATCAGCCTAGAAAGAAAGAGAGAGAGAGAGAGAGAGAGAGAGAGAGAGAGAGAGAGTTCGGTATCATTGGCAAAAAAAAATTCGTGATTATGGCTAGATAAAAAGTAAGGGAAAGAGAGTGAGAGACCGACTGCTTAAAATTCATGAATTCCAAATAACTATATAACGCGCTTCGAGTCACATCACGCGCAGAGCTTCTCCGTAGCCAGATGCAAAATTGGAGCGAGAAGGATAATGCATCGAGTAAAAGAGATAGCGAAACGAGGCAGAGAGAGAGAGAGAGAGAGAAAAGAGAGTTAGAGCACGCGCGGAAAAAAGTTTTACTTCTCTTCCGCTCTAAATTCAATTATACTCCGCATAAAGGCTCTTTGAATTAACTCTTGCGCGCGACTCTTCTCTTCCCTCGCCTGCGCGGAACACCTTCGACATCGACATACATACACATGCATACACACACACACATACATATATATATATATACGCATAGAAATCATATATATCGTATTTCTTCTCCATCTCCATCTCTGGAGCATAGCGCGCTAACTAAAATCGACTTTTCTCCAGGCCAGAGCCTCTCGGCAATGGTAGAATATCTTCTTTGACTTTTCTTTCTCTACCTTATCGTCAGGCTTGCCTTTATTTCTTTCGCCGTTAGTTCTCGCACCGCCGCGAGATTTTTTCCGCTCTCTTGCTTTCGCTCTGGACTTTTTTTCATTTTGATTTCCGTATTTCCAACAGAGAAATAAAAGAGAGAGAGAGAGAGAGAGAGAGAGAGAGAGAGAGAGAGAGAAAACGGGATAAAAAAAAATAAAAGGTAATAAATTAAACTTTCCGAGAACGACGAAAGGGACTTCCACGTCGTCGACGCGCAAACTGCTCCCTATCTCCCTTCTCTCTATCCCTTTCGCTGCACACTTTCGTTCTTTCTTTTTCTTCTTTCTGTCTCGTCACACAGCCACGGGATAAAACCAAGTCGAAGTTGTAAGGACTCGACGGCAGTTTATCTCGGTGGTATTCCTCGCACCAGCAGGCTCTCGCGGTTTCACCACAATGGCTCTCCAACTCACGCGCTCGTTCACCTCGTCCACCGGACCAGCGGTGCGCGCTCTGTCCAACCGTTTATAGCCGTGAGATATATATACACGACTTTTCTTTCCTTCCTTGCACCATCGCGCTACCCTTGAAACTAATGCCATGTATATATATATGCATAGCTTCGTTTGATGTACAGGTTGGATTTCTCTTTCTTCCTCCGTTGGTTTCTCGGCTTTCTCTTCATCCACGATTTCCTCGCTTTTCCATCGTACAAGCCGCGATATTTTAATCCGCGAAATTTTTCATCGCGCCCCACTAACGGTACAAAACTGCGAAAGAAGACGCGTAGCGTTCTGGATTATAACCGAAGAGTTAATATATATATATAAGCTTTTTAGTAAGGAGCTTTGCGGCTCGATCGGTTAAATAATTACGTATGCTTTTGAAGCTTACTTTTTGAAAATTTATTCTTTTTTCTCTTGTACTTTTCTCGGTGTAGAAACTGGGTACCGCTTTTGCGTTTATAAAGTAATAAAAGCGCAGCCGGGAGTTAAGATTTTAAACGCATCCGGCGAAGCTTTTGATGAATTAATTTTTTTCTTTTACAACTATTTGATTAATGTATCGAGACGCGGAACAAAAGTTAACGCCTAGTTTTAAGAAAATCACTCGCGCGTAGAGATATCTATGTGCTGTAATACCTTATTTCTGACGTTATCGAAAACCCTCCCAAAAGGAAAAAAAAAAATTCTTTGCGGACCATTAAAATTTTATGCATCGGCAAATGCACGAAACTTTAAAATTCGCGTGATTATCGCAAATGGACTCGACTCTTTGAAAGAAAACTTGGTGAATTTCATCTCTCTTACCGGTATGTAAGCTGAAGAGCCAAGCGGAGATAAAAAGAGTCGTAAAGATATAAAATACTTTGTTTGTAAACAATGGCAAAGTTCGCGTTATAATTTTTAAAAAGTATGTAAAATATATTCGTTTCAAAAGATATTCAATAAAATGCAAATTTTTTTTTCATTTAAAAATAAATAATAAAATTTCGTATAAAACTTTTGCTAAGTTAAATAATTTACCTAATAATTAATCAATTGCGCGGATTTACTTAAAAAAAATTTTTTTTAATTTCACCGATTGCAATTTCTTTTAATCTAATATCGCACGCCTTCCGACAAACTCTTTTCTCAACCAAAATTTGACCGAATTCACGTATACGTATCGGCGTAAAAAAATCCGAGCGAGGGAATCAACACTCTATATAAATAAAAGAGAGAATAATCGTTAATCCCTGAACTTTAACGAAAAAAAATTTCTCACCCTTTCCTAGCTAAAATTGATCACCGGGCGAGCGGTAAAATTTCATTCTTTCTTGACCTCAAGTACTTAGGTATATGTATATACAGAGAGAAACGCGAGTGTGTGTGTGTGTGTGTGTGTGTGTGTGTGTGTGTGTGTGTGTGTGTGTGTGTGTGTGTGTGTGTGTGTGTGTGTGTCTGTAAGGACGAGAAGATACTCGCAATCACGTTTCGGCCATCTGACTTACGAAGGCGTGATCTCACCTCGTATCTCATCTTGGTTACACACCGATCTTTCCTCGCATTTTCTCAACCTACCGTAACTATATATATATATATATATATATACTTTCTAAGACTTACGCTCTCGGCGTTTATACGTACACCTGGATGATCTGAAAAATCTGGTCGATTTCCACAATTTTTTATCCAGCGTATCCATGGTTTATGTGCAATTTTACAGCACCCGATAAAATCTTTGTTGATATCGTATCTCTTGTGCTTCCATTTCTCACGAATTAGTAAAAATCCGTTGGTAAAAAAAAAAAAAAAAAAAAAAAAAATGACCAATTTAATTATCTCGGAATGTTTTAACAATAATGATTTTTTTAAAAACAATTGCTTTCTCAATGCCGCAAATAATTTCTATTTTTATCGAAGAAATAAAAGTTTTCGAATAAAAAAAGTAAATAAATCATTCGATTTATTTCGTTTAGCTTATGTGTGTTTATAAAAGGAATTCTTTATCTTGTTATGTGTATGAAAGTAAGCGTTGATGTAGCGAACAACGTCTACGTATAAAACTTCGATAAAAAAAAAGGAGTAAAAGAAAAGTAGGCTACATAATGGGTTAGTCAAATCTTTAAACTACCTGTTGCCCCGTATAACTGACGTACTGAAATTACACAAGTAATATAAATGTAATGGTAAATGTTATTGATTTTTTTTTTCGGCGAAGAACAGTTATCGAGATTTATATTCTGTTAAATTATCTCGTGCAATATGCGTATGAGTGAATTCATCATTTTTCATTAACATTTTTTTAAACCTTTCCTAAAGCCTTTCATATTTATTTTTTTTAATTAATATTTGATTTTAAAAGTAACGTGTGCTTTTGTCATTAATTGGACAAACTGTTTTAAATTGCATTATTTACTTCACCAATAATATTTCACGCGGATCGAACGTTCTCCACAAAAGCATTGATTTATTTTTACCGTGGAAACCGTCAAAAACTCTCTCCCTCTCTATCCCTTTCCCTCTCTCTCTCTCTCTCTCTCTCTCTCTCTCTCTCTCTCTCTCTCTCTCTCTCTCTCTCTCTCTCTCTTTTTTCTCTTCGGAGTGTATACAAAGTGCTCGAATTTATAAATTTAACGATCGAGCGAGCGAATGTAAAAACAAAAAAAAAAAAAAAAAAAAATCCACACCCGAAAAGCAAAAAAAAAAAAATCCGCTTCCATCCGCGCCATAAAAGGGCAAACGAATCGCCGTTTAAAAACGTTAACTAAATGCGCTGGCATCCAAGCCAAAGCAGTATGCGAAGGCTCGGGGGAAGAGGGAGAGAAATTTGGACAGGAAGTGAAATTGATCTACAACTTTGCGCATCCGGGCTTCCTTCCTCCGATGGTCGCGTGCACAAACACACACACACACACACACACATACACACGTAAAAGCGTCGACTGCTATATAGCGCGAAATGAACCGCCGCGAGAGATAAACGATCATGGCGCACGCGTCCATCAAATTCGCATTTCAATAAAAAATTCAGGTAAAAGGAGCGAGAACGGGATAGGAAAAGGGAAGGGGGGAAGCGATATCAATCGATACCGGCCCTCTCTCGCAGTTTCCTTCCTTCTTCCTCGTTCTGGCATTTATGATCCCGGGGAACTTTACCACTCGCAGCTTTTTATGCATTCGATGTATTCGCATAAAAATACTGCCGGGTTCGACACTGGATTACGGTGCCTATATCTGTATGAGCCCACGAGGTGTATGTGCGCGAATTATACGTTCAATGTTTCGCTCGACGAAATTAGAAATACGTCTGCGCAATATCGAGAGGATTAATAATAAAGTTTAAAAATATTTATATAATGTATCAATGCATTGCACGATGATTCAATATTTCGTTTCTTTTGAATGTCATCGTATAACGCGAAAGGAAAATGTGTTGAAGGAAAGCAAAAAATTTGCTGAGAAAAAAGAAGAAAAAATGTTTTTGTATTAATTTCAATAGTTTCAAATTTAATGGTAATCAAGCACAACAAAGTTACTTTTTGCAGCAACAATTCTCTCTGTCTTTGTATCAAATTTAATTTACCTACCTGTGAATAACATTTCACACTGCGCTTGCTCGAAGAGAGTAGCCTTTCTTTATTTGTTTTTGTTTTTGGTTTTGTTTTTGGGTTGGTCGATAAATGCATATTGTTACACAGAAAATAAATATCTTATGGCTGAGTACTGAGTGTTGAAATTTAGGTGTTGTTAAAACTTAGCCATTGTAACCGAACAAGTTTGAAGCATTGTTAAAAAATAATTGCACAAAGTTAAATTTTATTTATTATTCTGGTCCTGTTATTTTGTTTGTTGGAGAGGTTGCGCTAATTTTGAAAATAGCACAGTAGTATTTTATTTCACGTTTTTAATAATAACTTGTGTTAAATTTTAGCTTTTTTGGTTAGAAAACAGTGAAACGCGATTGCGTCAGTTAAAAAAAAAAATAATAATAATAATAATAACAACAACGGTAACAATGTAATGAAAATAAAAGAGCGTAATTATTTTAATAATTTATACAAGTTAATTTTAAATTATTTTAAATTATTAAAAGTAAAATATATCTTTAAAATAATGATCGTTAAAATATTTCATGCAGTAAGTATATTTCAACGTAATACTATATATCTCATTATAATTATTCAAATAATTAATTTTATGAACGTACTTCATAATAATTTATTATAAACATTAAATGTATTTCGTAATATTTCTGTACATTCACATAGCATAACAGCATTAATGTGTTTTATTTTCAGTCGTTGTGATTACAAAGTATAAATTTGTCTGTAATAAACGATGTTAATTAAAAAGAAAAAAAAAAAAAAAAAAAAAAAAAAAAAGAAAAACCTCTCGGCGTTTTCTTCGACACGATGTTCATTACGTATACAAACACTCGAATGTACCTTTTTGGAGCTTTCGGAAATCTTTCACCGCAAAAGTGGCATTCCGTAAGCGACTCTTAACGTTAATAGCCATCCAAAAGCAATGCTACAAGTGTTCAACAAAGAGTATTTCATCCTTTCGTATTAGTAGAGTATTCCATTCTCTCGTTCGCATTATACATTTATAGTAACAGCACTTCTATTAGAGAGAAGCGCGAGAATTAATCGATACACAAGTATATATATATATATATATATACATACACACATAAAATTTCTCTTTCTCTCTTTCTCTCTCAATTCTCCGAGCGAAAAGCTAAGAGGATATAGTTGCCGTCACAGACAACGACGAGGCTCCGCGCGAACGCGCCGAGTAATTTGCTGAATTGGTGCGCGTAAACAAACTTGCTCCCCGTCTACATTATCTTTCTCTCTCTCTCTTTCATTTCGGAGGCGCGTTCGTGCCGCGCATTCCCTCACTACGACGATGGCGCAAGTATTTGGCCCCAGCTATATACTGTCTAGCCTCTACATATCGCCAGTCTATACGTATAGATATACACAAACTTTGGTGGATATATACAACTTTCGGTCAAGCAGCGATCCAGTTCTCTCTCTCTCTCTCTCTCTCTCTCTTTCTCTCTCTCATCGCAGACCGAAATGCTCACGCAGACCCCGTCAGTTGGGACACAGAGAAAGTAACCCGCTATGCCAGTTCCTTTACTCCTTTGCTCTTGTTGGAATTACATAGGGTAGTACATGTGCACGTATATATCTACGTATGCGAGTAAAGCACATCGAAGGAGGATTGCGAAGTGAAAAGGTGCGCATGTATATGGGTAAAATGGCTTGTTTGAGCTACGCGAACGTTTGCATGCCTTCGCGATTACCGAGGTGAACATGGAGAGAGAGAGAGAGAGAGAGAGAGAGAGAGAGAAAGAGAGAAAGAGATAGACAGAGAGATAGACAGAGAGACAGACAGAGAGAGACAGAGAGAGAGACAGAGAGAGAGAAAGAGTAGCGAGGCAGTACTCGACGTATTAAACGTCAGGAAGTTCCGGAGGGGGAGATGGGGTAAACGTCGTTTGTACACGTTACACGCGCGCATGCTCAAGCTCAACGTGTATTTAACGTTGCCCGAGATGTCTTAGGTACCAAAGTCGTATCCTAACGCTTCATCTTATATATCTAAATGTGTGTGTGTGTGTGTGTATGTGTATATACATACATACATACATACATACATACATACATATATATATATATATATATATATTTATGCGTGTGAGTATGCGCGAAGATCGCAAGATGTAGCTTGGTTTCTGGCTTTGCCGCGAGTTGCTGATGCGCGAGAGCTTGAATTACTTGTGTATCGAGGCTTCCATGGAAAAGAGTCGCGAGAGAAATTCTCCTGTTCCGGGTAAGCTAGACTCTTATAGCTTCTTTTAAAAGATCTCTTTTAAAGTTTGTTAGGCTCTTGATTGTTCGTTCTTTCGATTATTTGTCGCTGTCTGACAAACAATGTTTGATAATTGTACTTGGTTATTTTGAGACTGTAAGACATTTTCTTCTCTTTCTGCTTCCGATCACCTTTACTCTTGTAAATTATAATAAAAATGTTATATTTTATGAAACTATCAAAACTTTACTTTTTTATTTTTTATCTTCCTGGTGATTTTTTTATTGACAATGGATTTTAATGACAGACAATAGCTTACTTTTTATTAAAATATTATAGGCGAAATTTTAGTTGAATTTTAATGCAAGACAAGAAAAAGTAAAAAAAAGTGACGTATGATATAATAAAATAACGAAAGGACTGAATAAAGGAAAAAATATGAAAGTATATAAAAGACATAATAAAAAACATTTAATTTATAATATAATCATTGTTTGGCAATTAAAACTGAAATTAATATTTAAATGATATAATTTTAGACTTTCTCGTATAAGCGATGAACCTTTCTTGCTCACTAACAAATTACGAGTAAGTTTATAGAGAGCAAAGTTAATTATAGAACGCTACAAAATGTATATGCAGCATAGTAAAATAATTGAAAAATAAAATATGTATATATAAGAAGATATCAATCGTATTAGCCAATCAGAGAATAGTTATAATTTTTAATTGGTGAAATACGCGTATTGTGTTGAAAATCATATAAGTATTCAAAATAAAAGCTGCATCTTTTTTGTAAGATTTTATCTTTACATCAATTATTTAGAAAATAAAATATATATTCAAGGTTATTGCATCCTGTTGTTTACATAGAAGCGATTGAAAAATTATCGCAAAATTTGTAAAATAATTAATTTGCAATTAATTTGAAAAGAAATGGCCGATAAAAATAGTAACCATTCATAAAATTTAAAGGGACAAGGTAATGACATATTTTACCGAACGAGAGCTCGGCTACTTTGTTTTGACGCGGTGAACTCGGGCGAATTCTCAGAATTGCCGCCGAGAAATATTCTAAGAATTGTTTAAAAGCCTCCCGTGGCTATAATATGCCGCGAATGAATGAACTTTTAAAGGCGGTGTAATAAAAAAAAAGCAGCAAATAACATATTTATGGTTAAATAAACATTTTATTGAATTTTTTAAATTAATAACCTCGTAAAGTTTCATCGTTCTCTAAATTTTATTCTTATTATATTATAATTTATATTATAATATATTACTTATTTAGTTGATAAAAAATTAATTTTATACGAATGAAATTCTACATACAAATACACATTCTCACCCCCCCCCCCCATACACACACACGCATACACCTAGAAGCTGTTTAACATCAGTGGTAAAAATTTTACGTTCAAAATTCTTGCTTTAAAAAAAAAAAATTTTTTTTCGACGCTCTCTCGGAGTTTTTTCCAATCCTGTTAAATTTCGCGCAGCGAGAGCCTCTCTTCTTTTCTCTTTCTCTTTCTCTCCGTCACTCTCCTTTAAGTCCGTAAAGACAAAGAAGAAAAGATCTCTACGGATGCGAGCTGAGATGTCGGCGCTACCTTGAATGTATGCGCGACTATCCTCTCGAGTTCTCGAGGAGCTTTGCGCCACCTGAGCCAAACGACGTTTCTCCCTATCCTATATATTCTCTTCCCTTTCCTCCTTCCTTTCCTCCTTTCCTCCTTTCCTCCTTTCCTCCTTTCCTCCTTTCTCCCTTCTCTCTCTCTCTCTCTCTCTCTCTCTCTCTCTCTCTCTCTCTCTCTCTTTCTCTGGCCACCTACCAAATTAACTTTTACTACCGTCTTCCCAATTAATTTAGAGGCCTGCGCGACCGCCTAATTGCGCGCATAAATTACAAACTCGCACCGAGATTAGCTACGATTTTCCCCCTCTACACTTGCTCTTTTCTTACCGAGCTTATATAGCTATCTCTCTCTTGCTCTCTCTCTCTCTCTCTCTCTCTCTCTTTTCTCTTTTGCGCGAACGGCAATCTAATACCGCGGCTGAATCTTTTGCCCGCACCATCCCGTGGATGGATCTTTTTCCCTTTCTTTCGCTTGAGTTTCAAGTTTTACACTGAAATTCTTCCTTTTTTTCCGATGGATGTATAAGTGCAAGGATGGAAAAAAATCCGAATGATCTAAATGCGTCGATCCTTCGAATGATTGTAAAATTTCCGATTTTTCAATTAGCGACAAGTTAAGGTTTAAGTGAAATTAATAGATTATTCTTTTGAAATTATTCACTTTGTTAACGTGCAGCAATAAAGAAATATTTTAAATTGATATTAAATTTGGCCTACGATACGCATTGTAAACCTTTTTTTACCATTATGAACGACTAAATCGCAATGTATACTTTTGCATTTCCGCTCGCAAGTTAATGAACTCTAATAATTTTGGTTAATTGACAATATTTAAATATCTTTTCTTTTCAACATTTAAATACGAATTTTTTATATTATAGTAGTATTCTCCTTTATCTCGGCAAGCCTTTGACAAAGTAATACTATTAGCAAACATGAAGTAAGTTATGTTAATAAACTTATCAAACTTTCGTACTAAAATACTAATTTATAAAACTTGTTTATTAAGTTTAAACAGACTCTGCATTTTAATTGCATTTTTATCGAAAAAAGCTACGAGTTAATACTTTAATATATCAATGGCGTAATTTTGTGTTTTACCCGTCCTTCATTCATATTAATAGATAAATACAAATTAATGATACATTATCAATATATGTAGGCCGATAGAAGAATGAATAATAGTTAAATAATTCTAAATAACTTGATTCAAGAAAAATAATTTTGAACCAAGAAATTCATTATAGAGAAATTGATTATCAAGAATTTTCGATCTTGGTTTTTAATACTTATAGATATACATATTAGAGTCTTAATTTAACTAAATACTTTTCTCTAAATCAAGCTAATTCTTTTATCGGTATATATATATATATGTACACACACATATGTAAGTTTAATCATTTCATGCAAAAGCATCGACTTTTAGCGAATGCTATTCGATTTATACTCGCGTGACAGAATTTTTCCGTTTATGATTAAATGAATTGCTTAAATGTTTAATATGAGTAATAATTTTATGAAATTGCTATTAATATATTCACATGATTTGCGAAATAATTTATGTCGTTAAACAAAGTTTTTTATGTAAAATCATAATACGAGTACATGAAATAAAAAGATTTTCATTATAAAAAAAAAAAAAAAAAAAAAAAATGTTAAAACATATATGTAAACACAAAAATCGAAATTCAATGGACACAATATTTAAACGATTACGATTATTTAATATAAAATTTTTCGATTAATGAATAGAAAAAAAAACATGTAAAGGATAAATTTTCTAGGAGCCAAGGGGATATATTCTCGAGAAGTTGGATTATTAGCGATAATATATATATATATATATATATATATATATATATATATATATATATATATATACTATCTACATTCTATCCAGTTTCATCGTTCCTCGATAAATCATCGCTGGTACAACGGATATCTACACATATACATTTATAGCACAGGGAGTGGAGTCCTTGCGTGGAAAAAAGATCGCGTACGCAACCGACGGCTACTCCAAACGCTTTCATCGCCTATGCATTTTTATCTCTCTCTCTCTCTCTCTCTTTCTCTCTCTCTCTCTCTCTCTCTCTCTCTTTCTCCCTTTTATTCACTATTTTGATTTTCTCTTGCCTTATTCTTCTTTTATTCATACTTTTTGCCATTTCGTATATGTATACGTATATATTAGCGAATGAAACGAGAAAGCGTTCTCTTTCTCGAAGCCGTTCTTTCATTAATCACATACTGGGCGCGTCGTCGAGTCGTTGCGTTCGCTTAGAGAGACGACGCTTTCGTATATAGTTGACAAAGAAACTTGAATTCAAGATTTTTTCGTTTCGACTGACTAGCAAATACTGCTTCCTTTTTTTTTTCTTTTTTTCTTGTTATAAGAGTATACAGTGAATCAGAACGAATTATTTGTTGTTTACGATATTTGAAGGATAATTTCAAAGTATGTAAAAATATTTAAACAATTTTTATATTAAAATATAATTATAAATTAATGAAAATAATATTACGGGATTTATAATATTTTAGCTATTGAATTTAAAAAATTATAATTTAATTATTTTATTAAATATAATAATTTTTCTTAGTGTAGAAGAAATTTTCATATAAAACTAAATTTTGTAAAGTTTTTTGTTATTGTATATATTTGTTTGTCAACCAATGAGCATAGAACACGTAAAGATACTAAATGAACATTAATCATGTCTAAGTTTGTTCATAAAACGAGTAATTGACGTTTACGTTACCGTTTACAAATGCGCAACATTGACTCGAACTTTCCATAGCCGTTTAAATGTACTTAAAGACGATAGACCTATTGAGTTATTATACTCTTTGTACAAGTTATCCACGAGCTTTCATCCCCTTAAGACCAACAGGGAATTTCCATATTCACTTTGAGAGAGAGAGAGAGAGAATATGCTTCCTTCTCAGGGCGATAGAACTTCCAGTTCTGTCTTATCCAATTCAATCGCGTTACTTTTCGCGCTAAGTCCACTCTCGTGGGGGACAAGACAGAGAGAAAGAGGAGATACCGAGAGAAAGCTCTTCGATCCTCAGCTTTTCAATAGTTCGCGACTCGAAGAGAGCCGTTGTATATAGTTGGAGACGCCGATTTCGATTCAACGATATCGCGTACAACTCGGCCAAAGTCAAGCTAAGCGCTCCATCAATGCCAACTCGGTGAGAGTGAGAGAGAGAGAGAGAGAGAGAGAGAGGAGAGAAAGAGAGAAAGAGAGAGAGAGAGAAAGAGAGAAAGAGAGAAAGAGAGAAAGAGAGAAAGAGAGAAAGAGAGAAAGAGAGAAAAAGACAAATGGACGTTCGGCCCATTTCTTGTCACTGCACGCCTCAACTCCCGCTCGACACATTTCACGCCGGTTTATTCGCCGTGAATCTCGCGTGGCGCGCGCGGTTATTTAAATTTTTGGAAAACACGTTGCATCCTGAACAGAGAGACAAAGAAAGAGAGAGAAAAAGCGCGAGAGAGAGATATATATATAAGCAGACAGACAGAGGGAAGAGACAGAGTTACTCGCGCGAAAGTTACACTTCGATGTCTCGATGTATTGACTTTGGACGCTGGACTGTGCGCATCGCCGATGAACTTGTTCGTGCAGCGAAATGTAACCAGATAACTTTTTATCCTTTTTTGTTTGTTTACTTATCTTTTTTACCTATGTACACATCCGGCAGTATATCATTCAGCGTAAGTCTGTTTGATTTATTGAATGATGCGAACGAAGTTTCTTGAGAATTATTAGAAAAATTTTATTCATAAATCGTTGGGTATATCTTTTACATTTAAAATAATCAATTCAAATAAATCAGCGTTTTTAATTTACGTACGCGATGAATCGAAAACTTTGAAAAATCAGCGAATCAAATCTAAAACGACTATTAAAACTCGAGTAATAAAATATTACATTAAAAACGTAAATTAAAAATACGAAAAAAATTTTATCGAATAAACAGCATCGATTTTCTTTTTAGTATTTTAATTCAATTTCATTTCATTCACTTTCATATTCTAAAAATAGCAAGCATTTCATTATAACAATAATGTACCCACATGTACGTACATGCACTTGCATAAATAAAATCCCTCTTTTAAATTACGATTCCAAGTTAGTTCGAAAACAATGAGTGAAGCCGACTTCCATTCTCACCGACTCTCTCTCTCTCTCTCTCTCTCTCTCTCAAGACGGCATCGCTTCATTCACATCGCGACGTAGCGCTTCCGTGAATCTCGCGCTTCCATCCGAGTCGATGATTCCTTCCTCTTACTTTGCGAATAAGCGCGTATAGCGTACTTGCCTGAGAGAAAGAGCGTCTACCGCACCAAGAGAGAAAGAGTTAGAAAGAGTCGAAAGAACGACTTGTTCAGATCGTGTAAGAGAGAGAGAGAGAGAGAGAGAGACAGAAAAAGAGAATTAGAGAGAGGAGACTAGTTTGTAGCATAGCAGACACGAAGTCAGACGGCGGTCTGGGTTTATATTTATAGCTCGGATAACTGCACGCAAGTAAGAACGAAGGAGTAACTTTTGAGTTTAGCTACGCGGCGCCAACTGATGGACCCCCGACACATCGTCTCTTCTTCGCGCAGACAGCTTGAGTTGGAGCTTACCCAAATCTTTCTTCTTACGGTGCGCTCCTTTCTTACCCATACATCTACGATCTCTCTTTACCTTTGTTTTCTTCGTGTCATTCGTTGCACCTATCTTCGCCTCTCGCTCCGATCTGCACCGTCCATATTATCCTATTGCTCTTTTTCACCCGGCAACCAGCTCGATTGTTTTCTTTATGAAGGTGTGTTCCGAGATTTCAGGGAGCCGGTGGCTCTTAGCTTCGGTTCGTCTGGAAATTTCTTCTACCTTGGATTTTGTGTAGCCGAATCCTTATTTAATATTTATTGAAAGAATTGAGAGCCGTGGATTTCGAGTAGTCGCGGTAATTGTTAAATATTCAAATGTCACGTTTCCGATGCTCGATTCGGTGGTGAAATTGTTTTATTTTTAAAAAAATTACGAATGTCACTCAATTTTTAACACGCGTGCTGTCATCGAAAGCTCTCGCGATGCACTCTTTCTCTTTCTCCCTTTTTCTCGAGTACTCGTCGTATGTTCTATCGTTGTTTTTGTTCGTGCTTTATTTCCACGGGGCTCGTCTTTTTCATGAACGCAAGGAACGATGGATTTACATCGACCAAAAATATTGTCACCTGGTATATATAAAAAGGAAATAATAATATTATTATTTTCATAATATTATTATATAATGTAAAAATGAACAAAACCATGTTTTTGAAACGAATAAACTATTATGCTTATTTAACATAACTTTATTTATCACTATTGAAAATATTAAAATTATACAAAGTAGTTAATATGTTATTTTATGGTAATTGCGGTATTCAAGCATTTTTTACAGTAAAATGTAGTAAATGGAGATTTTTCATCGATGATAATCAATGTACAATATTTGACGCAATATCTTACTAGAAAGAAAACAAACGACGAAAGAAAAAAAAAAAAAAAAAAAAAACAACAACAAAATTGAATATCAAAATCGTGACACAGTCCTCCAAAAAATCAAATTCGACGACACTTCATGATCGAAATGTACATCGCAAAAAAATGTAGAAAGAGAGAAAGAGATATAGAAGCACTAACAATTATTCTTCATTTTATTCCGCGATTCATCGCGAGAATAAATACGCGCGAAAAATGTCGAAAAGCGAAGAGCGCCGGATTAGGGAGTAATAAGTCGCGTTTTTTTTCCGTCTCTCGTTGGCTCTCACCGGAAATCGTAAAACAAAAGAGAAGGAAAACAGCGTTGACTATACGCTACCGCTTGTATACATGCATACATATACACGTACGCAAATCCGCAGTTTCACCACATTCTTTTTATTCTTTCACCTTTTTTTTTTTTTTTTTTTTTATTTTTGCTCTCGCCGTCGTGCAGCCTCATCGTTTACCAAACAATTCCCAATTGCCGTGTCAAAAGTTTTGGCCAAAAATGGCCCTTGATTTACGGCGCGTGGCGCGTGGCGCACGCTCGCAACCTGGATTTATTGCCCCGGACGGACAAAAGTCCCCGAAGCGAGCTGAAATTCACGGGCGCGCGCGATGCCCAGACCGACCGAAAGCTTCGAGTATTTTAAACTCTACGATCATTAATATACAGACACACACACACACACATATATATATCAATATATATATATATATCTATGTATGTATGTATGAATGCACGCGTATGTGTAGCCTGTGTCATATACCGTATATTCATACGTGCGCGTAGCGCATGATTTTTGGTTTTGGCACGATACGCGTGTGCGTGTACAGAGGTAAACGCACGTGCCGCTCGTTTTCCTCTCTCTCTCTCTCTCTCTCTCTCTCTCCTTCTTTCTCTTTCTCTTTTATTCCACACGCGATCCCGATAGCTTCGCTTTTTACGATCAGCGTGCGCGATTTTATGGCTTAATGACGAACCAGAGATCATATAACAGTCGTCGGATCGAGAGTTGATAATTATTGAGAGACATGTATATGTACAAACACATGCGAAAGATGCTCTATTCTGAATTCGTGTGACCACACGTTTGAATTTTTTAAAAAGACGTTTGTTTATTATTTTTTTTTATACGTATACATGCCATGCGTGCACTATATATGGAAAAATGTGTAAAATGTATACGCAAATCGCGTTAGTAAATAACTTGAACGAGTTGGATAGTACGTCACGAAAATTTGTGCTTCTTAATAATATGTGACAATATTTTACGATTACAAAATTATTTTCTATGTTTACACGCGAATTTTCTTTCTTATCATAACCCTAATTTATAAGGTAATAATTTAAAGTAAATTATAAAACTATATACCATATTTCATACGCTTTAAAATTTTATTAACTAAACATATTTAATTTCATCAAACATAAATACGAGCGTTTTAAATTCCAGTGTAAACGATATTTTTGGATTTCATCAAAATTTAATTTATTTAAAAATAAATAAATATTGATGTAGATTAATTGAATTAATCGAAAATAATAAACAAAATAATGAAATAAATATGCGATACAAAAACCATATGTTTTACATAGTAATAAATTGCATCGTATACAGCTGTACCGTGTTTCTTATAACGATACGCGATTTATGATATGAAAATCTTTCCATCATAAGCGTAAATCATAATTTAATTATGCATAAATTAAGAATTAAACGCTTCAAATTTCTTGCAATAAAAATCCTAATTATGCATCGTACACGCATACAGCGTACAAAATTAAAAGCTTACCGTTAATGCATATTACATAATAATACGCAGTTAACTCTTGCGTGTCGCTTTTAATATCAATTACATCGAAAAAAAAAAAAAAAAAAACTATATATATATATATATATATATATATATGAAAGCTATTTTTTTTTTGCTTTTTACAAGGGATTAATGAAAGAAATAATAATAAACAAAGAAAAAAATTATAGAGCAGCAAACGATGATCGTAAAATAAGTTACCTCCATTTACTAAGATTAAAAAGGTTAACCTCACCTGTTGTATATGTAACACTCTGTGTCTCGCGTTGGGGTATAACGTGCGTTAATACTATGCGCGTATACAATGTCGACGTCGCTTTATCTCTATACTTTGTTCCTCTCTCAATTCCTCTCATCTCCTCTTTCTTTCTCTTTCTCTCTTGCATAGTCACTTCGCGGGTTAGATAACAAATGGTTTCCTCGCGTGCGTCGTTCTCTCTCTCTCTCTCTCTCTCTCTCTCTCTCTCTCTCGGAAACTCCCTCACCAGCGACGACACGAGGGCGCGAGCTAATTTATGTATTCACAGATTACGCGGCATATTGGCAGAGATTACGCCGAAGAGGTGGAATTCCGAAATTCTGGTTTCTGAGCGACTTATTGGAAGCCTCGATGAGAGAAGGGAAGGATATTGTACGCGTAATTCACAGAGCGTAAGGTGTCGCACGCGCACGCCGCTTGCCTGAGCTTTTGCCTCTTGCGCCAGCAAATTTTTTCGATCGATCATTTATTATTATTTCTTTTCTTATAATATTATGGGATTTGGTTTTTATTTTTCGAGAAAAATATTGAAAGATATACAATTTATCGTTAAAAATATTTGTAACAAGTTTAATATGAAAATTTTACCGAACCAATTACATAATTAAATAAATTAGAGTAAATGAGAATGCGGATTGTATCACCAAAGTTAATTATGATGTATAACTGTAAGTTATAATAAATGAACATCTCTGTTTATTCTAATTGAACACTGTTAAAATTAATTAAAATATTTCAAGAACCTATAATTTGTTCGTTAAGAGAAACAATGCCTGACAAATGATAATCTAGGTATTAATTGTAAGCAATTATAGAATTGTTTAGGTAATAATCAACAATTGAATGATTTAATTTACTTCTCATGAAATTACCAGCAATACTTATTTTATTTTATGTATTTAATTGCATTAGCATAAACGTAAAAGAAAAAATATTGATTTTATTCGCATTATCGAATTAACTTTACATAGTCTCGCCACTACATCAAATAAATAGCTTAGTTGAAAAAAAAAGTTCATATGTATATTTACATAGAAATCTCGTACACAATCACATAAACTCAAACAAAGATGAAAGATGAAGAGAGAGATAGATAATGGTTTATTTGTGTACATTTTGTTGTACATGGTATAACAGAAATAATAAAGAACAAAATAACAATTAAAATAATAAAAAATAAAATAACTAAAAAATTAGACAGAAACAATATAACAATAAGCAATATAACAATTGAAAAATAATAACTAAACTAAAACTAAACTAAGAGAGAGAGAGAGAGAGATAGAGAGAGAGAGAGAGAGAGGAAAAGATTTTCGTCCGAGTTTATTTGCGATAAGTGACAGCATCGTGTCAGGATAAGGGTACGAGAGGAGATAGGCGAAGACGGCGACAACGGCAGCAGTAAAATTACCTCGCCAATCACAAAGTGATCCCCCGTGAAATTTGAGGCCTTTCCTTGAGTGCATGCGTTGGAAAGCTCATTGTTTGGGACCTCATCTTTTTTATATATATCCACGATTTATAATGATCGAAATTCTATCTACTTTTTTTATTTTGCATTATATTTTTATTAAACATATTTTTCTATTTGAGAGATTAAATTTGTGCTGATTTTTAGCGATCTTCTTTATTATTTTATTGATTATTGAGATAATAAATAAAACTAATAATTACATATTCTTTTAACAAAGTGAATTATTATGAAATTTTTACGATCGAATTTTTATAACTCTTAATATATAGGTGCTTTATATATATATATCAATTCTGTTCATCACCGTTAGACTCTTACAGATATTGCAAAATTACTAAAGGTAAAGTATACATATGTTTATGACTAATGCGAAAACAAGGAATTGTCGTATAAAATCATACAGACGGCACACACAGAAATAAGTACAATGATAATCGAATTGATCGTTATTCGATCGCTGAGTATTCCCATGCCAATGTACATATGTATATCTAAGAAGTTTAATCCTCGTCAACATTGATGCACATGGAATACGTGGGAGAATCGAGTCATTAAATAACAAACAAGACTAAAACGGATCGAAAGGAGAATTAAAAAAAGCAAATCAAAATATAAAAAAAGGTGATGAAGTATGTATGTGTGTGTATGTGTGTGTGAGAGAGAGAGAGAGAGAGAAGGAGGAAGAGAGGTAATATCTATAGGATTCCTTCGGTTTCTCAGTTTCACGCTTCTCCAGGCGTCGTTTCGCACGTTTAATGACGCAATTATTGAGACTTTGGAGTTTATTGGGTCGCGTGTATTCGTAAAATTTATTTACGACTGACGTCCCTTCGCTCCGTCCATGAATATGCGTATATATACATATACACACACACACATATACATATGCGCAGAAAGTTAACCCGCGCGCGGCACACACTCTGTCTATTCACCCTTCGTTGTTAAATCTATATCTATATGAAAATTGAGATCGAGAGACCGAGAGAAAGATTTGAGGTAGAGTGGGGAGAATTGGATTCGAGAGAGCGTATCGTAAAGAAAATTATGGCTCTTCGGTGGAATATAACCGAGATCGTGAAGATTCGAGCGTGCGATTTTAAGAATCGATGGTTTCAGAACGTAAGCGCGAGGGTATACCCATCGGTCGTTAACAGCTGCTTTGATCGTATATGAAGTATGTTTAACGAGTCGTTGGAAAACATATAAGATATTGAGTGAAACGTAAAGATTTATCGCTATCATTCATTTTGCCTGATCGTTTGTCAAGTTTGTTTAACGCTATTTTTTATATATTAGAATAAATAAATTTGATATATGTATACATCGGTGTTTACAAGAAAAGTTTTAAAATATTAACTTTTTACATCGAATTTTGCAATATATGTTAGATATATATGATCGAAATTTAATTAGTTATTTTACTCCAGTTACTTTCATTAATTTTATTTGCAAAATAAAAAATTTAACGTGATTTCTAAAATCGAAAAAAATATTCCAAACGACCAAACTTTAGAAATGAAAAAAAAAAAAAAAAAAAAAAAAAAAAAAAAATAATTTGAAATATCTATAAGAATAAATCGCTTCCTTATCAATCAACTAATCATAAGTTTCCCCGAGTTACGCCAACAATCCGTAGATTTCCTTAATTCGTGCCTCGCAAGTCGAAGAGGAAACGATATCGGGGAAACCGTTCAATACGCGCTCCCGTCGAAATGAATGGGTTCTCGTCCTTGGATTCCGTCGATATGAGGAGAGAGGTGAATACGGTATTAGTGAATAGAATCGCGTTCGTTTATACGTATATGTACGAGTATAATACAGACGGTGATCAACACGAGAACGATCGCGAGAACATGCAATGAGAAGGATAGAAAGAAAGAGAGAAAGGATAAGCGAGAAAAGTTATATTCGGTTGGGCTTATAAGTCGGTTTGCTTGCTAAGTTAAAAGAAAGATGATGAAGAAGAGATTAATTGTAGAAGATTGCACATGTACACATGTGTGGGTACGTAAAAAATAACAAGATTGGAAATTGAATCAAGAAGCATGAAAGGTACGACGAAGACTATACGATAACGTTTACTTATAGAAAAAATAAATAAATAAATAAATAAATAAATAAATAAATAAATAAATAAATAAAAGTTTGTGCATTTTAATTCAGATAAACACTTACAGTACCGTTGAAAAATAATTATTTAAATTCTATTTTATCAGATGATGAGATAATCTTTTTAATAAATTATGTAATTCAAAAAAACTTTCCTTTTGAAATAGTTTAACGATGACATAATATAATAATTAATTTTAAGAGTATTATGTCGTAATTTCGATTTATTATTTGATAAAATATTTTCTTTTGTTTTACGGTTAATTCTAGAAATTCTCAGCATTATTAAAAACAAAAACAAAAGCACAAACTATTTTTCTAATACAATGAAATAATTATTTTTTAACGAATTTATGATTGACAAAAAATTAATTTCTTTAGGCCGATGAAATAAATTATCTAAATAAAAAATTGATCGAGATTTTCATTGAAAAATGTATGTAGCAAGTATACGACTAATTGAAAATAAAAAATCAGCGTAATAAAAAGATTAAAAAATATAAATCTATGGATTGAGAGAAAGAAAAAGCTAAAGGATTAATTTTCATTTTGTAAAGTAGAACGAAGAAAGAAGTATAAAAGCGGAAGAAAGCGGAAATCCAAGCTATATAGATTCTGACCCGCATGTCCTCGGATATGTATATATATACATACTCGATATCGCTCTTTCTTGACTAATACACAACTTTTCTTTGCGACTCTTTGATAACGCCGCTCGCACACTGGAATCGTTTGCGGCTACACCAACGTCCGGACTGTTTCACGATTCGGCTGTGTACACTTTTTTAAACAATGAACCGGAAAGAAAACGAATCAGAAAAGTAGAATATGAAGAAAGGGAAATCGACGTGCGAGGATATTTACCGTCGTACGGAGATTCACGAACGGCTAAATTAGACCGCAAGGATACTTTGTAACTTTGTTTCTCAATGATTCTTCATGGAAATGTTACCGTGTATACAAACTCATCCGGTATACCGATGTTGCATATGCTTTTCTTTTCTTTTTTCTCTATCAGAAACGTTACATAGAAATATCTAATTGTTCACGCTTCTTCTTTTGCGCTTCACATACCATACAATGACGATACGTACTTTTCGTTAAGTTTTCTTTTTTTTTTTTCGCTCCTTTTATTTCGATGCGTTCGCGGAAAAAAAAAAAAACGAAAGAAAAATGTTCGTTCCCATGATGCTCAAAAAATAAAAATACACTTTGTACAACCCGGTGCAAAATAAAGAAAATTCATTTTGATATAAATTAATTCGTTTGTTATTATTATAATTTTTTTTTATTTTCAACGTCATTAATACGCGGAAATATGAAAATTATAAAGAACTGTGCATACATTATGTAAGATTTTCAAAGCCCGGGGCCGTTATGAAATTCATAAAATATTTGTTTACGCGGTGCAATTAAGAGAGAATTCATTACCTTGGAGTTTTTGAATTACGTAATTCCCGGGAATATTTTACATGAAGTAATTTGAAACGATATAAGAGAGTGAAATAATACAGAAGGTATTATTATAATAATTTTGAAAAATCTTGTAATCTCGCAATAAAGGTAGAACGTCATTGTCGCAATTCTTTTATATCCTTTGTGCGATCTGAGTATAAAAATTCGTGAAAAATTTGATATTTTATTTACCAACGATAAAATTTTATTTTTAAATCATTATCGTTATTATTCGTTTGTTCAAGAATTATAATTTTATGTTTACTTAAATTAATATAATACCAAAGCAAACAATTTCTAAGAACAATTGTAACGAAACTTTAGACGTTTTTTTGTTCAAAGTTCTATTTCGAGAGTCTGCACGATACTTATTGGTAAAAATAACGCAAGTATACACACATGAGGCGTGGTGTTGGTGCACTTGGATAACGTTTAGCAATGTGCATGCGTTTTCTCTCTTTCTCACTCGTATCTTTTATTCGTTTTGCTCTCGGGCCATGGCACAAGTAGTTAACTTAATCGACCGCATTCGTATACGAGCATCCGAATTCAAAGCCCTCGAAAATTAACGACCTACCTGGCCTTGGCACTTATCTGATTCGCCGATTCAACTTGTAAACATTGCCTCTTCTCTTTCTCTCGAATTTCAAGCCATTCAAATTTATCGATGCAAAATAATTTTATTGTGAGATTTAAACGCTTGGTTTAACTTACGTCATTGTTCGAGATGCCCAAAAACAATGAAGACGAAACGTCACTTACCTGTAAAGGAATTAGATTTTTAATAAAAAATTTAAATTATCAATCTAAGAAATACAGTTATATTTATACCTTTATTGAAAAATTTTTTTAAAACAATTAATAAAAATGATAAAATAATAATCGATCGATAAAGAGATTTCATAAATTCATGTAGAAACAAATTTTTATTATTTTAGTTTGCAGTTTTTCTTAAAAGTATAAATATTTTTTTCAAATTATAAATTGTCTGCTTTATTACTTAAAATAATAATTATGTATAAAAATTTCTTAGAAAAAAAAATGTATAATCGAAATGTATTTAGCAGTGTATCGACAGATACGAATAAGTTACAAAGTAACCAGAACGATAATCAGAGCTCCGCAGCGCCAGCTCTGTTTCATTCATTCTCCCATTTTCATTCCTGGTCGGGATTCGTAAAGGAAGCAATAAGAATGCAAAAAAAGAAGGAGAGCCGGCAATGCGCACACGTCCAAAAGCAGAATAAGTAAAGCCCGGTAACGCAGACGTCCTGGTAAAAGAGATACGCCGATCGCTCGAGTTCGCGGGGGTTCTTCGCCTATAAGCGTTAAACTCATCCAGGAATAGCATTTAAACTCGTGGGCTTACGTATGTATGTATATATATATATTCGCTGCACATAAGTAGTCTGCGCGAATGAGTTAGCGAGCGGCGAGCCAGATATAATCCGGGAGCTTGCTCTTGACTCTCTTTCCGTTCTCCCTCTCTTGTCCTCCTTAAAGACGCGACGTCTGCTCGAACGACGTCGGATCTACACCCGTGGAAGAGAAAGAGAGAGAGAGAGAGAGAGGAGAGACGGAGAGAAAGGTTGTCAACCGAGATCTTTGGCATTGGCCCTTCTTTGCGCTTTCTCTATCTCTCCTTGCGGGCGTACAGAGTAAGTCTCCGCTTGTCAACTCTTCCCTTCATTCTTGCTCTCTATCGCGACATTCGTCCACAAGCTGACTCTGGCTCTTTCAATAGCACCGCGTATACACTTTTCTCCCTCTTTCGCGCTGGGTGTTATGGCTGCACCGATGCCAACATTTTACTCCCGCGGGTACGCGTACACTCTCTCTCTCTCTCTCTCTCTCTCTCTCTATGCCTCTCCCTCTCTTTCTCTTTCAAGCATTCGTCATAATCCGTCTTTTCCCTGTCGTAAATTTATTTATCGAAGTAAATGTAATCTACACAGATGACATATTTTTCAAAACGAAAGCTTTTTCAAGACTGTACGTATGTGTGTACACACACACACACACACACACATAGCATGGTACAGAGTGTACGCAATGATTTATGATCTTCGTGTTTTATTATTCGATGTGTAAAATTATATTTTGTCCTCGTTTTAAAGCTTTTTTTTATAAAATTGATTTGTTAAAATTGTTATTATTTTTTTATTTTTAAACAATGTTATTCTAAAAATAAAATTTTACGTTTTTTTTTTAAACGAACGATCTATCACTTTTTAAATTATTATGTTTATAGCTATTGTCGAGTCTATTTTAGGAAAGTATAACATTCGCGTTCAAGTGTCAAATTTAATTTAAAAATTTGGCAGATGGAAAAGCGAAACTTTATCACATAAAAATAAATTAAAAGTTTGACGCAATTTTTTATAAAAATTGTTATAAATAATTCCTTCGATATCGAATGATGTTTGACATATTTAAAAAATGAAAAAAAAATCGTATCGACATTATCTTTCAAACAACGATATGTCCTTCAAATACAACGAGATATTGGACGTTGCGAAAATAATAATCCCAGTGCTCGTGATAAATAATCAATCAAAATTATAATGATTAACGAAAGCGAGAGAAAAATACATACAGAGATCGTTTAATTCTTCGATCTATAACCGCGGCGTCCTCGTGGCCGTGTGTCATTGTCTTTTCTTTATTCGTCGCGCTCGATTTCTTTTTGTTCTCTTTTTTTCCGCTGGCAAAAGTCTCGCGAGCCGCGAAAGTATCTTCTGCCCCTGACTGCTTCGTTTCCTTTTTTCTCTTTTTTTTTTCTTTTATTTTTTTCATTTTCCGCTTTCTTTTATTTAGCGCACGCGTGCCGCAGGGTTGAGAGCCGTCGGCCAGTTTCGTCTCGACTATTTCCTGTCACATTTCCCACCGGAATAGAACATGTCGCCGCGATCGTCGACCGCATTTCTCGCGCGCGCTTCTTTCGTTCTTTATCTCTTTCTCTCGTACAGTCTCTCTCTCTATCTCTCTCTCTCTTTCTCTTGAGCTCTTCGCTAATTCCTGGAAGTATCAGCTGTTTATTCTCTTCTCCCGCGGCGCTCCTCTTATTAAGTCTCTCGCACGCGCGCGACGCTTTACCAAGACTCGTTCGTTCGTTCGTCTTCTTTGCTGCGTAAGTCAACTCGAATGCTACACGAGTACATGGGCTAAGGAGAAAGTGGTGGAAAAGAAGAAAAGGACTAAAGTAAAAAACGCAAAACGCGTTAAGTGACATAGAGATAGGAGGACATGCGTTACGCTGAGCGCGCAGTTAACGTTTAAGTTTCTAGAGGATTAAAAATATAAAATTTTAAATTTTAATCTCTACTAGAGTTATTTTTTGAAAAGAATTTTATAGTTTGTATTTATAATTTACAAGTTAAATAATCCACTCTTACTTTTGTGTGCAGGTAAATAAAAAGTGTTGTCAAGCTGTACATCATTTCTGATTAGCAAAGCTTTTTTCTATAAATCAAAGGAATGGAGAAAAAAATTAATGTAAATATTTGTGATAATTATTTTCTCGTAATTTAAATAAAATGTATTGATTTTTTGAATTATTACAATAAAATAAATTGTGTTAGCTTTCAAGTACTTTTCGAATTTATTGAAAAATATATAAGCTGTTTACGAAAAATATTTCAGAAAAAAAATATATTATTTTCAATCCTTTTTTTTTTTTTTTTTTATCGTTTATTGAAAGAACAATATTTTAAAAATATTTATAAAAAAGTTTTTATTTTCAAATGTAGATGATTTATTATACTGTATAAATAACAGTATAATAGATTGCCATCATTAAAGTGTAATTTCGTAAATTTATTTTTTTTACAACACCTATACAAAGATGAAAAATATTTTAGAAAATTTCACATGAAATATAATAAATATTAGTACCGTTCAACTTGCCATTAAAAAAAAAAATTAATAAATAAAAGTAGGTTTAAGTAGTTAGGAAATTGCACGAAAACAATAATTAATCGCGATCTAACACATTTGGGGAGGAAAAAAAATAATATTTTACACGAAGAAAAATGTTACCGTATTTATTTTGTCCCGCGAAACTTTTTCTTTATCCTCTTCACTTCTTACAGACTTATCTCTCGGCATCTCAAGTAAAATGATATTGTAACGACGTTACTTATTTCGAGATTAAATAAGAAGGCGCGAGCGATTTTCGAAAAGTCACAGCCAAGTCGGCGCGGAAGAGCTTGCGCGTATTAAGAATCGCGAAAGGATATCAACAACGAGGGTGAGAAAAAAATCTGTGACTTTGGTATATATATATAAATACACGCACGCGCGCGTGTGTGTGTGTGTGTGTGTGTGTGTATGCATTCGTAAGCGAGAAGAAATGGAAGAGTAGTCCCCATTTATCGAATGATTAATGGTCGAATTGCGTCGAGCGCACGCGAAACACTTGGTTAACGTTACCGTTGCCTATACACGTATACGTGCACCGTACATTGGCTTTCTTTACCCTCTCTTTCACTCTTCCTCGCTCTATCCTCACACTATGTCGGACAAGGCATGACGAGGTGCACTTAAAAAGATTACTCGTCGTGATTTCTCGTCTCTCTTTTTCGATTTGCGGAGGAGAAAGGGAAGGACTACTACTGCTGCGCTACGCGTATGCTTTTAGTAGCCGCCACTAGGAAAAAAAAAATAAATAAATAAATAAAAGTGGGTCGTCGATCGACTCGTTCCCGTCGATCCCGCGCGTTCAGATTTTTTTTTTTTCCTTTATTTTTTTTTTCATTTCTATTTCCATTTGATTTTTTTCCAATTTTTTTTCCTTCTTTTTCAGAGCAACGATGGACGAGTCGGCAATTATGCGTTTTATCGCGCTGACGACGGGAAGCCATCGACGCGATTTTTTTTTTCCCTTTTTTTTTAGAGAGAAAGCCAGGTATACCATTTTGCAGTGCGCTAATCGATTAAACGACCTAGGGAATAGCTTTTTTTTTTACTTCTTCAAAAATACATGTAACGACAATTTTCCGGCTTTTGACTGCGAGTGCCGATTTTACGTTTTCAAGAATAACAAAATTTTTGCTCAGTTCCGCATATTTCCTATTTTTTCTTTAAACTAATATACTTTTTTTTTACATTATAATTTATATGAATAAATATTAGAAAAAATAGTTTAATTTTTAAGAAAAATAACTGTTATAAGCATTGATTAAATAAATACGGGATATTAATGTAAATTTTGAACAATTTATTATTCAAATGTAAAAATTGTGTTCATTGAATGGAAAAATAGTTTAAATCAATTTTAATTAACGTCACGATGAAAATATTACCACAAATGAATAAATAAAAAGTGCGTATAATTCATTACTAAATATATGCATTTTTTTTAAATCGTATAATAGAATAAAAGCTTTTGTTTATTTACATTTATGTACTTTATGTATGTCAAAAAAATACTTTTTTTTGACCACACTTTTTTTATTGCCCGAAAAACCATTTTTTTTTTTTGCATTTGTTAAATATTTAGAAATATGGGAAAAATAATAAAAAAAATTGAAAATAACACTTACACACGGGATAATAAGTATTTATATTATTATCTTCGCTGGTCCATTAGCAAAAATCATTAATTTTCCCGTTTACAATAATAGGTTTTTAGAAATATGTAACTAATTTGTTACATTTTGTCATAATAGGTTAATACTATAAAAAAGCTATGAGTAATGAATTAATAATTCATAAATTAACAACAACAAAAAAAAAAAAAAAATTATTATTTAATAAATAAAAAAATATCTAATAAAAATATTATTCAAATGATCTTATTAAATTCAAATCATTCTTTTCTCAATTTCTCTCATTTTCTCTTTATTTCTCTCTCTTTCTCTTCCACTGATGTCTGAATTCTCAGTCAAGATCAAACTCCGCAGCGGTACACAATGGTATTAATTTCCACGTGATGCTGTCGGCCCTCAAAGGAACGAATTGCTGCTCCGGCGAGTCAAGAGAGCCTCATGTATTTACGTAGCCCAATAATTCGCTCGACGTTACACAAACTTACTCATTAAGGTCGTATACACACAGGTCGTAGGCACACTAACGTAAACGAAAACCTTTACCTATACTATGTCTCTTTCTTTTGAGAAAACATCACTCCTGTGTTGTTCCCCTTTAATAAAAGATGTCTGTCTGTCTGTCTGTCTCTCTCTCTCTCTCTCTCTCTCTCTCTCTAATTCTTCATCCCGTATCTATTGATTGCACACGAATTTATGAAATGTTTCTTTACCCAAATTTATAATACTTCATAGTTTCGATGTTCGCGCGCACTTTATGACACTATCCGTGTCAAAAAGTACAGTCGCAAAATTTTCCACGGATATACGTATGCACGTAAGCAAGTTTGCGCAAGAGATAGAGAAGAGGAAAACTAATTTTCTCGTGAAAGTTAGAGAAAGAGAGAGAGAGAGAGAGAGAGAGAGAGAGACAGAGACACGTGGTATTAAATGGCGAGGAAGAAAAAGCATAGAATGAAAGGGGGGTAGTGAGTGGGAGAGTCAGCAAAAGCTTTTCGGCGATTCGTTTCGCGCAGCCCGATGGATATAATTTATACTCCTTCATATTCAAGTTCGCCGAGGCCGCTCTCTCTCTCTCTCTTCGTCTCTCTTATTTCTGTCCCTCCCTTTCTCCTCGCACCTATATATGCACGCGACTCTGAATTTATACCCGTGCATATCTTCGAGCGAATCGTTGGCACAATGCTGCCAAGTGCGCGACTTTGTCGTACGTACAACATTCATACGTGTATGTGTGTGCGTATAAGTGTATACGAATGTATATACATACAATCTTCGCATGAATTCCGTCCTACATTTTCGGGCGTGTTAACCCCGACGCGCGCATTGTGCCTCGCATCGTCGCGGCTATTTTTTTGCTTTTCTTTTCCATTCTTTTTTTTTTTTTTTTTTTTTTTTTCAATCGCCGCTTTTTTAAACCTTCTTTTTCGGATATGTTTTATTCGCTATGCGTTTGCTGTCCGCAAGTTAACGCGTGTCTTATTATGCAAATACTCGCTTTTGAGACGTGAGATATATGTAGCTGAACTTGTTTTTCTTTTATCCATGTATTTTATATTATTTTAATGAATATAGAGCACGTTTTTATTTTTTTTACTTTTTTTTCTTATTGAACCGTCAGTCTGATATTTAGCCGTTAGAAGTTCAGGCATAAAAAGTTTGTTATAAAATAATTTTATATTTCTCTAATAATTTAATGAAAGATTTGAGTTAATATGAAAAAACAATGTACTTTATTATACAATATATTTTATCGCAAAATTTAAAGTATCTTCGCGTCACTTTGTGTGGCAGAACCACTAATATATATTGAAATAAAAAAACGCTGCGAAAAAATCGCGATAAAAATGGTATAGAAAAAAGACTGAACAATGGATTAACAATGAAGTGAGAGAAAGAGAGAGAGAATGAGAGAGATGGATAAGTGCGGTGTATAGCTTTTGTTGTAAAAATAACGAGTTAGAACGTAAGCTCACGTAAATAAAAATGATCACGCGCGTATGCCGCGAAATTGTACAGGGATTTTCGCGTTAAACAACAGTTCGAGATCTCTGCGGCGAAATAGAAGGAGCAAATGATAAAGAGAGAGTAAGCGCGATAGTATTTACGCAAAGACTAGAGAAGTAGCTATATACACCCAGACAAATATATACATATGAACATGTATACACAGAGCGTAAGCCGACGGTGGCGGGAATATAATGAAATTGTTCGACTTTAACGTGTGGCACGCGGACGCCAGTATAGAGGGGCTGCTTCGCCACTTAGCACCGCCCGCGCGCGCGACACGGCAAAATTGCGGTAATTTCGTTAACTCCACCCCCCCCCCCTCGCTCTCTTTCCCTCATCCCTCCGCAAACGATGTAATGAAATAAAAGCCACCGCGATTGTATATATGCGCGTATATATAGGTTTGTGCATTTGTTTGTATATACGAGCGTACAGATAAAGGACAGCGTCCTGTGCTGTTGATAGCCTGTTTTTATGCGAGTCGAACGAAACGATAAAGCTTCATGCATTTCTCATATGTGTGTGTATGTATAAATATATATATATATAAATCGTTTCTAGCTTTATATTATACACGTATTTTGCTTGGGTCGATCGGCCCGTTTTATCTTTCCTTTTTAATCCGTATAGAAATCATATATGTAGAGGTGCATTCTCGATTCCGAGAGTCATATGTTCAGACACGACTTCGATCATTATAGTTATTTTATTTTGTTCTTTATTTTTTGCGCACTTTTCATAAAAAAAAATTAGATTTCAGAGATTTTATTACTTTCGATAAAAAGACTTTGGTAGAATGACCTTCACACCAAAATTTCTTTTAGCGAACATATATGTTTTCTTAGCTTTATTAATTGAATTAATGATTGAAATGATTTTTTTGCTTTTATATTGTAGTTTTTCGAAAAATCTCTTGCTTTTATTATACTTTCTTCTTTTTTAATAAAATTAAATTTACTTAATTTTTTAAATTCAGAAGAAATATTAAGTTTATAATTTTCAAACGAAATTGAATTTTCTTTAAAAAATTATCTGTATTATAAAAGAAGAAAAAAATTAATAATTTCATTTTAACTTACACGTAATATGTATTGATTTCTGTAAATGCATAAATAAAAATTTTTAAAATATATAAATTTTATTCATGCATCAGACCAATACGCAAGAATGATTAACTGAATTTCATTCTCGTCATGTTTAACTCTCTTAAAATATTGCGGAGTCGCGCGAGACTCCGCCTGAAAAATAAAAGCGCCGTGTAGTAGCAAAGAGAACGAATGCGGAGGAGAATTCTAGACGGAGGGAGAAGAGAAGAAGTGGTATACGAGCTCCGAGTCATAAACACACTTTGTACACACGCACAAAATGAAACTTGCTTTAGCGAGCAGAAGTCTCGAAATGAAAAGCTTTAAGGAAGATGAGCCGAGGTGGGGTGGATGAGGCAGAAAAAGGAAGGACAGACGGGCCGCCGGAAAACGGCCTTGGGTGATAAACACGCTGGCAGATATTGTGTTTCGTCGGCAAGTTGCGACCTGCGCTCGAGACGTGACGTAAGAAAGAGCGAGGGAGAGAGAATGAAAGAATAACGCGGAATATCCGGTGAGCTGGATTTTATTTTCTGGTTTGTTGCTACGGTCGTTATATCCACGGGTTTGATCCCTGGATATATATATAGTTGAATTACTTTGGATGAGTATAAGAACCGCTTGTTTTCTTTTTCGCTTTAATTTTTTTCTCTCACCGTGCATAATGGACAATTAGTTACCGCGAGTTATCCTTCAGGTAATCGTAACTTTTTAAGATTAATCCTAATTTGTTACGATTAGAATTTGTATGCGGTTATATTCTTTAGTGGTTGTTACTTCCGTGCGAGTGAAGATAATACGAGTCCTTAATTTTAAAATTAATTAACAATATCTCGAGAAGTTTTATTCGTTTAATAACAATTCGAAGAGTTATTTTACTCGTTTAAAATTAGATTTTAATTCATACCGAGTTTGTTGAGAAAAATAATTAAACCTATTCTGGGAGTTTTTTTACAAATATATCGTATTTCCTTTTTTACACGATGATAAATTGCTAATTCTGTATTAGTTATTATTATTGTTAAATAGGCTAAAAAACATAAGAGTACCGAATGCAATGAATTCGGTATCATCGACATCGTTACACCCTTTGTAATTTTTATAAATAACGTTTTTTCAAAATTTGCCTGAAATTTCTTTTAAATGCTGTTCTTTCATACAAATTTATAGTTAGAGGTGTAAAAGGAGAAAAGTGAACGGTGAAATGGATAAAATATCTCTGTCTGTCTGTCTGTCTCTCTCTCTCTCTCTCTTTCTCTCTGCCGTGCTTGTTGACTTTTTGCTCCGGTATTAATTCGAGTGCCTCTTTTACTTTCGCAAAGCTCCTTTACTAATTAATATCTCTTTGAAGTTCATATCTTTCTTTCTTTATTTTTCTCTCGTTCGAGAAACGCCGAGTGAGCGAGTATACGCTAAGAGAAGTTCCTTCTTTCGAGAAGGATTTGTTTCAAGAAATGGCGTATGGAAATTAGCACAATAAGTTTGCTTGTTATGAAAACTGATTGTTACTCCGTTGATAATATAAAACTCGGTTGCGCGGAAACTCTTGATTCAAATACATTTTGTTTATAAAATCACAAAAGAGTAATCTCGAGACTCTTTAACAGGTTAAAATAATAAGTACGCGACGCAAACTTTTTTCTTAATTAACTTATATCTCTGACTTTCTCGGCTGGAAAAACGCTTTCAAGAGCTCCGCGACGAGCAAAATGCCGAGAAATATATCTTCTAAAATTAAAATGAGAATGCACTTATCAAGCTTTTAAGATTTGGAAAGTTATAACTTGTTAAGTTCTTTATAGGAGCTGTACGTATAATCTTTTTGAAAAAGTTTTAATGTACAATAAATATTTTTCATGTGTCATTTTCATAAAAATGTGTTTTAATTTCGTACATTGAAATGTTCTTTAAATGTACTTTGTAAACCCTCTAATGTGTAATTAATATTACATAAAAGTTACGAAAATAATGAAAATGTAACGTAAAATATTATTAAAAAATGTAGCCCAAATATTTACAAACCTGTTTACGCTGTGAAAGACGCTCGAAAATTATACAGTCGATTTAAATAAGGAAAAAATAATTAAATGCAATTCATTGAAAATAATAGTCTGTTGTTTTTATTTTCCTTTTTTTTATTTTTACGATCAAGCTAGAAAGCTATATACTCTTTTAAATCGGCATATATGAGAAATTAAATTTTCCTCGTACAAACGTTTAACGTGAAATCTTTCGAAAACTATTCACTACATGTTCGGTTTTCCACGGCGCGCCACCGAAGAACAAGTCGGTTTCCGAAAGAACATCGAGTATACTCTGAATGCATAGTAAGGCGTTGATACAATTCGAAAAGAGCGCGGACGCTAGCATCGTCCTCCTCTCGCGCTCCATATTAGCAAGAGAGGAAGAGAGAAAGAGAAAGTGAGACCGAAAACGAGAATGCTATTTATCACGGGACCTGTCTCCAATCGTTAGCTTTTTGTAAGCGTTATGTATGTGTATTGTATATATCGCAGTTCTGTGAAGTCTACGTTGAATACGTGATAAAGTGTGGTTTTTGAGGAAAATTATTGTTGCCACAACGATCATCACGAGTGGAATTTAATGTTTTTATTGTTAAACAGTTAAAATTATTTGTTACCTTTTAATGTTTATAAGATATGGATTTACTCGTATACATATACTCTTTTTTTTTTTCAATAAGTTCATACAAATATTCTAGATACCGTTATGTAAAAGAGGATAAAAAAATTTAAGAAATTGAAATATTACTTAAAATAAATTATTTTATATAGTTAAAGTAATTAAAATGTTTTATTCCAATATTTCATTGCAATGTGAGGTAATTAAAAATATTGACAGTCTGAAAAATGAACGAATAAATACGAATGAAATAAAAGACAAAAAATTATAAAGAAATTCATTTTATTTTCATCGAAGAATATAAACAATAGAAAAGTAAATATGTAAATAGATGAGACAGGCGTTTTCATACAATATCTTTCTAATTTCGTACAGACTTTCTTCTTCATGCGCGTCTTTCACGGCTTGACAATTTTATACGTAAGGAAAAGATAGCAAGAAAGAATAGAGGGTATCTACACTGCGAACAAAAGAAAAGATAATGTACAAGCAAACGACAGATACCGTTGCTCATAACCCTTTTGATTCCGCCTTTCATGAAACTTGTCTCTCTGCGCGTCTCACGAGTCAAGTCGAAATGCGAGCCTTTATATTTGAAATGATTATATAACGGAGTTTTTTGAAGGATAGATAAGAGTCGCATTACTTTTAGCTAATCTTACTTTTCCATACGAGTGTGATGTCTTACAAAATTTTTGAAAATTTAATGATTAAATTGTGAAATAAGCGTGAACTTTAAAATTATAATACTGTAAATAGCGATAATGTATTTTTAATATTATTTTTAGAACGATTTTATAGCTACATTTTTTCATTCGCTGGGTTATTTAATTTGATTTAATTTATATTTCTGAATCATTCAACATTTTTTTATTTTTCGCTCTTTCTTGTTTATAGGACAGATGAATGGACAACGAAATTTCGTCTCCCGAGAAAATAATTCACGCGAATGAGAGAAACGCGAGGAAAAAAAAGAATAAAAATGATCGAGGCGTAGTAAATGAAAAGAAATAATATAAACTTTTTTAATTATTCATTTATGCAGCCAGTGTTGATTTGCTAAAGTCATGTTTTGTTTCTCTTTCTCTATTTCTTTTTCTTAACCATTTAATATATGCTTTTTAAGATTTACCATGAACGTAATAATTTTCGTTTATTGAATAAATTATAGAAACAATTGTTATTTCTAATGTGGATCGAAATTTGTATATAAATAAAGGTATGTAAACATTGGCCAAAGTAATGCAACATTTACGCATTTATTCCAACAAATACGATGAAATAATTTAAGATAATGATAATTTTTAGTATTTTTGGTTATTATAAAAATACTCGTTTGTATCAAGAAAGTAATTTATTATTTATATAGGTGATATTGAAATAAATATTTCAATGCGATTAGATAGTCTCACATATTTATATTAAAAATACATAAAATTAATTAAATGTGCGTCAAACTTTTATATTTATACTTATATTTATTTAAAAAAAAAAAAAAAACTCATGTATTACATAGAGAATGAAGAAAAAAAAAGCAAAATATTTTATTTATACACATACTTTAAGGCTATATAAAAACGAAATTGATGTATCACAGTCGGTTGGTTACTTAATAAAAAGGTTAGAATCGATGACGCAAGGAGAACTGGCATCGGTGTTATCTTTAATTACTTTCCTCGACTGCATAAAATTTCCATAAAGTTCGTAATACCGTATCGTCGAGTCGACGACAGAGCGACGTCGACGCTCGATTGATTCTTCGCAAAGAGCGCCAAAGTGTCCGATCAACCGAGCTACGATTTCCCGTCACTGATCAACATATACACGCATACGTATATGTATACGTGTACATGCGCAGTGCAGCAGCTGAGTTTCACCGCTTCTTATACAAATATATATATCTATACACTGGCGGCGAAGAGATAGCATCCGATAAATAAATCCGGACTGGAAAATAATCGCAGCGGTGCGTGACGCGTGCGCATCAAGCCTGGCGTACAATTGCCGCTGATTGACGTCGACATTATAATACTCGATCGTCATCGATTATATTTGAATTTTCCGCAAGACGTGCATCGCGCGCTTAAATCTCGATCGACGGGCGATCGCGGCCCGGCGATTCCCACCTTTGCCACCGATCGATTAAGTATCACCGAACGGATTTCCCAACGCGATGCACCGGTATATAACGAGAGAGAGAGAGAGAGAGAGAGAGAGAGAGAAAGACAGAGAGAGAGTTATAAGCGGATTTCCGTCACTTTGATATCGAAATAGGGGAGATATTTTGCACCACTTGATAAATCAGCGTCTCGTCGAACGAACGAACGAGAGATTTTTATCGTCTTCTTTCCTTTCAAGCGAACACTTGCTCTTTTATACCGCGTTATTTCAACTTTGTAAGCGATGATTCTTCGCTAGAAATATTAATCGATCCACTTTTTTTTTCTTACGAAAAACATTAATTTTGTCATTTATGTACTATAAGCTTGCGGCTGTTTTTATTGAAATTTTCTTCATTTTTTTATGAAAATACGAAAATTTTAAGAGTCAAAGAAAAAAATTTTGTTTTTTTTTTCGTGTTATCTTTTTATATATACAAGTGTAAGATATATTTATTAGATTGGCTTTTCAGGCTAAAGTTTACATTAACTTTAGATACTATTGATAAAATGCATTCAACGATTTCATTGAAAACGTTTTTAATGACTTCGAATTAAATGTGCAAAGTCCAGATAAAATTTGTTTTATTTTAAATGCTAAAAAATATACGTTTAAAAATGGATGGTAAATTATTAAAAAATACTTAATGTTTATATTTCATAAAATCTGCTCGCGACGAATGAACCGTTAAATACGACATGTGAAAATTTAAATATTTAATTACTGAAAAAATTTACATCGAGTGTTTCTTGGAATAAAATTTATAAATATAAATCAAATGCATTCATTAACTTTTATTTGCAGTTTTTATTTATGGATATGATAGATTTGTAGATTTTATTTATAAATAAAAATATTTTGTTCATAAAAGAGGTATGTGAAATCGTTTATAAAGATTTTTAAACAATGGTGCATATAAAACAATATTAAAATTTTCTTTTTGTTCAAAATCATTTAGAGTTTATTATTATCGTATAAGCTTTCATTAATTAAACGCGTGCATAATGGCGAAAATATATAAAAAACGTACGTTTAAAAAGAAATATAAAAAAAAAAAATCATCGTTCGTAAAAACAGCAATCTCTAAAATTTTTCAACAAACAAAGCCACAATTTAAACTCGACCCTTTTGCGTTTGGTGATAAGTAAAAAGATTCTGGTTACCCGAGATGTCGCGGGAGAATAATATAGTGAAAAAAAAAAGAAAGAAAAAAAAGAAGAAAAAAGTGGCTCCGCTAAAACGGATTACCATCTTTTCAATGCAAATAGGACACTCTACGGGTGAAATTTATTCTTGATGGCAGCACCGGAGCACCGAGAAATTAGATGAAAGAAAAGGTGACGAAGAGACTAAGAGAGAGAGAGAGAGAGAGAGAGAGAGAGAAAGCGCGGGTACAGGTGGGGAAGAAGCGGTGCGAAAGTAAAGGGTTATAAGTGAATTATAAGCCGACGGTTGTGTAATCCGCTGTTGAAGAAACCTCGCAAAGTTCTCTCCATAAAACCTGCTACCGTCGCTTCTCTCCCTCCCCCCCCCCCCCCCTCATCTCTTTCTCTTTTGCTTTCTCTCTCTCTCCCTCACTCTCGGTACTGGCGTAGCGGCTTGGTTTACCACCTGCTTGCTACCGCTACATCGAATGCACCCACTTGTAACTACCCTTTATATTCTTCTTTCTTTCTCAATCTCTTTCGGTCTGCTGCACCAAATATTACTTATACACATATATTCCTCTCTTTCCTGTTCTCTCTCTTCTTTTCTCTCTTGTACTATTTCTCTTTTTTTGTTTCTTTACCTTATTCTCAACTTTTAACGGTGTAAGATAAATTTTTATTTGTCAATTTTATAACGATTTGCTTTTTTTTCTTGTATAATTTGTGGTATTTTTAATAATTATTTTTTTTCAATTTTTCCCCAAACTTAAATCTTCTATAAAAATGTTTATACATATATTGATAATTTATTCAAAAGATTATTTTATGAAATTTTAAACATAAATTGTGAATTTCTAAGATTTAAAGATTCAACATTCTTTTTTCTTAAGTAAAACTTCAATTAAAATACAGATATTTGTATACAATGAAATAATAAAGAAAATACATGCAAGAAAATGTGGCGATATTCTTATTAATTATGTACTAATTTATTGCTAAATTATTTTTGCTTAAAAAGAAAGCTTAAACTTAAAAATATAAATGATTTAACAAATAGATTTTCAACAAAAAAATCATAATTGCCAGTGAGCCTTGAAGATTATCGATCATTAATAACAGCAAATTAAACTGTACATGATTTATACATTACAATGCATCAAGCGACGGATTAAAATGGAATTTATAAGGAATTATTGGATGGATTATAAATTTTATCGTTATTCGGAAAATATATCTATCAATCAACACTGACAATATCTTGGATCGGATTATTATTTTTCATTAACATTGTATACTTTTTTTCTCTTAAACTATTGTAATTTTTTCTTAAAAACTTATTGCTTGTTATTCATAAAAATTGAATGCATCATAAGTATCAACTTGCTTCAAGAATTAAATAATTACGATGTTCAATCGATGTCAATAAATTTATATAATTTTCATAATAAAAATTAGCTTTTATTAACTTTACTAACTACCAGTATTTTGTTTAATATTTCTGTTATTATAATAAAAATTGCTATTAGTAGTTTTAAAATTATTTACTAACAATTAAATGTTAAAGTTGATTGAAATTTATCTTACGATTTCAATAAAATAATAAAATAGCTTATAATAATGAAAAAAAAAACTTTTAAATTGTTTACTAGTATAGCAAAAGCAAAAAAAAAAAAACAAGACTAAATCATTCTTCAAAATTCAATGTGCGAGATAAATTTTCTCATGCACTGTCGAAAGAAATAACGTAAAAAATCTTTCATCCACAAAGCATCAATCTTAATACTAGACAAGCGAAGTCTACGCGCGTATCATTCTTAAAAATTTCGCATGAAAATTTAAAATTCTTGATCCACGGGGCTCTCTCTCTCTCTCTCTCTCTCCCTCTCTCTTGCCACACGGTGCACACATAAATGATTCCAGAGTTATACGATTCACCTCTTTCCTTGCGCTACGCCTCTCATTCTTTTTCTTCTTCATCGAATAAAAAGCCCATTTATAAAACACAGCCCCTCTTTACGGCCACAATGGAAACACCTTTCAAGGCTCTTAAACATCGAGTATAAAAGAAATATCGCTTTTTATCCCGGCGTTTATCGGGCGAAACTGAAGGAATAGTCGCGCGCGGCTACCGGATTTTCGCGCTGACGAAAACAAAAGTGCGAGAAAAAGAGAAACAGAATTGATGTAAAACAAAAAATAAATAAAATAAATAAAATTATCGGATAGACGAGTGACTTCCTTTTCCCTTCTATCTTTTTACTACAGCCTCTCTCCTGTGCGCGTTCGAGCCTTTTCTTCCTTCCGCCCGATCGGCCAGAAGCGTATCGTGCGCCGTAATGAATTTCGATTTCCGCAAGCTCTCTCTTTCTCTCTCTCTCTCTCTCTATCTCCGGCGCATCGAGTTTTCGTGGCACGTACAGTGCGTGGAATACACAGAGAAGATATCGGATGGATAGAGAGAGAGAGAGAGAGAGAGAGGAAAGTTTCTGGTGTGTGTACATGTATGTATGAATGTGTTGTCCTCGTGGCTAGCGCGAGCAAACGAGAGAAGACGGGGTGGGAGGAGAAAAAAGAAGGAAAAATAAGAGAATCACATAGTATAAAGTAGCTCTCGAGCATTTCAGGCGACTTTGCTGTAGCTGTTGTTGCTGCTGCTACTGCTGTTGTCTATATTGCTGATTCAGATTATCGAACGGTTTGAATCGTTTGAAACCAAACTAGAGGGAAAGAGAGAGAAGAGAGAGAGAGAGAGAGAATCTTTGAGAGAAACAATAAAAGAATAAGAGAGAAAGAGAGGAAGAAAAGAGAAGAGAGAGATAGAAAGGTTAAAACTAATCTTTGCCTGGGCTTTTTCTTTGCTTTCTTTTGTGCCTGATCGAACGGACTATGCTCGGAAGGGGAATTGGAAAGAGGAGAGAGACGGTTTGCATTGGTGATTACCTTTTTTTTCTCTACCGTCGGTCTTTGTTGTTGTTCCACCGTTGTAGAACATACTGATTACAAGTTAACCGTGAGAATTTCCTATTTTTAAATCGTTGATGGAGTAATATATAATTTCTATTTATATAATATTTTTTCAAACGTAAAATATAATTATATTTTTAAAAAATTTTTTTCGAATAAATATTTTAACAAATATTTAACGAGTGGAGTTATTCGATTAAAATTTCCTTTCAATAATAAAATAGTAATTAAAACTTTTTATTTATTTTTAATCACCGTTATCGCGTCAAGATAAATTATAATATTTTTAAAAGACGTTCATTTATCAAAAATTCAATTGACTTTAATTTAATAAGCGCAACGATAATACATCAAATCGAATAATAAAATTAATATAGAGCAATAAACGTACATTCTTGCAGCGCAATAAGAAAACAAATTTATATTCATGAGGCACTTTGCACTGAAAATTTATCCGCCCTCGCGCAATGTAATCCCTATATAGACGCATTTATAAAAGGAGAAAGACACTTTTTTTCTTTTTGTTTTGCTTGCGTACGCAACTTCAAGTATATAAAGTAGGCTTAGTGAGAGATAAATCAGTCGGTTTTTGGAAGTCCAAAGTACACATACTAACCGCGCAACGACGAGTGTGGTACCGGTGCTAAGAGAAAGAAAGAGAAAAAGAGAAAGAGAGAGATGTACTTCCGCCGTGTGTACGCGCGTCTTTACCGAATAAAAGTTGCACGCAGTCGCCCACAAATTTTGCTCTTTACGCTCCCGAACGCCTTTGAGTCTTTAGTCTTCTTTATTCTCTGCTTCTGTTTTATTTTACGGACTTACCGAGTACGAAGAAATATAAAATAAATGATTGATAATTTTAAATAATTAAATTTTAGTTTTTATTTTTTAAACAATAATTAATTTGTACAAATTTTACTTTGATAATGAAATACAAAAATTTTAATTAATATAAAAAAATGTCTTTAGTATAAATGATTTTTTACTAAAATTTAAGGACACAATGATATATACATAAATACTTTTATATATACGGTGTTTAATATTTATAACGATATAAAAATAATCTTCATGCCATATTATACATCTTTGCAAGAAGCATCGCAGAAAGAAATATGAAGCAAAAGAATAAGAGCAAAATAAAACAGTGGTAAGAAAAATGCCGCAATTTAAAATTAAATGAACTAAGAAAACGAGGCTTTTTTTGTACGAATTCACATTTTAACTTTATGAAAAAGAGGAGATGGTAAATTATGGATAAGCATAACGTAAAATAATCTCTGAAAAATTTAAATATTATGAACTTTAGTCTAATTATTCTTTAAAAAGGTTTTTCGTTTTAAAATTTTCAAATTTTGTTTTATCAAATAGTAAATGTATAGAAAAATAAGAACAATATAATAATTTATTGAATTATTTTTTAAACATAATGAAATTTTATTAAAATCGTTTCTGCAAGTCTGGCCAAGATAAAAAGATGAATTTGTTATTAAGCTGATAATTAAAATAAAACTAATCAAATATTTTTAAATATAGATATACCATCTAGATATTGACATTATTTAATTTCAATCGTTTTATTATCAATCCTCAAAAGTTTCATATAAAACGTGTCATTTTTCCTTTTCCGGCTGCGCTGTTAAAGCAGATTATACTGACTAACAGTAGAACAAGAAAAAGGGAGAAAAAGAGAGAGGAAGGGAGAAAAAGCGCTTCAATCTTCACGTCAAATAAAAAGACGCAGCAGCGGCTTCCAAAATTTATTGTCGTCCGAGATTCTTTTATTTCATATGCGACAGAAAGTCAATAACGGCAAGAGCGCAAACGCCGCGATGCTTTTCTTAAGCGAGCACCGAAAAATGGAGGAAAAGAAAAATAAAGATTGAAAAAAGAAAGAGAGAGCGAAGACAGCCCCGATTTTCTCACTCTTCTTCTCTAACAAGTAACCTTACCGAACTGCCACTCACCAAATCAAATAAAACTTTGCACACAGATAGAAAATAGAAAAATATGAGATACATATTTTTTATAGCGGCCCAATTTAATTTTTTAGGAGTACAAATCACCCCTAAAAGGAGTAAAATAGTGAACATTTATAGTAAAATAACCAAAACCAAATGCTTTTGTTTCCACCCCACAAATGGATGGTCTTATAGAAAAGACTATCATTTTCATACATTTTTGGGATAACTAAAACCGAATCTGGTGTCCGTTTGGTCTAAACAGGTCAGGTTCAAGGTCAAATGAAGGTCGAATCTTAAAAATTAGATTTAAAACGAGTAATCGTACTAGTAAATAGATTTCTTGGGTCGCTAAAACCGAATCTAGCGTCCGTTTGACTCTAACAAGTCAAATTTAAGGTGATTTGAAAGTCATGTCATGACCAATAAACTTCACATAATCTTAAGTCTGAGATATTGAATCTAATAAATCTAGACTCTTGAATTCTAAACTTAAAAACTCCAAGCTCACAAACCTCAAGTCCACAATTTTCAGCCTAGAAAAGCTGCAAGCCCACAATCCAAACTCACAACCCAAGCCCACAAATCTCAAGTCCATTGTCGCGTTGAAAAACAATGCTTACTTTGCGCTGTTTTTCTAGTTCAAGTTTTCTCCATAGAATGAGGATGATGACGTGGTAAAATAAAAAATACGACGATTTTGAGCCAATAGGAAACGTTCCTTTATTGGCTCGGGGAAAAGCACTAAGGCATAAAAACCCCACGAAGACGAAGAATTACAACCACGTTTGATTGTATGCGTGTGTTGTGTGTGTGTGTATTGTGTGAACGAAGTTGAACAAATAATAATGATGAATATAGATGCATCTAAGTTGAGACAATCAACTGAATCAACGCGGGATATTGCGTGGCGACATCGTAGTGCCGCATACGACGCTCACCGCCCGTATTTAAGGATTAACCGGAGCTCCGGGTGTGTATGTGTGTGTGTAAGTGTAGACAAAGAATAGTACCGTATTGCGTAAGATGCGTTTTTATCTGCGAGAAGTTCCTCCAACCGTGAACCGCAGGAGACTGACGAGTCCGCGCGAATTCGTCTATTAGAAAAATAGCCCCGCCGCTCGCGTCTCGCGCCCCATCTTGCCCCACGGCGATCGGTTTTTGTTTTAACGAAAATTTCTACGGTAAACACGTAAGCCTCAAGGCAGCACGAACGAACGAACAAAATCGCATCGCATCCCCCCGTTATCCCCCCTTTTACGCGCGAACGAAAACACGCGCGTCTTCGCGTATCGAAAATACGCGCGCGTCGCAAATAATATTTCGGGCTACCGAACATCCATAATTTTAAACCTAGCTTTACCTTTAACTTCAAGTCTAAATTCACATACCTCCAGCTTATAAACTCCAAACTTATTCACCACAAGTCAAAAATTTTATACTTATAAACCTTAAGTTCATAACCCAAGTTCAGCTCCAACCTAAGCGTACCAACCTTAAATCCACAATTTTAAACCTATCAATATCAAGTCTACAACCTCAAATTTACATACCCCAAGCCCACAAACCTAAAAAGCTTGGATTTGGTATATTTGGTAACTAACTAGTAAGCTTTAGTATCTAACTTGTAAGTTTGAGTTTTGTACGATATTTTTATAGTTAGTGGATTTTGGATTTATTTATAGACTTGAAATTTGGGTACGTGTGTCATATTATATACCATTTAGTATTTGCTTTTAATTTTACCCAAGAACAACAGCAAGGACATAGTAAATTTTATTTCCTTTGGGGTACTTGATTAGGATGAGTCTCCTTGCTTCTTACGTAAGTTATTAATATTTTAGTCATAGAATGCTTGTTGAATTTACTTTTTACAACAGTGTGGAGAATTTTTGCCAGCGATAGAAAAAAAGTGTTGCATACATAGAGGAATAGTATATCAGGCGCATCTTAATATTACTGCCATTTTATCGCATGTTGTACAGTAAACGTAAACATTTTTTAAACAAAAATCAACGGGTGTTTTGACTTTATCCACTTTTTCCTTAATGTAACATTTTCACTATGCATATTCACATATGTTTATAAATCGTGGAGATGAAAATTGATTATAGATTAGAGTGTATTTTCAAAATACTATTTCTTAAATATAAATTAATGTCAAAATTATGTAAAATAATAAGATCGGAGAAATGTTTCAAAAACTTTTTTCATGGTCTAAATCCGTACACATCTAGTGGTTGGGAAAATCAAGTAGTTCCGGCAGGTATAGTATACACTTTTACTTCTTTGGTTCCTTTAATACTGTTTGTAAAATTTTTTTCCTTTTTTCGAATCCAAAATCCAAGCACAATGCGCTTTCTTTTCCTGCAGAAGGTAAATAGATTTTTTCGAACCATTGAATAGTTAATTGAGATGTTGATTTTCTAGAATTGAATGGGAATGCAACTGCATTTTCAACTCTATACATTATTTTGTCTACAATCGACGCAAACTTAGACCATTAGTTACTTGTAAAATTATTAATAAAAGTAATTGTAGAATATCATCTGGAGACATAATAGATTGAATAGTATAGCTGTATGTTAAAGAATTAAAAAATTGGGCAACACATTCAATTGTTGGAGTACCGACAGTAGCACGTAAATTACCAGCATAAAATTCAAGATTAAACCCTGATTAGGCAGATTGATACACATTGCTTAGTTTTATTTGAGTAATTTCTATGTTGAATAGTTTAACAAACGATCTTTAACTTCTTAAATTACATATAATTGATTGAAATCAGCTTGAAATTTTGTAGTGAAGATAGTTTTAAAATAAAATATTTATTTCCATGCATAACTTCTTGCATTTATAGAAAATTTAAGTTGATGCAACAATAATAAATAGATCAAGTCTATAGCAAATCTCTTATTTTTCACCTTAAGCTTAAAATCCAAACAAATAAACTTCAAGTATACAATTTCGAACTTATTAACCCCAAACCAACAAACCTTAGGTCAACAATTTATATACCCTATAAACTCCAAATCACAATTCTAAAATCGCCAACCCTTTAGCGATCGTAGGCTTCGAGGTATATCATGAAATTGTTAACTTGAGATTTGTGGTCTTGGGATTGTAAGCTTTTTGAATTTAAGACTCTAGATTTATTAGATTCAGTATCTCAGACTCAAGATTATATGAAGTTTATTGGTCATGACATGATTTTTAAATCACCATGAATTTGACTTGTTAGAGTTAAACAGACGCCAGATTCGGTTTTAGCGACCTAAAAAACTTATTACCTAGTACGATTACTCGTTTTAAATCTAATTTTTAAAATTCGACCTTCATTTGACCTTAAACCTGACTGATTTGGATCAAATGGACATCAGATTCGGTTTTAACGACCCAAAAAACTCATTAACCGGTTAGATTACTGATTTTAAAGCTAATTCTTGATTTCAAGATTTTACCTTTATTTGACCTTGGCCCCTACCTGTTTGAGTCAAACGGACACCAGATTCGGTTTTAGCTATCCTCAAAAAGGATGGAAATGATAGTCTTTTCTATAAGACCATCCATTTGCGGGGTGGAAACAAAAGCATTTGGTTTTTGTTATTTTACTATAAATGTTCACTATTTTATATATTTTATGGGTGATTTATATACCCAAAAAAATTAAATTAGGCCGCTACAAAAAAAAAAACGTGTCTTATATTTTTCCATCTTCTACCAGTATGCAAAATTTCATTTGATTTGGTAAGTGGCAGTTCGGTAGGGTTACTTGTAAGAAAGAATAAGAAAGAGCAAGAACAATAATAGATAACAGTTAGGATGAGGCTATCAGCGAGAGTGGGGTAAAGATAAGGAGTGCAATAATTGTGAGGGTAAAGTCAAGAGAGCAGAAAGCGAGATAGAGAGAGAGGGAGAGAAAGTGAGAGACGTTAACTTTTCTCGCTCGGATTTTCGGAAATTTAGAGGTAGACAAATACAAAGAGGATTTCATTATCTGCGCAAAGAGAGACAGAGAGAGAACAACTGTGGTCTTTCGACGACGAGAGGTCATGAATCAAAGAGTAATTTTTGCATAAATTGCGCTCGTAAAATTAATTAATATTTATTTGTTATGAGTGTAAAGCGTGTTTTCTTGAATCGCAATCGGATTTGCAGACTCTAAAGTATACCGCTAAATTTTTAAATATTTAAATTGGAATAATGGTTTTAGTACTTCGTTACATATTTCATGTAAAATGTATTTTGTAATTTTTGCGCGACATATTTTTGTTGGAAATTTTAATTCGCACAATCGACAAACTTGAAAAAGACTGAGAATTTTGGACTTTTGCTGCTTAATATTGTTTTACTTAGTTTTAGATTTTTAAACGGAAAAAAAGAACTGTATGATACAATTGCACATGATTAAAAACTGTGCGTGTAAAAACTTACACTGCTTATACAAACAGCATAACGAGAACGAGATCGACACCTCATTCGGTCCCAGCCATCGAGGTATTAGCGAAGTATGAGGGTCAAGAGAGTCGAAGAAAGAGAAGGGATTCCTCACTTTAAAGACGACGATGAACAACTCGCGCTACTTTACGATGTATATAAAATTATCGACTACTCAGTCGGCAAAGCTCAAGAAACCAAGAGACAGAGAGAGACAGAGAGACAGAGAGAGAGAGAGAGAAGAAGAGAAGAGGATTTGTCATCGGACGACCTCATTAGGCGGCTTCTGTATAATAAAAAGCCGGGCGTTGTGGAATATAAGATACTGGCTATGTATATATATTTGTGTGTTACGCAGCGTTGTCAAGAAGGCAATGCTTCTCGGTCTCCTTTTACCGTATTTCTGTCTCCCAAGGTGCACTCGCCCTTTAAGTAGAGAGAAGGAGCATTAGACGTACACGCGCGCGCGTATGTGTGTGTCTACAGAGAGAGAGAGAGAGAGGTACACAAACACACAGAAGCGTGTGCGCATGATTGAATCTACGCCGGCAGATGCTCTCGGCACACAGTCACACCGCGCAATTACGGCTTATTGTCTCCGGTGTGCCGCGCCGCACTGACGTCGAATTTTGCATTAAAGAAACTTAACGAGTGAACCTAGAGCAGAAAGAGAAAGAGAAACGCAGAGAGAGAGATAGAGAGAGAGAAAGGAAGGCGCACGCGGAGAAACGGCGTAGATTAATTTACTTGATGAGGATGTACAATTTTGCATTTTTTTCTCCGTCTGCGCGTTTATTTCCGTTCTTTCTTTCTTTTTCACTCGCGCCTCCTCCTCACTTTTTTGCCTTTCACGCGACTTCTTTCTTCCTTCTTCCTCTCTTATTTTTTTTTTCTCTCTTTCATTTTTTTCTACAACGCCTAAGACGCTGGATAATAAAAATAATTGCCGTCAGGGCTCGTAATTACGCTACCCTTATTTTCGGGAAAACGTAATTTCAAGGGTAATTAGTCTACGTTTCTCGGATGGAGATTTTCAAGCTTTTCTTATGATCTTTTCTGTTATGTTGTTATTTGATTTTAAATGGAGTTGGGATGCATTATTCTTAAAAGAAAACGAATATTAAAATATGTAATAGATCATAAAATCAGATCTCTACCGAGGCGCTTATTGTTTGTTCAAAAAGGGATGCAATTTATTAACACAAACGAGAAATTTAGCGAAATTGAGACATTTTAAAAAAGATTTACCTTTAATATTAATAGGCATAAATGACATCTTAATTTTTGCAAATAAATTTTTTTATTTAAACTTTTCCTATAGGTGAGGAATTTGCCTTCAAAAAATTTTATTGACTTGAAAAAGGACGATTTAGTAAGTAAACATAAAAATATATATCCGTTAATTCTACAATAAATTCAGATTCGAAATTCAGACAAAATATTTAGAATATAAACGTGAATAAATATTGTTTTTAATTTATCGTTGTAAAAAAAATTTTCAAAAATTGTCATACATTTTATAAAAGTTCATCTAAATTTTATAAAATCTAAATATTATTGTTTATTAATAATTTAAGTCAAACGAAAATCAATATCATGCATGCGTAATAAAAATATTATAAAAATAATGTCTGCACTCAAATTAAATTCGTTTACAAGTCTATAAAACGAAAATTCTCAAACAAGTTTTCACGAAGAAATCTTATCGTCTCGGTCGACTCGATCGTTAAAATTCATTACAAGTTAAACTAACGGCAAAACTTAACGCGCATAATATACGCGCAGATGCACGAATATTTACTTGTTCGAAGATCGTTTGCACACGTTGCCGCTTATACGCCAACTATACGTCATGCAACGTTATAGATTTCGTAAATGAAAAAGGAGAGATAGAGAAAAAAAAAATATATATATATATATATATACATGTACATGTGCATATATATAACCGAGTGTGCTCGTGTCGCTAATATCTTAGGAGGGTTAAAATGGACGGGAGAGAGAGAGAGAGAAAGAGAGAGAGAGAGAGAGAGAGAGAGAGAGAGAAGAAGGAAAGCCCTTCGGGCAAGTGGCTCTCGCTCGTGAACTTCTTGAAACTTTGTGCCAAGTTATAATCGAAGTCGGCTTAATAGACTTTGACGATGGAAACTGATAATTATGATGCGCGGGCGTATAAGAGAAGCTTCCGCTGATACTTCCGAAGAGAATCTTCAACGGTTGTATATTTGTGTGTGCGAGTGTACAGTGTGTATATGTGTAAATGTATGCATCGCGCGGTTACTCGAGGTATCGAATAAATTCAATAAACTTCGGAATATTGTCTCGCTTGACATATATATTACATGTTAAGGGTTTGCGTGGTGAAATTTTGAAACTAAGTAAAAATTGCTTTCAAGATATACGTTGCTTCATAACTAGTTTTACGTTTAACTTTGTTTAATTAAATTTACGGAAAACAAAGTATTTTTTCGAATTAAAAATAAATTTAAATTCATGTCGTCTTTCTTACATTTTTGTTATTAATCGTTATAATGTAAGAAAAATTAACTTTTAAAAAACAAATGAAAACTTCTCGTACTCTCGACGACAACAAACCATGAATCAAAAAACGCATTTCTCAACTTTATTCGAAAATACTACTCAAATAATAAAAAATACGAAGCTTATGAAGTAATAAATTTTCAACTTTTCAAGAGTCGCAATCTCCGGACATCGGAAAAATAAAAACGCCGATGCAGTGAAGTGAGGCTGCACTATGGTATATATATATATGTGTGTGTGAAAAGATAAAAGTCAAGCGCGCAAGAAAGACATCCTTGAGAGAAAATACTGCATTTTAATTTCGCTTAGTCTTGAACGAAACTAAGCCCGGGCGGATATTTGCATTGGCATGGGTATGGGAGCGGGCCCTCGATAATATCACACGAAGGTAAGTTGCTTCGCGAGAAAGAGCCACGAATTATTATCGTCTTTTGTGTATATCTTGTAACGGCTCGAGTACCGTTTTTAGTTAAATGGATATGTTTGGAGAATTTAGATTTATACCGTAGCTGAAGGCATTAATAGAGTCGCAAGAAGTGATTTATATATAAAACAAATATAAATACCTTTTATTCTACTTAAATCAAAATTGAGACAACGCAAAGTTATTTTTCATAATCATTACATTGACACTATTAATGTGTGCGAAAATATGCCAAAAGTCGCAATCATTCAACAAAAAATGTGTATATTCGTTATTTCAATGTGATGTTGAAGTTAATCAATTTTGACATATTATATTACTAAAATTGTAACACTAATACGATGTATATAAAGAAAAGAAATCATAACAATTGTTTCTTGTTTGTCAATCTCAGAAATTTCAAATCACTTCGATGAAAATTACACCGAATTCTTTTCGAGAGACGCTCGCTAGACAACATAAATACGAACGACATGTATAGCGTCATGTATAATATAGTATACTCGTGTTTACTTCTTGATTTTATTTCTCGAGCTCTAAATCTTGAAATCTAAAATTTGATGCGAATAAAGTAAATATAACCTATTGCATATTATATATGTTTGTTTTTTTTTTTTTTTTTTTTTTCACAATGCAACGAGATCTTCATCTCACGCGCTATAACAATAATTTAACGCCTCATAACCAATTAGTATAAGTTTTTTTAAAAATATTTGGGAATCGAGAAAGCGTACCGCGCGCCTTGATGTACGCAAGAGTTCTTGCGAGATATTTACTTGTTTATAACACCGTTTATTACATTATACTTATCTTGCAGCGATAAAGATTTACATCGATTATGAATGGTTGGAATTGACTCATTAACGAATGCCAAGTTGATTAACAAATGAGAGAGAGAGAGAGAGAGAGAGAGAGCGGATTATGTGAGAAAACCGAGGTAGGTCACGTACTGTAAACTTTTTTTCTCGTTACTTTCGATTTGTTGCATTTCGCTTAATTTTCTATATTCTTTACCTTATTTGAAACATAATCTTTAATGCATAGATAATTATTTTTTATACAATATAATCCTGAATGCTTTATGCTTTCCTATATAATACTTTTAAACATTCAAATTAAACGAAAAAATAATTTAAAAATATTTTTAAATTAGAAATTTATTTAAATGTATATATGAGAGAATTGCTTTAAAGATTTATACATAGATAAAAGTATTACTCGTAAATATACCAATAAACTCTTGTAATAAATCGTAAGTATATATAGCTGTAAAATATATAACTCAACGATTAGAATGCAAACAAGAGAAAATGTATATCAACGAAAACGCGGCGTAAATACCCGCGGTTTACTGCTCGAAAAGATATTAATCACGAGGAGAGTAATAAAGGCCGCGTGTAACAAAAGATCCTGAGAGAGTCACACCGTAAAATAGAAAAGATCCGTAGGATTAGAGAAAGAGAAAAAGAGAGTAGAGCAAAACGAGATAAAGTAAGCGCAAGGTGCACCGCTATATATATATATATATATATATATATATATATATATATATATATACTATAATATGTCGGACTAACACTCACGCGAAGAAAGAGAGAAAGTCACGGCTTCCTGAATGCGGGTGTGACTTTGGGGTTACGCTCACGTAACCGCAGAAAATATACCGCTCGGTTGCCCGCGAATCGGACGCGTTTTACGCGCGCACGTATATATATATATATATATATATATATATATATGTACAGGCGATGGTTCGCGCGTGATGAAAAAGACAAATTGCTAATTGCGCTAGCCCACTCTCTGCTCCGGTGCTATTACTAGATTGTTGTACGTCGCAGAGATTGAGAAATTATGCAATGGCGTCGAGTGCCGTGAACCTTTGAACTGCTGCAGTTCTCTCTGTGTTACTCTTGCGTGAAAATTATTTTAGCATTCGTACATATATCGCAGATTATTAACGACACGTCCGAGTGATTTGTATTTTTATTTAATCGATAATCGATATTTTTCATTATTAAAAGTAAAAGATGTGTGGATTGTACCACGCATCTATCGATGTATAAATAAAATGCTTCGTCAATTAAATTTGGACGAATTGAGTTCGTTCAGCAGATTTGAATTAAAGAAACTTGAAATAATCAATTAGAATTCGATGTGAAAATGAAAATCCAAGATTATTCGATTATCATAAGTTATTGAATTAAATGCAATTTTTTTTTTTTTTTTTTTTTTTTTTTTTTTTATATATATATATTTATTTTTCAATCAAAATAATGTGTGCAAAATTTACTCTAAATATATTCGCAACACTTTATCCTAGCCATATCCGATCGACTTCACGGAATATACTTTTCACAAGCATTGAATTCAACCGGTTGGCAAGTAACGCGGTGCATACAAATCTGACAAGGTGCGAGAATAAGTTTCGGCGCCCGTAAATCCAAGGATCCATCTCGTGGAGTTTGCGTTTGCTTCGGCGAAGGAGAAAGAGAGATGGGCGAGCCATTGTCAACAGGAGCAATTCTATTATCACGGTTACGTAGGCAGTCGGTGATTTGGCGTGGACGCGTTGTACAGACGGCTCTTGAATTAGTCAAGTTGGAGAAAGTACGCCGGGTTTAATATACACATCAAAGTTCGATATGGCAAAGAAGCTCTGCGTGCTATGATCGAGCCGAGAGCCATTAGCATTTATAGTGCAAAGTCGCCGGGGCGTTAAATTCACTTGCGTTTTCTTCTTCTTCGCGCGACGAGCGACCAACCGAACAAACTAACAAACGACTCTTACTATCTCGCATTTTTCGAGTGGATGCCACACTTTTTAAATGCGACTTTGGCTTTATGTACGTAAATTGTATCTATAAGGTGACTTGGCGATTATTCACCAAGCTGTATTTTATTGTAAACGTTTGCGATCGATCTTAGACGATGGCAATCGTTTTATTAATTTACTTTGATTTGGAATGACATTTTCATTTTAATAATGGTTTTATTTAAAGTTTAACCTAATTACTGTTATTGAGTGAAGCTGCAATAGGAAAGCAAAAAGCAAAAACTAAAACAAACTCTATCAAAAATTTTAATTCTGCGTAATATAAAATTTTACAGTAAATTTTTGGATAGAGCATTCGGCCATAAAAATTTACGTTAATAGAAAATATAATTTGCATGAAATTGACTAACAATTTAATGCAGAACGATGTTAAACTTGAAGAAAAAGTGTTTTACGAGGATAAAGAGGATGACGAGAAAAAGGGGCGGGAGAAGGGGCCGCAAGAAATTTGTGTAAATTGGCAATTTGACCTCTATTTAATATCCGACAAACAACTTTATGCACTTACAGCGCTACTTACCGTCTCATGTATTTATGCAAAAATACGAGAAAAAAATTACCATAACGAGGCTTAGCGTACTAAGCGCGCAAACCTTTATATTTCGCGAGAGAGGAAGAAAGAGGAGAAAAAACGAAAGAGAGAGAGAGAGAAGCATTAAAAAAAACCTAATTGGTCAAAGTTGCATCTTTCCATTTAAAAACTAACCAATTTTCCGTGAAATTTTTTCTCTCGCTCGCGCGATACCGTCTATAGGTTGATGGGTTATGCGAAAGCTCGAAGAGAGGTAAAGAGAGTCGCTCCTCTCAGACAGACGAAGCCGTTGAATATACTACTCACCGTCTTCGTCGTCGTTGACACGGCGTTAGTGGCTGTATCGCGACTTAGACGAGAAAATTACGCACATAGAGTGAGAGGTAAAGATAGAAAGAGGGAGAGACTGGGTTGGAAGAGAGAGAAAGGTGGAAAGAGCAGTGAGACGAGTGACGAGTCTCTGGGGAAATTTCCCAAGTTTACCTAATGGAATTATAAAGAGCCCGAGACGCATACCGAGGCAAACGCGCGCGCCCGTGTAGATGCCCGCTGTATTTTATAAATTTGACAAAATTTCATTTGAAATTGTAATTTATGCCCCGAGTGCGTGTGGAAAGAGAGAGAGAGAGAGAGAGAGAGAGAGAGGAAAAGAAAGAGAGAGAGAGAGAGAGAGACGATAAGTAGGAAGAGTAGCGATATGCTATATCGAACGAAAAAATAACGTTAATTTTCAGAGCTCGACTTTTTACCTAGGAGTTTACGAGATGTTGTTTATTTAAAGTGCGCGTCTTTATTACGAGATGTGCGAGTAGTGCGAGATGAAGAATAGATTACTGAGTAGAACGCACGGCTTATGGAGGTAACTTTATATAATGATAATTAAAGGGTAATGCGTTCGCTTAATGCAATGAATGTTTGTTCCGTAAATTAATTGTTCGTATGAGTTGTTTCTCTTGCGATGACAGGCAACCTCTCTCTTATTTCAATAATAAGTAAGCGGGTAAAAAACTGTTAAGTTACAGTCATAATCAATTTTTTTATTATTTTCTATTAATTATTATATTGTTTATTATCTTATTCTACAGATGCAAATATAATTGTAACATATATATTTTATTTAATTTACATTTTTAATTTTGAAATTTATGAATTCTCAATTTTTCTCTAGTATACTATTCTTAATGAACTTTATAAAACAACACATCTTTAAAAATATCGATATTATTATAATTATATTACGTTACAATTAATTTCCGAATTAAATTTTAACATTATTAATAGTAATAAAATCAATATTTCAGTTGACATATTATTTAATGAAGAAAGTTAGTTGTAATTTTTTTTATAATGACGATATTTTTAAATATTAAATAACAATTTATATATTATTAAATATTAAATAATAATGTAAAATTTTTTTTTAATCCAAAAGGTTGCATTATTTTTACTTTATTGTCACAAACATGGAAAATTGAATGTAGAAGGAAAGAAGAAGCTCGAAAAAAAAAAAAAAAAAAAAAAAAAATGAATAGAAAGAGAAAAAAGAAGGAAAAAAAAGCAATCTCGTGAAAGGCAGGATAAAATGGGGGGTGATCTTTTCTCGGTAAAATGATTAAGCGCTTTCTTTCCAACGGACATCCGGCCGCGAAAGTTCACACTTTGGTATAGTAAAAGCAACGTCGGAGAGACGAAAGCGAGCGTCGGTGTAGATTTGCAGAAAGCAATATTAATAGCGTCGATAGAGTCCGAGTATAATCTTTTACTAAGATTTTTTTCATAAACTCGTTTTATTTCTTTCTCGTAAATCATCGAGTGGTATATAATCCCTCTGTTTTTAATAACGGACGCACATAACTTTTCAGGGATGATAATCTATTAGAAAGGTTGTTTTTTTACTTTATCCGTCAAAATTAACTGTTTTATACAATAACGATTTATATTCTTAATGTAATTATAATTAGAGCACTTACAAACGGATAAGGTTTTATTTATTTATTTTTAAATCATTCAACGAATCCATAACATTAAATAATTTTAAATTCCTAGTTAATTTTTAATTGCAAACATTAAAGCGAATTTCATGAAACACTTTTTATTTATTTTTTTTCTTTGTTTATACGATACAATTTGCATTATACATTATTCATAAATATTATATTTTTTTTACTATTAAATAAATATTATCTGGTTACTGTATCGTTATCCTTACCCCTCGTATTTTGAAATAATTATTAAAATCTTTTAAATTTAATTACTATCCTAAATAACACATTAAAAAATTTATAATCCAAAAGTTTTCGTATATTAATTGTAAAACGCGAAGCGCAATATAGCTCAACCAGCTGGATAAACAGTAACCGCAACGCGGTGAAAATTTTATTAGCACTTTGTAAATAATAGCATCTAAAAATTTAACCCAAGATGAATTTAGCTCGCTAATACAATGTTAAAGCAACGTGTTCGTTATAACGCGAGCATTATACTAGCTTCGTTTAACGATAAATTTCAAAAGGACGAATTTGCCGTTTTTCAAACTAAATTATGCGTTCGTTAAAATTTCTTACAATCGATACGATCCTCGTATCGTCAAATTTTGCAGCATCGATATTAATTTTCGGCTATTTATCCACGTATTCATCGAAATTTCACGACAATAGAAATTATATAAAAATGTATAAACCACTCTATAAGCGATGCAGTAAAACGTTAATTAAATTAAACGTTTTAACGTTTCTCCGGATATATCCCCATCGTTATAAAATGTTTAAGTATCGTACGTTTATACGTTGCGTCCATCGCGTACGTTTATACCCCGATGCGTCATATTGCCACGCGCCGTTTCTTTTTACTCGAGGCGATCGTCGCAACAAACGCGTACGTAATTTCGATTTGTCGTTGCGACGTTAAATAACGGAAATGAAAAAAAAAAAAAAAAAAAAAAAAAAAAAAAATCCGATATAACGAATAAACTTCGTTCTATGTTATTTGGCTGGATAAACGATTGTCGTATTCGTACTCAAAAGAGTTCGTAAACGAATAAATTGAATTAAACATCGTCAACGTAAATTATAAAAACGTAAATTCTTTGATCGTATCGTAAAGTTTCATAATAAAAATGAGAAAACAATAATTTAATTTCTCGTATCGATTAACGACATTCATACACATACTGTATGTATCTTAACAAACAAATTTAATATCAAAAATTTCTTTTCATAAATAATATACAAAAGAAAAATAAGTTTTTAACTTTTTCAAATTCATCCTAATTGGGTTAAAAAACTTATAAAATCAACGGCACGTCAAATTTAATTCTCCATTTCACAATCGCAGTTTAATAACTATATGTATACAGCTTCATTGCCCGTTCGGCGTAAACTTGTCGGTATATTATAAGTATTTGGCGAATTCGTTTTTCCACTTCAGAAAATCTATTCCAAGTAACCGCAAAAATGGAGAAACTCATCCTCCTACAAGAAAAGAAGGATATGCAGATGTTCCTTCTCAAAATTCAATTTGAGACGAGTCACTTTCTCTCTCTCTCTCTCTCTCTCTTTCTCGCGGCTTTTAGATACGACCGACGGCAACAAAAAATAAATAAATAAATAAAAAAAGACGTTGTATATCGCGAAAAGTGAAAAGAGAAAAAAAAAACGAGACTTGCCAAAATGCATTTTGATTTGTAGATCTGTCGGTGCCATTCGCTAGACATACACGTACGTGCGCATACGAGAGCTTATAGATTTCAAGAGAACGGCTCGTGTAGATATACGTCGTCACATCGCGCGGCGTTTCTACCTTCTTGCAATATTCTTATACACGCGGGGCTATGTGGTAAAGTAACCACTGCTGCACCATTGGCGACGCACAAGAGTCGAATAAAAGAAAAAAAGGGAAGGAAAAAAAAAAAAAAAAGAGACGGGAATCTATATCGCTCTCGATTTCGTTTCCGGGGGTGGCATTTGCTTATTTATACGTAACGTCGAGTACGAATTTCATGAGATGCGGTAAAGCTGTCTCTCTTTCCAACTACTAATGCTACTGCTGTTGCCATATATTAAATTGATGCTTTCCAAGAACGAATCCGCATAGCGAAATCCGATCGCACGAGACGCGAACGATGTACTATCCTTGGAAACTGATTTTTCCTGTAAAATTTTTACATTTTTATAGCATATTTATTCGCGCAAGATACCGACGACGCGACCGTTTCATATTTTATATTTTTCGAAATCAATTGCTAATAAACTCCTAAGTAAAAATACTTGGATAAAAGCTAAGATAGATTGATGAATTAATCGATATTGATTATGAAATCGATATTTACTCTCGGAAATTTCTCTTACCATTAATATACGTATATACACGAAATATAGAGATTGAAATTATTAATTTCACGTCAAATGCATTTGAATTTTATATAATTAATTTCTCAAGAAATATTTCAGGAATCGTGAGATCTGATATTTTATTAAAATCTGTCATTTTTATTGTCAATCTGGTCATAAATTTTTTTAAATATTTCATATCTATTCAAGACAAGCTTAAATAAATCTAAATTTCATTTTTCATTCATAAAAATTATAATATTATTAAACATTTTGCAGATTAAATTTCGGTATTAGCAACATCCTAATATTTTTATTCCTAAAAGCAATGATAAGACTTTAACCAATATCAAACGTAAGTTCAAAGTCTTTCAAAGAAGCGCCGAACTTGTCTAAACTTATCGCTCAAATAACGAGTAAATGAGAAAAGCACACGGAGTCTACATGTGTCGGTTTAGCAGAACGAGAGGACTTAACAAGTCCGGCGCTTACGACTTTATTAAAGCATTCGTCGTTTATTCTTCCTACGAGCACAAACTCGCCGTTATTGTCGAGATCTATGAATAGTAGTGCAGTGGTTATATACGAGTAGTTAGAAATAATAACGCGTCGATAAACGATTAGAGTGTAAAACGAAAAAAATTTTAAACTAGCGATAAATACGTGAAATGGTTTTGTTTGTAAATTTTTGGATCTGATATTAATTTTTATTATTTTACCGTGAAGAGCTTGTTTATAATCATAAAGTTTATGTTCGAATGTAATAAAAAATAAAAAATAATATATTGCATTTAATTAAGTCGAATATATTTGGTATAAGCACATAACCAGTATATGCAATAAAATTAAACATGACATTTAAATATACAGTTTGTTACTAGTTCATAGAAACTTGAGAATAAATATTTAAATTTTATTTCAAGAATAAGTTAATTTTACTTTTTTTATGTACAAAGTCAATGACACTCTAACAATATATTTATAGCAGTACGTCATCAACTATCGTTATATTACCCGTTCTTTGTCCTAAAAATTATCGATTCCAGTGTCAAAATCTAGATTTTCAGATTACTCGGAATTGCGTTGTTATCTATTCGTCTACGATGGCAAAATAAAAAAAAAAAAAAAAAAAAAGAAAAAAACAATCAAGGCTAGAAATAAAATCGAGAAAAACGAAAACAAAAGAAAGAACCGAAATCACCGGAGACATCTTCATGAGATGTATATAAATAAACCAATCAAAGTCACCACCGCGCCTTTTTCTCACGTCACTTACACACGTACACTCGTTACGATAGTTCCTCGAAAGCAGGTGTGTGCAATTCGTAATAGAGGGAGAGAGAGGGAAACAGAGAGAGAGAGAGAGAGTGGCGCAGTCTCCGGGTGATTTCTTCGAGGCCAAAGCTCGCGCGTGTGTTTGCGCTAATAATTCCGTCTATATAGCCCCGTCCAATGTCTTCATCGCTTCCCCTCGCGACAATTGTCTCGTTTTGCAAATATCGCACGTTCGCGCCGGGGAATCGCGCGAGGCGCGTGCAAATATGTCTCCGTCGACTTTTGCTTCTTGCTTGTTCTTTCTATAGCATATACAACATACACACACACACATACACACAACGAAGAACAAAGCTGCTCCCGCGTCGGTTTTTAACTCTTTGCCTCGCGCGTCCTACTCTCTTTGCCTGGTATGCCACGGCGAATCGATATAAAAAATAAATGATGTACAGGCGCCGACGGTACGATTAAACGCCCGATGCTTCATTGCCATCCCAGAATTATTATTACCTATTCGATTAGCAACCACGCGAAGATTGATTGAGAGATACTTAACGTATCATTTTTTCTTTTTCTTTCAAGCCATAACTTTTTACACTTTTTATTCTATTTTATCGCATTTACAATTCGTTCTTTCCCTTCACAATTCTTCTTGTCTCTCTATTTCATTTTTTCTTTTTACTTCTCTCGCTCAAGTCAACCGCAAGTGCAAACGTTCACGCGACATTGTAACGAAATTCCAAAACACAGCGCGTAATACAATAGCCTCAAGTGTGCCTAATTATGAAACGAAGTTCATTCAAGTTTCACGCGAGAACACGCGCTTAATTATTATATTATGCTAATGGTCCGAGAGTAGTTAAACACCCGCGTAATCCGGACCACGTCTCGTGCTCGTGTGCTTATACCATAACGTCGTATTACGTCTGTATTGTATACTTTTTTTTTTTTTTTTTCAAAGAATTAATGTCGTTAGATATTCGCGTTAAAATTTTCGCACACATACCGCTTCCTTTACCTCTGCGTAGGTATATCGAGGCGCGCATATAACCGATATGACGGAGAGCGTTGACTTAAATACGTATACACGTGAGCGCGTTGACGTTTAAACGTTCGCAATACCGGAACGAGTAAGACGTATTTCATATAGAAACGCTGAAAGAATGTTAGCTAGAGTGACGGTAAGCTTTATCGAATTAAATCTCGTGTCGGTCGGAATTTTCAGCTTCCAATTGAATTTATCTTCGTGAAAGAAGCTTGCAATTCGAGCAGTGAAAATTTATAGACAATAATCAGAGCGCATTTACACTTAAGTATTAAATTCGGTAAATTCCAATTTTATATTTTATACGCGCAACCTAACGATGACCTATTGCAACAGATGATGATCAGTTATTGCAAATAAAAAGTATTCTCTCTCTCTCTCTCTCTCACTCTTTATATTTGCGCGATTTTACGCGCGGAATGTAAAGCTTCGTAATTTTCTTATATCATGCGCATCGTTACTTTTATTCATTAACGTTCGGTAACGACGTACCTGTGTGTTTAATTGTCCACGTCGCGCTGCTCATTCGGTACTCCCCGATGTCAATGTTACCGTGCCAGCTACCAACACCACTCTCGTTGCTTTTGCCACTCTTGCCATTGCGAATTTTGATGGCGTGCATTCGTTCAGACAAATTAGTATTTCATACGCGTGCGAGCGTTTTAGCGACCTCCCCCCTTTTCCTCCGTTACTTTTCATATATACGAGAAACATTTTCGGTAACGCTTTGCCCGTTTTCCAAGAATGTACGCTTTTGCGCGCGCGCGGTAATTACATTTTCATATCTAAAACGCAGAAATGTTAATAAAGCATGCTAATTGTCGGAGTAAATAGTAATGGATATGATAGCAGTAGCTTTTATTAAGTACTAAATATTGCATAATTTGTTAAAATTGTGTAACATTAATGCGCGAAATTTTGTTGGTAATTAATTCTTTTTTAATATTAAAATTTTAAATAAAATATATAAACATTTTGATAAAATAAAATATTAAAACCAAAAAATGCATCATTATACCAAATTATTAAAAATTAATAAAAAAAGAAAAAAAAAAAATTTTGATATCAGTTAATTACAATGAAAATGTTTATTCAAATAAATAAAATGACTATTTGCTATTTATTAATCTTCATTTCATCTCTTTTACATGTTCTACAAATATTTAGAAAAATATCTTAATTCCGTAAATTTGCAATTAGATAATTTAAAAAACTAAAAATATTTAACTTCAAACTCGTTGACAAAAAAACCATGTATTATTTCAAACCATTCCATTTCTTCCGTTTCAAAATAATATGAAGAATTTTTTATCGCACCAAAAGCCACACAATATTCCACGGTCATGTATTCGTGGCGCTGACTCGACATTTTTTTCGTACCTCAACCGATGCGATTCCGTGAAAGCAGCTTGGTTGGCCCGCTTTTTGTCCCGGGTATACTCAGCGTACGAAACAACCAAAAACTTGGCTAAGAGTCTTCTCTCTACGTGAATCTTTATACGTGTACGAATGCATACAGATGGTGACAAGGTGCGCCGGAGCGCCATAGAATCGCGCGGGGACAATTTAATGAAAGCGCGCCCAATTATTTTAAGACCGCAAGCTCTCGGTAGCTCTCTTGGCGCAAGAGAATAAGAGAGAGAGAGAGAGAGAGAGAGAGAGAGAGAAAAAAGAAAACGGGTCGCGCGCACATAAACAAAGGAAGAGCGCGTAGCGAAAAGAGCTAAATCGGCCATTCTAGCTTCATGCCCGGAGGAATGGGATGGAGAACGAACGTTTAAGCTTTCGCGCGTAAAACGCTTGCTCTTCGCGTAAAGGTAAAAGAGGGAGTCGCCAAGAAGGAGAGAGAGGAACATTTCATTACGTGCGTGTACACATGTACGTGTCTATAAATATGTGCGCGTATGTGCGCGTGTGAGGACCTCTACCAAAGTTACTGCAAATGGCGCGCTCGTTCTCTTAACGGCTCTCCTCGTGTATATGTCAGAATCCGCCCGCGCGCACGAATTACATTAATTTCTAACAGTAACGTTTCAACCTATCTCTATCCTTTTTTCTCTTTTTTGCTACCTTGTTTTAGTATTTTCTTTCTTTCTTTTATTTTTTTTAATACAAAAACGTAATTTTACCATACGAAAAATGACATTTTTTTTTTAGTAAATATGCATAGAGAAAGAGAGATACATAGGTTGTTTGTACAACAATCCCCTATTTGTTGTTTCATCCCTGCTTCAGCTTTGTTATAATTTCGTAAGACGCGCAAGAGGACGTTTTTTATCTTTACATGTGTATAGCTATGTCGCGTTACAACCTGTGTGCTTACGCGATATATTGTCTCGTATTTTTTCTCTTATTCTCGCTTTTACCATAGGCGTGAAGTTTTCCTAACATGAGTTTTTAATCGTGTTCGATGTGTAACGTTGCTCTGTTTTTTTGTACTTTCACGAGATATGCTCATATGATAGGTGATGAAATTAAAGAGATTTTACTTTAATCATATTATTATGATAGGATTTAAAATGACAATTTTTTTGAGAAAATTTGTCTAATATATTAAAAAAAAATTGTAATTATTTATGCGTTTTAAATAGAATTCTGTGAAAGTTGATATTCATAATTCTAAGGAAGATTTTATTTTTGTTTTGTTTTAGATACTCCAACAATGCCAACGCATGTAAGTAACATCAACGTTTGTAAACAACATAAGCAATTAAATTTACGTCACAAATACATTACAAGCCAGTCACCGTCGTGACTAACTGTTAACCCTTTGTGGACGGGACACTCTGACGCGCAAGTGTTGGCCTAGATGAGAAATTTTTGAAATATTTCATGGAATTGTAAAATACGCATATTTTTTATTACAAATAAACGCTTTCTTAATATAAAATTTAAAAGATATAATCAATTAGTGACTTATTATTGATAATTTCAATTTTTAGTTATAAAAATGCTTGAAATGCATGGACGTCCACAGACGTAACCGTCCGCAAAGGGATATATAGCCAAAAGATGACCCACCCGTCACGGTGACGGCAGACGTTGTATACAATACAGGAGAAGCGAAACAGAGGAGAGGAAGAAGAAAATTGACCCCCTTGCCCTGGTAATTGCTTGTTTCGCGTTAATAAGCGTGGATTTCATGCGGTTTACTCGGGGCACTGGAAGCACGTCTAATGTGTCCCGTGTTTAATTAAAATCTTTGTCTGTGCGCAACTGAGTTTGTACATCTGCACACGTACATGAGTGCCTACACATTCGATCGCATATACATGTATACTTACTCCTGCACACGCGAAGATAAAGAGAGCAATGAAGATATTTATCTCCCTACTCCTTTGACGCTTTGTTAGCCCGTGTACGTTCCTCTTTGACTCGCGACGCGACAATTACGTTTAATGCGATTCGTAATAGCGACAAACTCTTTTACGTGTACCACAACTCATACGGATTGACTTTATTTTATTTAACTTTACGATCATTTTCATCGGTCTAATAACATTGACACGTTGAACGAAGAAATTATCTCTTAAATACACCAAAATTATTTTTTTTTTTAAATTCTCTGTCAATTTATGTCAAACCGATGAATTGATGAATAAAATATGTTAATCGATCAAAAAAGTAAATCTTCATTTTAAAAGATAAAGAAGAAAGTAGCGCATTCTTTGAATCAATTACGTTGATTTAAAGTAAAGACAATAATAAATAACTACCGCATATGAATGTGAAAATATTTAAGAAAAGCCCATTTATAATCATTAAGAATTTTAGTAAAATTTAAACGTGACAACACTATACGTTACATTGTTCGAAGTATGCGGAATACGCTTTTTGAATTTAAATTGAGCTAAAGCTATATTCAGCGTATTTCATACAAATACTTCATTCGTTTTAAATAAAATTACTTTTTATCGATGCGAAAAGCCTCGGTGTAAGAGAAATTTTTATTTAAATTTAAAAATAATTAAATTTAAGAACTTATTATTAAAAAAAATATGGTACGCATTTATCATACATTTATTTTTAAAAGAGTCATTATTCAAAAGAGCAATTTTTAATTGTACCTTAGTTTAACATTTTTTTAAGGCAATAAACGTTAGTTTAGAACGTGAAATTTAAACATTTGAACCGACTTAAATTATGACATAATCGGAAAAATTTTATAAAACACAATTTTTATTATGAATTCGAATTAATTGTTTTTTTTTTTTTTTTTTTTTTTTTTAAGATATTTTTTATGAAAATCATTTTGATAAATTAATTAAAAATCGATATTACAAAACATTAAAAGATATAAAGAAAAAAGAAACAATGATGGCTGCAAAGCCAAAAATTTATGTACATTATATACACCGTTAGTTTATAATAAAAATGCCATCTGCGTAACAGACTACCGAGAAAAACAAAATCGTGAGCGTGCGCGCTCGTGAATTGAAAAAAAAAAAAAAAAAAAAAAAAAAAAAAAATTTTTATGTATATGTATACACGATTATAGGTATGCCTCTATATACAACGTATACGCGTGCTTGAACGCGAAGACGTATTCGCTCGGTAATAAAAATCAAAGCCATCGCTAGCGCGCGTGCGTAAATTTTAGGATCGTATCGTCCGATCAACGCAGCGGAAAAACTCCCGGTGTGTGTTATTTCATCTTTTTTTTTTCGTTTTCATCGTCTTACGAAATAAAGTCGCATCGATGATCAAGAGTTTACCTATATCAACTCGCTCGCACGCACACACACATACACTTGTCTCGCTTAGACACAAGTATAGTAACAGTAGCTAATCTTAAGCAAAGTAATCGTTATTTATAGTGCAACCGAGTGTAGCGAGTATATAGATCCGCAGCGTATATATATGGAAGCTGACGAAGCCTTCACCTTTTGTGTGCGCGGGCGAACGGCTCGCTTTGCGCGCTCGAACTTGTCTCGATGTCGAAATGTGTTTGTGTGTACGCCAGCGTGAGAAAGACCTTAACGAAATCGTTAATTATACGCAAGATAAATACGATGTAGCATTTGAAAATCGTTTATTTTGTTTATTTATTTATTTAACTTTTTTTTTTCTTCTTTCTTTTAAACAAAATAAATGTAAATAAATCGAATGGTTTTCTACTTTATTTTTTTTCGTTTAAACGAATCCTTTAACATTTACCATTCCATGTAGATGCTTAATTAAGAGGTCAAACACTATTGGAAACTCCAAAGTTTAATTGCGCTTATACCGTGTGATAATTCAATATATTAAAATTTTAAGGAAAGACTTTCTCAATCACAATATATCGTGCAACTTTATTTTTAAAGTAAAATCGATAAATTAATTTTTTCATTTCACTTGATTGCATTATGAAAAAATGCAACGCGAATATATAAATGAAATTTAAAAAGTTTAAATTAATATTATCCACATGTTTACTTGATTCAAACAATTAATTTAACTTTTTATTTAATTAAAATTTCAGCAAATGAATTATTGTAAATTGTACGTTACAATTTTTATAATAAATCTAATTCAATCTTTTTCTTCCCGATAATTTAAATGAAGGAAATTTTTATAATGTAATTAAACTTAATAATAAATATCCGTTATTAAGTACGTTTTGAAAATATGACAGCACGTCGCGTCAAATCATTTCACGTAAATTTTTCAATATGACGAACCGCTTAATACCGACTACAGACGGTTATACTCAAAGACGTAACAACGGAAAAGACTAATGAATAAATTTGTTGGGGAAAAAACGTCAGGTATGAGCTTACGTCTGGCTGCAGCAATGAAGTACTTGAAAAGTTGAATCAGATTTGTTGTTACAAGAAGAAAATTATAACAATTTGTAATGGAGGATCGTATATGTATAATTTCCTTGGTTTAAAAATTTTTTTTTTTTAAAGAGTATTATAATACTTAATAATTTGCGAGAAAGTTCAAATGGAAAAATTGCATCGTTTTAAGTTTACTTCATATATAGTTTGTAATACTAAAAATTTCAATCGCTTTTTATCTATAATACAATAAAATTAATTTACAAAATATGATGAAGAAATTTTAAAGATAAATCGATTTAACGCGTTGCTATTTTTGTTAGGTTTTGTAACGGATATTTATTAGTTATAACTTTATCAAACAAATTACAATACTATTATAAATTATTTGAATGTCTACATAATTTCAATTGATTCTGTGAAATCTAAAATTTGAGAAACGCCGTTTTTCATTCTTATTTTCGTTTTATCTTAACGTTTGTATAAAATAAGTTTTGATGTAAAACAATTTAATTTTACGTAAATAAGTTATTTTGCCTCGCCATCATACTTCCTCATAAATTAATACTTTCATCATTACATTTGCGGCATCTTCCTGAATTTTCGGGGTTCTTTCGTTTTCGAGTCCACTGGTTAAGCAGGTTGCGGCGGCTTCGATGAGAAACGGCCGGCGTCAATGCCCCCTTGTCGGAGCTGTATTTTAATCTTGGGGTTTCTCCTTTTCGTACTGCCTCCCGCGCCTCTACCTTCTTAACTCTCAGTAACTACTGTTGCGCCTTCTTACTTTTTTCCTTCATTATTTTTTTTAATTTAATTGTTAATTGAGTTATTCGTTGTACACGCGTACTTTTTGAGACGGGAGCACCTGCTCGCTCCAAACGGTTTTAATTTCGCGACGCTGAAATTCTTCCTCCTGTCTCCTCACACATACATTCACATAACCACGCACACAGAGATAAACACATCACACTCACGCATCGTTACTTGTGCCATTATCTCTAAACATTACTCGATCTCTACAGTTTTTGACTTATTTTACCAAAATATTGCAATATCCTTATCTATGCGAGTATAAATTTTTATCGAAATTCACCAATAATCCGTTGGTACGTATACACCTACATACATCTATCTATAGATCGGTAGACAACATTAGATGTATACAGCGCTATTTTTCATTTACAAGTCTAGCGCTCATCCGTAGCTTTTCATCCAGGTTTTGTCTATCGCGAGATTTTTCGCTCACACCTTGATCCCAGCTATAACTTTCGTAAAATTGGAATTTTCAATATTTTCGATTTATTTATGAGTGAAATATTATAATATAAACAATGCGTATTCTTTTATAATTTCGATTGATGAAATTTTAACTTTGCGGGAGCCTATGTTATACGTGCTTTACAATAATCGCGCCGTCATCCTCACCAAAAACCTTCAAAATTCATTGTGCAAAACACAAACTCGGTGGCGAAATCTTTTCAATTCATAAAATACAACATGTAAAAGGAAAATATATGAAAATTTTCTAAATTGAAAAAAAATGTTAGCAAAAAATAAATACTACTTATTATGTTATTGTAATAAAAACATTACAATAAATATAATGGATAATGGTAAAACATTATTTCATTTATGAATTGTATTTAAAAAAATTTTTTAAAATGGAAAAAATTAAAATTTCATTTTTCATAATTGTTCAAACAACTGTATCTGAATAAATAAAGAAATAATTTAAAATATTTCGTAAAATATATTTCAAAAAAACAACATATAAAGTACTAAAAAATTTCTTATCAAATAAGATCTATTCTTTTTTAATGCCTCGTTCTTCCAGTATATAATATATATTTCGAAAAGAAACCGTATTTTAATAACCATCTCTCACCTGGTTGTCTTTTATCCCAAAAAAAAAAAAAAAAAAAAAAAAAAAAAAAAAGAAATTATAACAGTCAACCTCGCAGTTGCACATCAGCTCAACGAGCACGTGTACTATATAACGTACTCAAGCGGAAGAACGACGTGGAGAGAAAGAGAGAGAGAGAGAGAGAGAGAAAGAGAGAGAGAGAGAGAGAAGAGAGGGAGAGGGGGAAGAGAGTCTGCGAGCGTCCGACGACGCCACAAAGAAACAGGCGAATCAATGAGTGTTCGAGGGAAGTGGTACATACGCGTTTGAGGAAGGAGAGAAAGAGAGAGAAAAAAAGCCGAAATAAAGTAACAACGACGAAAGAACAAAAAGAGGAAGAAGGCAAAGCGAACGAATACGATGTTAGTGAGAGTACGAAAGAGAGAAAAAGAGAGAGAGAGAGAGAGAGAGAGAGAAAGGGAGAAAGAGAAACTCGTGCGATTGAACACCCACGAGCCGCAGCGTGACGGAGGCCGCGTGCTCTTGGTGAGTCAGCTCGCTGTAATGTGCGACGGCCGTGTGTCGCCGGTATAAAGTGTCTGGGAGTACACGCATACGTGTATATATACGTGTATATAATACGTACGCCGGTCGTTTTGTACACATAAGGATGCACGAATACTCACTCTCGCGCATGCACACGCGAATGTATCGCAGACGGAAAGCGCCGCTCGCGAAAGTATTGACGGGCTCTCATTGAGTATTCATTGATCGGGCGCCGAGCGACGAGACTATACTTTTACCAGCTGATTCGTATTGGCTGCACACACGTGTGTGTACATACGTACCACGACTTGCGTCTACATTATGCATACGTGTATACGTAAACGCTTCCAAGAGTTAAAGAGGAAGAGAGAGAAAGAGAGAGAGAGAGAGAGAAAGAGAGAGACAAAGGATGATCTTGGCTCGTGGGCGCATATGTAAGCCGGGCACGTCTGGTAGCAGGAACTCCTCCGAGCTTTCAAGCATCGACGAGCCTATAGATCGTTTGATATCATCGATCGAAAGAAAAAAGTGCCAGGTGACACTCTTATACTGCGCTCGAGTATATATATATATATATATATATATATATATATATATACATCAGAGGAATTTCGGGCTGGCACTTGCAGCACCAAGTTTTATCATAAGCTCGATACGGGATCCTTACGGCGATTGACTTTAAATGGACGCGCGTGTGAGTACGTGTAGCTATTTCGCACGTGTGCGGCTACACCTCCCTTTTTTTTTTTTTTTGCTTTTTAACTTTGAGTACGTCTCGTGTAACGTTTTTTAAAAATGTTCGCATGCTCTCTGCAAAGTTAATTTTTTTCTTCTTTGTTTTTTAAAATTTTGAAAATAGATATATAAATTTGCGAATCTGTTTGTTCAGTTACTAATAAAATAAAATTTTATTTTGTAAAAATTAATCCGAAATTTAATAGTGAAGTCAAAATCATTCTTTTTTCTTCAAACTCTTTCAAAAATTAATTTTCTAACTACATTTCAATAAAGCCTTTTTCTATTTAATTATAAAGTATATCAATATTATTTGTCGTTTTCTAAATGTTTAAATAAAAAGATATTTTGATGACAAAAAAATTTTTTAATACTTTTTTTTAGTTCAACTCGCTATAATTTTTTTAATTATGTTTAATTTTTTTTACGATAAAATTAAAAATACTTTTAAACAATAAAACCTTAGAAACTACATAAATTTACAAAATTTATATTAATTCTTACAAATCTTTTAGTATAATTTAAAACCGAAAAATAAAAAGTTTGTAATATAAATTTTTAATTTGAAGAGATAAAAACTTTTTCGATGATTTTTCTTTTTTTAATCGCTCTCTTGTTTGTGTTTGATATTATGAATCAAATTGGAGTTTGAAACACGCGGAATGAATACACAGAGGTTTTTTATGTAAATGTTTGATAAAGAAACAAGCGTAATTAAAAAAGATACGAGTTGAGCTGAAAAAAATATTAAAAAAAACTTTTTTTTAAAATATGTTTTTGTTTATGTATTTTAAAATCAACGAAAAATAATGCAGTTTTTAAGAACAAGAAGATGCGCTGTAAAATTCTCTTTTAAAATCTACTTTGTAAATTAATTTTCGAGATAATTAAAAAACATTAATTTGAACGATTCTCAATCGACGATATTTGCTTATGTCCTATTTTTTGTTGGTGGCTCCTCAATTAAATATTCTGAAATGGAAGATTAAATTAGAGTACTATGATTTGATTTATAATGTAGGACTATTTTAAATGAAATTTCTCGTTTGTTTCAATTACGAATACCCGATTTAATCGAATAAATTTAAAATAAAAAATAATGAAGAAGTTGAAATTTCAGCATAAATTCTTTATTGAAACATGTAAATTTTATTACTTAAAAAATTTACTTATACTTCGTAATCCATTTTATTTAAAAAATTCTATTAAAAATGTTCTTCAATATTCGATCACCACTCGATCAATTAGCCAAAATGCACAGGAGAAGAGCGGATCAAAGTTAAGCAAAATGCACTTACGCATACACTCTCAGATAGTGCATACACGTACAAACATACGCGTAATAACAGGGAAATAGACAAGTGGCTCTCGAGAATCCCCGAGCTCCTATCGTTGGAAGGAAATCCGAGGTGCATTAGGATGCCTTACGTACACATACGCGACACCAAAATTACGTTGCACGCGCCGCTATATACGCAGATCCGTATAGACACGGCAAAGTTAGATATATAGTATATTGTATAGGCAGACGTAGTAGTAGTAGTAGTAGTAGTAGTACTAGTAGTATTATCTGGCGCAACTAATTTTCGTACATATCGAATGACATCGAGGACGATGGTTCCACTTTGTCGTCCACCACCTCGTTTGTGTGACACGAGTAGATTGCACACCTTGACGCGCGGGAGTTCACAATTTATTGCATTAAATTACTTCTTTCGAAGTGAAGAAATACCATGCATGCACTTTATTTATTTTGATTATATTTATAATCTACACTTTTTGAAAAGTAAATTATTAAATGTCGAACGTTTTTTATAAAACAAATATAAAATCATTGCGTTGTTATATAAAAATGGGATGGAGATTTAAACTAATAAATCTTTGAGAAAGACGGCGATATTGAAAGTATTTCACCTTTTTGAATCCCATTTAATAACAAAAGACTTAATTGAATTATTATTATTATTATTTTTTTTTATATTTTTATATTATATGTATTATTCTTATATTAATAAAAATAAACTAAATTTATTTAATTTAATAAAAAATAAAATTTCTGAACAATATGAGTCTTATTTTTTATGATTCTGCGTCTCAAATCTGATTAATAACACCGATCAAAAAAAAAAAAAAATTGCCTGAACTTTACATATGACACATGGCTTCCGAAGTATTTTTGCTCGCTGATCACAAATCCGACATCAGATTTACTCGTTCAGTTTTCAGCAAATCTGCAGAATCTTCAGAATTCTAAAAATTCTGAAGAATCTTCAAAAAAATGAAGAAATTCTTCATTTTTGCTAAAGACTGAACGGTGTTAGAGCAATCCTGAGGCCGGATTTGTGGTCAGCGAAGTGGACTTTGAAAACCATATGTTACATGTGAAGTTCAGACAACATTTTTTATTTGTTGAATGGCGTAATTAAAGAAAAAGAAAGATAATACTGTAAATCAACAATCTACAATAGGTGTAATCGGGTTTTTAAATGCGTTAATATCACTTTATAAAATCAACAAGGTAGGGTTAAAAAAATTAATGGATAATTTTGAGCGCAATAGAAACCTCATGTTACGTTAAAATTAAAAATCGCTTTTATCGTCGTGCTCTTTCAAATAAATATATAACATATAGGCGCATAAATAATTTGAGCCCATACATTATTCTCCTATAATCGACGACCGCACCCTACTTCAACATATACCATTCGACTGATTCATTCGCGCGTTGGTCGCACCAGCAAAACCTCAATGCACTATCGACATTATTCTCATAATTTATGTGTAAATCTCGATGAACGTTCTCTCTCTCTCTCTCTCTCTCTCTCTTACACATACAATAGAATATCTAACGCCACCGAAAATGCACACCTCTCTCACTTCCTCTTTAGCGCGTCAATTAAACGCAGCGCCCACTTGAGCGAAACATTCGATGATGCGATTATTTTGTCAATAGTAAGCGCGTTGGCCGTGAGACCAATCAACCATGTGCGCTTCGCATACACGCGCCCGTACATCGCAATTTGCACCCCATTTAAAGATTCCCTTCTCCTCCATTCCTCCCATCCCTCGCACCTCTCTCTCTCTCTCTCTCTCTCTCCTTCTTTCCCCCTTTCCCTCTCTCTTTCCCATTCTCTCCGTCCTCCCATTTATTACGATTTATGATTTGTTTAGTCGTTAGCGGTTGAGTTCAATTCAACACCATTAGCGATGATTTTACACGTTACGATGAATTAAATACATTTTACATCGATATTCTGTATATTAAAAGATTCGACGGAGAAAGGATTTCATTTATGTTTTGCTTTTATGTACCGGATAAGATAACTTTTGTTCAAATTGCATTTAGAATTGTGAAACACACAACAAAATTAATGAAAATTTAAAAGATCGAAAATTTATTTATTTAAAAAAAAAGATTTTCTTATTCAAATATAATGAAAAAAGCTGTAAATATCGTAATAACATATGAATTTCGTTTCGAATATTCGTAACGATTTCATTATGATTCTGTAAAGGCAGTTTCATCGAAATTGCATATTATTGCGAGATATTTCAACTAATTAACTCATTGGTCAATGAGATCTTGAACGGAATAATTGAATGATAAAATTAAAAAGCTCGTCGATTTAAGGCAACAACGATCCAACCTCTAAGATACATATGTATAAGATAGCAAAGAGGAAAGGACAATTATTTTAAGAAGGACCCCTATAAATTCTATGCACTTAAATATATAGCACCCTAAAGTGTATTTCCACATGCACGCGCAATTTAGAAATTGCGGGGGAATTTCGCATGCAAATGCGTCGGAGAAGCTACGTTTGCTGCTGCATGGTTGTGCGTAAATATTTACGAGGTGGAAATCAGGTCCGGTCCAGTGGTTTACTGGCCAGATATTGGGAATACCATCATATGCGCATGTGTATGTACGTGTGTGAATGTGTGTGCATGTTAGGTACATATATCGAAAATGGTGCGCGTATATGTATCAAAAATTTTCTCGTTAAAATTCAGCGTGAAACGCCGCGCGCCAAAAATATATCCGTTCCGACTGTCGATTTATGTTTCATGATCGCGTGTGTATATACATATTCTACGCGTTCATTGCTTTGCATTTAACTATGATGCATGACTTTCTTTCGCCAAATGGATTTTTACCGGCAAATTTTAAATCGCTTTGTGTCTGTTAAATTTCGGTATTTTTATGACAAATAAAGTTAAATTATGGCTTTTGCAAGATTCTTGCATTCGGTGTATAATTCCTTTTTTTTATCTCGTAAATATAAAATGTATGTACACACGCAAAAGTAAAATAAAATATGTATATGAAATAAAAGTTCTATTTCCTTGCTATCTATATGTATTTTTGAAGAATTTATTAAGTATTATTTTTATATATCAACGTCTTTAATTAGCGAAGAAAAATATTTATATTTTTCCAAATTTACTTTTTGTTAAAAATTTTTATTTTTTTTTTGAAAAAAAAAAAAAAATAAAATAAAATAAAAAATGCAAATAGTGCAAAAATTTTTCGAAATGATTAACAATTTTTCGTAGGTACCTATTTAATTTCCAAAGGTTTTATGCTAAGAATACTTACTTCAAAATTCTTTACTATTTCGATTAGAATAGGAAGAAGCTCTTCTTACCTGAAAAACAAAATAAAAATGTCACGTAAATTATTTAAATTATTTTGCAGCTTAAGTACTTTCGATAAATGGTATATCCATCTTTTACATGATTTTTATTTCATTTTTTATATTTTATTAGACTTAGCTAAAGTCTTTGCAAATCCAAATGAATTCTAAAATAATGTGATTAAAAATTTATATTTTCATTTTTTTATGATACTTTGTTTCGCACCCCTAATATATATATATATACATACACACATAAAATTACTTAACAATTATAGAATAAATTTTTATTTGTATTTGACATGTAAGAAAAGATTATATAATCCATTCGATATATTAATTACTAGCTGTGCTCCGCAGTTTTAAGATCCATTAAGTTAGAACCACTAGGCATTGACAGTTCGGCACTTCTCGTTAATGTTTGGTTCTCGTCGCATGACCAACTAAACCCTCCCTTTGATCCACCGTGCCACCATTATCGCATCGGTGTCACCTGTCGATGCTTGGATTGGTTGATATTTATGGTTACCGTTCCACTCTTATGGATTGTAATGTGATTTTAGGCAGAAAAAAATTTTTTTCAAATTCGACTGGTAATCATAAAATTTAGCGCGTTTAAAATACAAACTCTTCAGCTTTATATATTAGAACATATATAGATATAAAAGTATAGAAGGTAATAAAATTTATTATTTTTTTAATTTGAAATTATTTCTCTAAACAAAATTAATGAGTAAAAATAATAATAACATTATTTTAAAAGCAAGCAAAAATAATGAATTATGCATGGCGCAGAGCAGAATGTAAAAAAAAGTCAAGGGACACACCCGTGGGCAAAAAAAGTGTCAAACATCATATGTATATATAATATGCTCGGTATACAGGTACGCGAACGCTCGTGGACATAAGAAAGACAGAGAAAAATAAAGAGAGTGAAGGGACGGATGAGAGAAGCAGACAGATTCGAATACGATATGCATATCGTCGCGAGTTGAAAAGCGAAGTCAAGTTTGAAAAGAGTTACCGGTATAGCAACGGACTCGACGCGGCTTCTTCTTACGGAAAACTCAGCCTTATATATAAAGGCGTGTGCGTGCGAGTGTGCGAGTGTGCGAGTGCGCGCACGCCAGGGCTACGAGAAAATGAAACGCACTCGAGCAATATAAAGACGTGCGTGTGCATGTTTATCTACTCCCTCATCTTGTCGTTAATGAACGCGCCGACGACTTACGCGAGCGACTGTGCTTTCTTTTGCGTTGCGTCGAGAGTTCTTTTCCTTCCTCATTTTTCTTCATTTTTTTTTTTTTTTTTTTTTTTTTTCTTTCGACAAAAACAAAAAAGAGAAAAGAAGAAAGAAGTCGCTCTTTTTTCTTAATGATATGGCCTCTCTTGGCCAGCCTTACGTCTTTTTATATCTTGCATGAAAATACGATGCCGACGAGACGACAACTGTAATGGGCGCGCGTAAGTCTTAGTCGTTATTGTTCCTTTTTTTTTCTTTTTTTTTTTTAGTTATAATCCGAGGATCGATAATACTTTTTTGTTATTATTCTTTTATCTTTATGTGAAAAAGAAATTGTAAGTATTGTTTAAACGCGACGTTGGAAAAGTTTATTTTACAATACTAGCGGTTGCAAAACAATACATCGATACTTGTTGACAAAGAAATACAAACAAAAATAAAATAAAATAGCAAGGACAATCGTTTTAAATTCTGTCGCAAGTTTTGTTCAAGAAAATAAACATTTTTAAGGTACATCCACTCGTGAAAATCAGCCCAAGTCAACGACAAAGAGACAAAAATTCGACGCTGGTACTTAGAGTCAAAAGACACAATGTTCGAAACAGGCGAGCGAACGAGTAAAGTGTGTATGCGAGCGAGGCCAACTCCAAGCGCATATACATAAGGGGAAAATACACACGTCAAACTGTAATCAACGGGAGTAAACACAAGGCGTAAATATGTCGTTGTCGTCGTCTTCGCCGTCGTCTTTCGTTCGTATGCTACGACGGTAATGCTGATATGTATTTAACACATTTACGAGTGTATGCGTGTGCTGGTAATTTTTGAATACTTCAACATCTTTTATGTATGTTTGGATTTTTTGTAAGTTAGATAGAATATTTAATATTATTAACGATTATATTTAAAAATGTTTCGATTAATTAAAATTTTGATACACTGAAAGCATTTAAAAAATAAAACATCATCGTTTAAGAAAATCGCCTGACCAAAGCATTGCCTTAACTACTTATACGGTAATGAGCATTTTCAAACATTTTCTATTGGTATAAAATGCTTTATTTTAATTATTTTATATATCCAGATTATCAAGAAAAGTGTTACCAAATTTATGAAAGAGTAATTAATTTTAAAACAAAAATATTTAACAGCAAATGTTCATAAATTATGCCTGTGAAATAAACAGTTGAAATAATTTTAACGACAAAAATACAAGATATAAACATTTTAATACTTAAATATTTCACATTCATCAAGAATGTTTTTTTCCTTTTTTTTTTTTTTTTTTTTTGTATTTGTTTAATATATTTTCATCCAACGAAATAATTCACACATAACGCGCGGTAAATCTTCTTAATCCGATGAGAGAACAAGCAAACAGTGAGAATTACGAAAATATCGTATTGTTGTCGCAGAAAGAGAGCTGCGAAAATTTTTCCTCATTTCGCAGATTTTCGTCAACTCTTTTCACTCTCATTCGTCGTTTATTTTCTTTTTTTTCAATTTGTTGTATGACTGTGTATGCTTTCTAGCATGTGAATTCGTGGAATAACGAATGCACGAAAACCGTATAAAAAAAAGATACGCTCAAGCGTCCAGGAGGTCGAGTGAAGTGTAACAACGATGAAGCAGATTTATGGAGGACGACATAAATTGGATTTGTGCCGTCCTGAAGTTCTAGTGCGTACCTCCTTCTCTCTCTCTCTCTCTCTCTCTCTCTCTCTCTCTCTCTCTCTCTCTCTCTCTCTCTCTCTCTCTCTCTCTCTCTCTCTCTCTCTCTCTCTCTCTCTCTCTCTTTCTTTCGCATTTATGTATGCGGTATAAATCTGAGACGGACTCACCCTTCTGCTTTCGTTGTTTTTTTTCTTTCTTTCGGTTGTTCTCTTTTTCGGTTTTTTCCACTAACCTTGTTTTTTCTTTTCTATATATTTTTTTCTTCGTTTTTATTCTTTAGCTTCTTAATGATTTTGTGATATTTTTCTGTCTAATTCCGTGGAAAGTAGTTTAATAATTCATTTCATTTTTGCCTTGCGAGCTTCAAATTAAGTCGCTTATTTTTTTAAAAAATTTGTTGTTATCATTTCTTTCTTTGATAATAGATGAAGAATATAATAATAGTGATGAAATAAATTTATAAATATTTATTATAAATAATTTCATTTTTCTGCATCAAATTGCTTGCAAATATTTAATTGTAATATAACTTCATATTATTTAAATGTTACAACATTTTTAAATTTAAATCCACTGTAAATAGTATTTGATTTATTTATTAAAATAAGTATTTTAAAAATATTACTTATTTTATTGTTTTTATCAAATGACGTATAAAAGTTTAAAAGTGGATATAAATCTTTCCATTATTTATAGAAAGCATTAAAGTCGCAAGCACTCTAAGTGAATAGTAAACTTTGCATGTAAAAAGAAGCAACTTGCGCGATTCGCCAATCAATTACTTAACCTCACCTCGTCATCTCTAAACTTCTCTCTCACTCGCAGAAATACATGTATATACATGTCGATTGAAATTCCCTAAAGTATACATCGAATTTTCTCTATCTCTATTACTATCACTATCTCTCTCTCTCTCTCTCTCTCTCTCTCTCTCTCTCTCTCTCTCTCTCTCTCCGCATCCGTTGGTCTGTGCATATGTCGAGACTCGTGTTCGTCGTCGACCGATACAATAATTCTCGGAGACTCGTGGTCTTCCGCGACGATATATTTTCCTGAGTTGGAGCTACTCCAACTGTACTAACAAGCAGCAGACAAGTTGAATACGTATAGATGCAGAACGTTGTAAATAAGGAGGGAAAATCTAGATCCGATTTTGGAAATGTGACACGAATTGTGGCAGCGTGTGCGTAGCCTCTTACTACGTAAAGAGAGGGAGAGAAAGAGAGGTTCGTTTGCTTTGACGCAATTATACGCCTGCAACGAACGCGAGACGAAGCAAACCCTTAAACCTTAAAGGTAGCTATTAGTATTATAGGTGCGCTTCCAAGTGTAAATTTTAGCGATCTGGTTGTGCTTTGCCAGAGTTTGCTTTGTAAAATATTTTTTTTTTTTATTAATATTTTTAAATTATTGCTTGTTTATAATATGTCGTTTTTATAATATTTTTTATTATTTTGCAAATTTATATTATTATTATTGTAATAAATCAGCACTCCGGTTTTATTAAATTGAGATTTATTAAGTTAAAGTCTTATTAAATTGAAAAAATACATATTTTTCTTTCTATAATTAAACAGAATTTTTTTCATTTTAATTTTGTGATTTATTTTAAATTATTAAAATAAACATTTATTTTTCAAAATTATTTTCTAGATACTCATATATACTATCAAAGCAATTTTAAAAATATATAAATCAACAAATATACAACACCCAAATATACACCACATGTTCGTGTAATAAAATTATTTCCGAGAAAAAAAAAACCGTATTTCGCGGGAATACCGTTGCAGGCTAAAAACTCTTAAACAACGAATCGCCGGATAATAAAGCATTTACGGTGTAACCCTGAAATTCATTGTCCGCCCTCTGACAATAAACACTTTTGATTTCCATTTTTCAACGAGACACGAGTAATCCCCACATGTAACCTAAAGCAAAGTTTGCACGACGAATACGTCGCATAACATAATTCGCACCCGGGTGTCATATCCACGATCGCTTCTCTTTCTCTTTCGGACGGGCATACGATAAAATGGACAGAGAAGAGAAGCAGTGAAAACTTCATCGGGTATATATAACGAGCGATGGCGAGGGGGAGAGAGAAAGAGAGGAAGAATTAGTTATATAGCGCCCATACGGTGCATAACGTTGAGGAATACCGGTTGGGCATTTCCAATGCCCGTCGAATTTTACCTCGTTCTCTCGTTTAATGAAATTAAACCGAGATGGCCCAGCTTGTTTTCAACTTTGGGGATGGAGAAGGGAGTAACAAAATGATTTGAATCGCGGTCAGTTATTGCCGCGGTCGCTTTCGAATGGGAAACTCGAGAGAATGAGAAAGAAGAGAGAGAGAGAGAGAGAGAGAGAGAGAGAGAGAGAGAGAGAGAGAGAGAGATCTGGATATAAACGAGTGCGCGCTACATGTGTACTGTACCTTTGGCAGTGGCATACTTGGTCTCGTGCATTGCACTAAAAAGAATATATACGATTATAATACTAATTTTCATTATTCGCTGTTGTTGGATTCTCTTTATCGGCACGGCTTCGTGAAAAAAATTTAAATACAATTTTTTAATTTCTTATTAAAACGTAAATTTTATTTTAAATATTAAAGGAGATTTATTAAAAATATCTCAGCTATTAAGACAAATTCAGTATTGACTAAAATAATTAGCGATGTAAATGTTCCATTAAACATTTTTAAAAATTTTTTTTAAACTTTACACACATATGCCAAAATAATGTGAAAAAACGCATGAAAAATAGCGCAAAGCTGTAAGCTACAATCAATCCAGAACGACGAGGAATTTCAAATACGATTGCGGCATTCTGAACACTCACTCACACACACACACATACGCACACACGCGCGCGCGCGCACACACACACTCATAAAAGAGCAGCGACAAAACAAGAACAACAGAAATCCGTAAAGCAAAACTGCTGGGAACTTTCGGCCAACGTGTAATATCGCTCGCGCTCCGTTCTCTATTCCCCTCTCACCGGCAACTCGTAGACCGCGAAAGTAGCTCGCGTGGTTGCGCGCGTCCTTTTAGCTCGCCGCGGGAACGAGGCGGGGGTTAACCAAAGATGCCGCACGCGAGACACGCTGAATTCATAAACGGCGAATGCTTTAAATTCGTTGAATATATTAACCAACCTTCTGACGCCCCCCCCCCTCTTCCTAGATCTAAAGAACGGTGAGAGTTAACGAGAAAGAGAGAGAGAGAGAGAGAGAGAGAGTCGATGTTATGCTTTACGCGAACAAGTGCGGATCGCTGGCATGTAAAGGGATTAATTAACGGGGGCGCCTCGGTAAGCGTAAACTTCCTTCCAACCTCGGCATCCCTCTATACCTGTACTTTCTTCTTCTCTCTCTACCCCGCCTTATAAATAAAGCGAAACGTGGGGGAAATATTCGACGGCGACTGCTGCTGCTACTTGCACTGAGCGAGCGCAAAAACACGAAGTCTCTATCGCATATAAGTGCAAAATAAACGCTTTTTCTTCGGTTGTAACAAGCGTAAAGCAAGATACTCGTCTTATGGATTGCGTTTTTTCTTTTTCCTTTATCGGTATGGGTTTGAAGTTTCCAACGTTGGAGTCCAAAGAAATTTTTTAAAAACTGTTTTTATTTAAAATTTATATTTATATTTGTTTAATCTTAGTGTTTTATAGCATAACCAAATATTCAGATACGGATTTAAATATAATTTTTACATTTTTAGCAGCTTTATTTAAATGTGAAAAATTGTTTCGTTGTACTCTACTCTAACGTTGCAAACTTCAGACCCATTTTTATTAATAGTTTTTCAATATTTCTTAAGTACGAATTATCTGCCAAAATTTTGAGAGAGAATTTACTCGACTTAACGTTTACTTACAATGGTGGTAAAATTTTCTTTTCACCATAATTAAATCATTTGCAGTAGTCGAGAAACATAAAATTCATAAATTTACGATACCGTGAAGACAGCATCGTTAATTCCTGATGCGCGCGCGATTCCCCGTACAAGGTATAAACGAGCTCGAGTTCATCAAGGGTTGTCCGCACGGAACGCGTAACGTATACTCGACCTCGAGGTTTACAAGCTATTCTCTCTCTCTCTCTCTCTATCCCTTGCGCGCGCGCGACTTATCAATACTGCATGAGAGTACAGTCCATTCCATCTGCCCCAACCACCGTACCTTTGTCCTTTACCTGTAGCCGTAGAACACGTATACACGAGTAAGTATTCACGGAGCTGGTTTATGTTACTTACTTTGCAATGCGGATTGCGCATCGGTGCTCTAACCAGCGCCCGATACTCGCCATTGCGAGAGAATGAAATTTCGTTTGGTCGACCGTAAAGTTTCTTCTTAGTTTCGTCCGTTTGTGTATGCGCGAGCCTCTGAGCGCGCGCGCATATATACTCGTATACACGTATGCGCGCAGTAGTAGATCGTGTAAGTCGTGTTGGGAAACTAGCTAATCGTGACTGCGAACGTCCGAGCCTTGAATGGGAAAATTAGATGCTCTTTCGATGTTTGTTTTTTGCTTTTTGAATTTATTTTAAATACGAGAATTTTGCACTATAGGTGAATGATTATTTCGTAACCATTGATTTTTGTTTATTTTTATTAAAAGTATTCATAAACTTTCATTTAATTTAACGGTATAACAGATTCTAAATGAATTTTGTTACCAGTACTTGACATTTATTAATTAAACGGGAATTTAAATTCTTTTAATTTATGTAAACACAATTCTTTATTTAACTTGCGATTGAAGTAATTATAATTCTCGATTTAAAAAATGTTGTATACGCAGCACAACTCCCGTAATTTTTTAAATTATTTTGATTTCTATTTATTTGAATTAACTTTAATTAAATTTCAATACCGTCGTTTACTTTAAGACAACATCTTGAAAAGGAGCTTGAAAAGCTCTACTTACCGGTTCTATAAATTCTCGAGCTCGAGATCAAAATTACGATTAAATAATTAACAGAACTGCCAACACCAACACGCGCACACATTTATGTGTAGTACTGTTTCTTCCCGAAGCGAATCCAAAACACGGAATACTTAATAAGTTCTCGTATATACGTTACAAACGAGATAAATTGCACCATTTCACTGTCTCTCTCTCTCTCTCTCTCTCTCTCTCTCTCTTTCCTTTATCTTTCTCGGTAAATCATTTTCCTACCGCGTAAACAAACTCAAATAATCAGCGGAAGTTTAATGGATAGCCGAGTCGCGCTTGACTTACTTTTCCGCGCGTGCGCGCGCTTGCGTGTACTGCATGTACATATACACAACTTTCGCCACCCGGAGAGTGGAAACTCTTGAGCTGCTTGCATGTATATATATGTGAGTGTGTGTACATAACGTTGCTGCAAAATCACATCCTGTCCTAACGCAGCGTCCGCTTTATACATATGTATACACACATACACACATACATATTCAAGCAGCAGCAGGTAAAGTAGGAGCTCCTCCTCTTGGCGAGACGAGCCTCAACAAGGGGCCAACTTCGCGTTTTAATTATAAAGGAACCAAGGAAGAGGCAGCGGTGGCGGCGACCAAGTTCGCGGTGGTGAAGCTTTCGAGCGTCATAAATTTCAGCTGATTCACGCGGGTTAACTTTTTTATACGCAAAAAACGGACGGCACAATGGGCCGACACTCGCGACGCGAGCTTGTTATGGCTGTGCATAAAAAACTCGTGGGAGCGCTGCGAAAAAGACGCACGATGCTCCCTTAAGATCCCGTGGGCTTGTACGAGTGGAAAAAGAAAGCGGAGGAAAGAGAGAGAGAGAGAGAGAGAGAGAGAGAGAGAGAGAAGGGAAGAGAGAAGGAGAGAGCTGCTAGAAAGTTAAGGGGATGGAAAAAACGACGCAACTGCTGCATACACATACCGGTAAACGGATACGCGATGTAAACATCGAAAATGGTGAAATATACTCCTTCAATCTTCGTTCTTTTTCTTGCTCTAGCTCTCTTTCTGTCTCTCTCTCTCTCTCTCTTTGCCTCTCTCGCTTGAGTTTTGCTGGAAGCACTTGGGGTGTACGTTGTGTACAATTGAAGAGTTGCGTCGGTGCACGAAGAAGCTGAAGTGTTTTGCACCGTAAAGCGAAGTCGCATGTTTTTGTTTAAGTGGTTTTTTTTCCCTCTATTTTTTGTTTTCGGGAGTGCGGTGAAGTTTGTCACGAGTATTTTTTTTTCTCATTTTTTCTTTTTGTTTCTGGGCCATTTGTTGCGCGAGTACATCGTAAAGAGAAGTTAAAGAGAAACCGCAGTTTATTGACTAGACTTTTAAATTTGTTTGTTGTTTTATTTTTTCAGATAACAAGATAATTGTAAAAAATGCGGAAAAATAAGTTGACCGTTTAAGTTGTTTTATTGTTACGATTGCAAATTGGACTTAATCTGCATATTTGATTTTTGTTTAATATGATATTTAAGGGATTTAATCTAGTTTTATGGTAATAATAAAATAATTTGTAAAAAAACTTTGGGACATTGAAAAAGAATAAATTTTCTTTTCCTTTTTTAAATAAAAATAGATTTTTCTTTAAATTCGCTAAATATTTTCATACGCGTCAATTTGATAAGAATTTATGGCACGTAAATTTTAAGATCAACTTTTTCCTTTGATCTTAAAAATAAACAGCAATAGATTTTTTAGATATTACGAGACGAATTTTTAAATATTATATTTAATTTACGATTGTGAATCAAGAAAAGAATGCTTTCAATTTAAAAAAGTTTTACTTATTTTCAAGAAAGAATTTTAACTTTTTTAATATAATTAAAAATATACTGGCTACTGTATTTATTTTAATATAATCTTCAAAAGACTATATGTACATTTAATTTGAAAATTCATTTCTTCAAAGAATAATTTTCTTGACTAAATAATTTGAATAAAATTCGTCTTTGTTATCAAAAGTTCTTATGTACGAGTTGAAATGAAATAGATAACAGAATAGCATAGCTAAAATATACAAAGGCAGACATAAGCAGACTAAATTTCAAATGAGACTCGGCGTTGTTATCATTATTATTGCAAGATTAACTAAAGAAGGAAATAATAATTTTTCAGCATTATAATTTCAAAATAAATGAGCGCAGAATGAAATATTAAAAATGCCGTAGAGTTAATTACGCATTGTATTTTTCTGTATTATATTTGGAAAACAATGAGCTATGGTGGTTCATTAAAATGATGAATGTAGGCCGAATTAAAATTACTAAAGTACAAGTAGTATTAAAATTGAGAGGAAAGAGAGAGAGAGAGAGAGAGACAAACAGAGAAAGAGAGATAGAGGAAAGAGAGGAGTCAAAAGTATTATGCATTTACAGAGATGAATAAGTGCGACTTCAAAGCAGTCAGAAATGATACATTATACATAGCTCGAGAATGAGTTTGTAATTACGGCGACATAAAAATGTGTCTGGAAAAATTTTCAGGCCTCGGAAATTCCGGGCGCCAAAGTTTGTCAAAAGCGTCAGACCGTCACACCGTTGTGTTGTGCGGTTCTTTTATTTCGTTGACGAGCCGTAACGAGGTCGAACATAATGCACTTCAGGCTTACCTCGATTCTTGCTCTTGCTCTTGCTCTCTCTCTCTCTCTCTCTCTCTCTCTCTCTCTCTCTCTCTCTCTTTCTCTCTCGCTTGTTCGCCAAGTACGAGATCTTTTTCGTTAGCACGAGTGCATTTTCCGCGTAATGATTTGATAATTCATTTTTTTTTTTTTTTTTTTTTTTTTACTTTCATATAAAATACGCATAAATTTTAAAAACTTCGTTATTCGCAAATATGTGAACAATGTAATAAAGAAATTTATCGTTTTAATTTTACAACGTAATAGATCAATGAAAATTTTCATAAAAATTTTCTTTTTTTATACATTTTCTTTAGGTTTTAAGACTTTATTTGCTCAGCGTTTACAAAATATATTCAAGAAAAGCAGGTAGTAAAATTTTTAAGTACGTGAAGTTTTTATGCTATTCATTTTATGATCTTTCGCACTTTTTAAAGACGTAAAACAGAAAGTTTTAATTAAATTTAAAATTATTTGTGAAAATTGCAATTAAAAAAACCTTTTTGACATAAAATTTTTTAAAAACATTTTCTTCATTTCATTTCGTCATTTGATATTATTTTTTTCATATTCCGAACCACAGTAAAAATAAAATATTCATATTTTCTTCGTGAAAGAATTATTTAAAATTCAGTATAAAAATAAATAATTTTAGTTTGATTTATTCAAAATTAGTTTTCAAAGCTACATTTGTTTATTATTTCGATTTACCACTAGAACTTTCAGTCAAAATAACTGGTTGCATCCATTTTTAGATTTTTTTTACATACATATATATATATATATGTATATGTTATATTTATATATATATATTTAGTGTTAATCTGAATTACAAAATAATAATTATGAGTTAATATAATAAGTATAATAGCAAACATAAGAACAAAGTTAATTTACATTGTAACGTTCCATCTAATAACCTTTTTATTTATTTACAATAGCTACCTAGCTTTCTTATTTGATTTTCAATTATCTCGTGATTTACTTTTCATTCTCAAACTATTACATTAATTATTTATAAGATCAGATTTCTATTCTTCTCCCGTGAAAACATTAAATAAAACATTTAGCTCGTTCAGAACAAGTTAAAGGCACGGCAATGAAGAAAAAAGAAAAAAAAAAAAAAAATGAAAATGGAAGAATAACATTAAAAAACCGCATTGTTTCTTTTAACATTTAGTTGATACAAAAGCAACATTCCCACAAGATAAATAACACGCAAACGTCTTTCTTCTCTCTCTCTCTCTCTCTCTCTCTCTCTCTCTCTCTCTCTCTCTCTCTCTCTTCGTCATTTTTCCTTTTTTCCTTCTTTCCACTTTTACCTCTTCTTTCTTATTTTCCTTTCTTTCACCATTTTTTTAACATTCTTTTTTTATTTTCTTTATGAAAAACTGCACAAACGCATTCGTATTCACATGTATACGTATGCAGTAACATGTACCACACGGCCATAAATGAGAGTATCTCGCCGATTAAAGGGCGTATGCAAATAGACTTGCGCTGTGAAAAATTATTCTTCTACGTACATGTATACCTGCCCTGTACGCTACGTGCAGAACGAGCAAAGAGAGTGACGCGCAAGAAAAGAGAGAACGCTCGTTGAGAGCCTTTTGTTGTTGCGTATATAAGTGTGTGCATTTTTTTTCTTTATTTCTTTATACTTTCTCCTGTATGATTAATTTTTTTTTTTTTTTTTTTTTTTTTGCTTCAACAATGATCATAATTATATATAGCGGATCATGGATGACAGACAACGTAAAAAAATATCTTTGTTACATCTTTTGCGACGCGCATACGCACTTTAAATAACCAAATAAGTGCCGAATAGAGAGAGAGAGAGAGAGAGAGAGAGAGAGAGAGAGAGAAGAAAAAAAGTTGAGATATGTAGTTTTACATACATACCCATGATTTTTACGTTTCGCTTTCTCGTTTTGTTTACTAACTACTACGTGTATAGACGAATCCCAAAGATTTCTTAAGCGTGAGTCGAATTTTTTCCTACTTGTAAATAAAGCACGAATAATTTCAAGAATCAAATAAATTATGTCTTTATTATTTGTGTAATTGCTTCTTCTACTTTCGCGGCTGTTTTTTATGAACTTGAAAAAAGAAATCGCGTTCGATCTTGTCAATTATTACTGACAAAGAGCTGACACATCGTATCAATCGATAAGAAACGATTCCATCGATCGATTTAACGCAAAGAATAAACAGTCAAAAATACGCACGAGGTTCGCATTAACCGCAGATAAACACAAGCACATTGCCATCGACGCGTGCGGAATGCGGGTACGCTGAAATCGAGCGCACGGAATGAAAATCAGAACGATCGCGTGTCTTTCCGGCACCCAAAGTAGCATTACCAATGGTAAGGAAACAGCAAACGATTGTAAAATACACGAGAATAGAGAGAGAATCTAGTAGCGAATCTTCCAGTCTAAATTTATAACGTTAAGAGGCTACTTCATGGAGCCCCGTATAATGATGCATCTGTCTATCTCTCTCTGTCTCTCTCTTTCTCTTTCTTTCGAGAGTAAAGGTAAAGACGTTACTACGAGAGCAAGGGCGGATGTATAAAACGAGGCAAAGGCATCAATTTTGCAGGAGTCTAGCGCGCTCGTATCTCAACGTCGCGAAATCGCGCGTCCTAATTTATACAAACGTAACGCGTGGGAGCAGCTTGCTCGCGGTGTATGAAATCGACGCAGCGTAGTATAGAGACAAGTATATGGATAATTGGAGTCCCGCTGCCGGGAAGGTGCCGGCAACGCAAATGCCGCTTGAGCTAATTTGAGGTGGGCTTGTTAATGGGTGGATGGAGGAAACGGCGTTAATCGCAAGTTAATGTTATCGTTTCTATGTAAACTACGTTTGTCCAATGATCGATAAAATTTTACAATTGGGATAAATTTTTTTGATTATATTTTTGCGTTGGATTATCTTACGATAGAGAAATTTTAGAGGCTCAAAAGTATTCACAATCGAGATTTTCACTTGTCGATTTAATTACTATTATTGTCATAATTATTTTTTAAATGTTGCTTGAAATATTCTTTAAAATTAATTATATCTCACAAAATACATAAGTAAGTGATATTCATAAAATTTTAACAGATTTATCAAATTTTATGCATTAAATTTACAGAAATATGCCGATGCTAGAGTTTTCCAATATACACATTTGATATAAATCTACTTTTTTACAAGTAAAATAGTACATTTTGTATGTAAATGTTTCAAATTTATATATAATTTAATGTTTGTTGCAATTAACTAATATAGATTCTAAATTTGATTCATCGATCATTTAATTACGTTATATAGATACAGTGTAAGGTACAAGATGATAAAAAAAAATTTGTAAAACATTTCACAAGTATCATAAAAATAGACTCAAGTATTATTAAAGCGAGTTATAACAGATATTACCCTTAATAATATAAAGCAATCCAATTTTCTTCAAGAAATAGCGCTGTTGAAGAGATATTTGTCAAGTGAAACTGAAAATAATTCAGAAATCGCGAGGTGCGATCGATCAAGAAAAGAAACGAGAAATAACCACGACGACAAGTACGACATAACGAAAAAATACAGGTAATAATTTTTATAATCTCCTTCACAATCATTTTTAAATAAAACCAAAAAGAAAAATAGAAAAGAGAGAGAGAGAGAGAAAATAGAGAAGAAAGTTAAAGTCGCGAAGAATGAACGTCAAGGAGTGGGCAATAGACTCTTCCGGTTTGTCTGCAACGCGCGAGATAAAAAGGATTCTCGAAACGAGAAGAACGTTTTCATTTGTCATTGCCGAGGCGTAAAAGAGACAGGAAAGTGGGAATTCGGACGAAGCGTCTCGAGAGAGAGAGAGAGAGAGAGAGAGAGAAACGACGGCATGGTTCTCTGTACAGCGACACATATACGCACATACGCGTGTGTGCGCTTATATATATATATATATGTTCGTGTATACGACGGCACCTCTTGATATCCGGGTAATAAAGCCGAAGTGCGAGCTGTCAAAAGATATGAGCGGCAAGAAAGGGCTGCGGAACGGCTTTTGACAAAAAGATTGAATTTCCGACGATATATTAAAGGTGAGGTATATTAAAGGTGAGAGAATCGAAGTGACTCTTAAGCCTGTATTTAATTACTCGCTTTATTCTAGTGCACTTTTATTATTTAATTTATTTTACTCTATAATTATTTTTATCATTTAATTTTATTTTGCAAACTATAAATTTAATAATGTATATTTATCATTTGAAACAAATAAAAACTAAGGAATTATCTTATTAATAAGTTATTTTGTTGTATTTACTCTATTTATAATTTAAAAAATGGAAATAAAACAATACTAATGTTAAAAAAAAAAATAACACTTTACATTTGTTTAATATTAAAGTTAAAATTCAATTGTGAACAAAAAGCTAAAATACAAAAAATAAAATATAAAAGCTAAAATACAAAAAAAAAAAAAAAAAGGCTAAAATACATCATAATATTTTACGCGCAAATGAATTGTTTTGATTGCATTGTCTAATTCATAAATGTTCGCATTGCCGCGGTAAAAGTATAAACAAACGGCAACAACACACAGTATCAAAATCTCGCTCTCGTTAATTAAAACGCGCAGCTTTGCAATTAAATGAACGAGCTTTAAAAAGCAAGAAAAAAGTAAAAAGAGAGAAAGAGAAAGAGAAGGACCACACAGTAGGGCGTAGAATCAAGTAATGCAATTAGCGCCTTCGTGAATTCTTTTTCCATTCGAAGCTCAGAACAAAGCGATGCTAATAAAACAATACACAACAAGCGGCATAACGTTGAAGGAACAGCGGGATGCTGTGCTAAAAAAAAAAGAAAAAAAAAAAAAAGTAAAAAAATGTAATACTCTACGTACATTTTTTCTTTTTCCACGACATTTGTAAACCTCGTCAACCATCCCTTTCACTCTCGTTCCGTCCGCGCGTCTAAATACACATACATCCGCATACAGAATGTACACATCATCGTACAGAAACCATCCTTTAGATGCGCGTTCGCTTTAAAAAGAGCCATCCTCTCCTTCGACCCTCTTTTTTCTTCTCTTTTTGATAAACGAGCTGCCGCTGCTGTATATGCATGCAAACCACCGTAAATATCGCCGGCAGCACCTACTGCATATTCATTCGAGTCTTCCGAGCTCTTCTCTCTTTCTTTCTCTCTCTCTCTCTCTCTCTCTCTCTCTCTCTCTCTCTCTCTCTCTCTCTCTCTCTCTCTCTCTCTCTCTCTCTCTCTCTCTTTCGTTACATTTGTTTATTACACGAGTGTGAACATGTATACAACGTTAGAAAAATGAAATAAAAAAAAAAAAAAAAGGAAGAAAGGTAGCAGACTTTTGTAAACAAACGATTTTTCGTCGTCGTTCTCCTTTCTTGTCCCGAATTTACTCGACTCGTTGCTCTTTTTTCTTTCCCTCTTTCTCGCAAATATTATTTTAAAAACATTTCGCGCTTCTCGGCCGGCTTTGAGCCGACGAGTGACGTTTTGATCGAGTTCACCAGCATGGCTTTGTATATCATTGCAAGCTCGAGCTTATACGAATTTCCGAGCAAGGAAGAAACGATCATTTGATGTCCCCGAGAGCTTTCGGAAGAAAGATTAAGAAGAGCGCGTAAATATGCGTTCGGGCGCGGTGCCAAATGTACAAAATACATTATTCAAATTCGCTTGATTCGAAATTTTTTTTTTCTTTTTGCTTCATTCATGTTTTCTGTACTTTTATCTTTCTTTGTTTCAAAATGTTTATAGAATTGAAATAAATCGGTTCTAATTTCTTTACATTTTTATATCTGTTTTGGTAAATTGTTGAAATTTTCATATTAAGGGGTTACCCCCAGTTGTAGCTCAACAAAAAAGGCCTTTTTCATGAATTTTTTTAAAGAAAACTACATAACTTTTTTCAACGATTATTATATCATCTTAAAGAATACATCTTGAAGAACTTTCAGTAATTTTTTTATTGCAAAATATTACATTGTTAAGTGGCAAATGGCCGCCAATGAAAAAGTGTTTTTATTTATACGGTTTGCGGTGACCAACAAAGTGCGGCAAAGTGGATCATTTGAAACAAAAAATGTGGATAGATTTAGTTAAATATAAGTATAAACTAGTCTTTAATCGAAGGATTTAAAAAAATATTCATTTTTCACAAAATGGCGGACAGTCAAAGTTAATGGTTTGATTTTAACGAAAAAATCGAACATTAAAAACTACATTTTTATGTATTAAATAAGTCTGCAAAATTTCAAGAAGATCGGTTTATTAGTGTTTGAGTAATCTTGGTCACCGACTTCAGAAATGCCATTTCGAGAAAAACGCGTTTAAAGTTTTAATTGCCGGTTGTTTACACAACGGATTCTTCTCTTTCAACGCTCATATCTCAGTCAATTTTGTTCGGATCGACTTGAAATTTCCAGGTCATATTCTCAGATACTTATACTTCAAAAAAATGCAATTAACAAAAAATCGATTTTTTCAAAGTCGCAAGTGGGGGTAACCCGTTAATAATAAATATAAATATTTTAGCGTATTATTTTTACCATTCATCATATTGGTGACAAAAAAAAAAAACGTTTATTTTTATTTAAAAAATCGGGAACAAAATTTCGGAATGCGAACAATTTTTTTTTAGTTTTATAACGAATAATAAAATAATGATGAATCATTGTCACAGTCTACATTAAATCATTAATTAAAACCCGCAAGAGACAATGAGAGAAAAGAAGAAAAAGGACGCACAAAAAAAAGAAAAAGGGAAAAATGGAGGGCATTACGATTAGCCTTCAAAAGGTAATCAACGATCGCTTGGCTACAGCGCTGGAAAGTTTAATTTCTCGTTTTCTTTTGTGACGTTGGCTAGTCACCCCGCATGACAGCGTTAATTAATATATCATTTCTTCAGTACTCACTATCTCTCTCCCCCCCCCCTCTCTCTATCTTCATTTTGTTCGGAAGTCTCGAGGTGTGCGCGGACACTTAGACAAAGAGAGCGGAATGGACTGGTAGGAGAAGAGAGGCTTTGACGATGGCGGCGAGAGAGAGAGAGAGAGAGAGAGAGAGAGAGGAAGAGTTAATTAAATCGTGAACGGAATCTCCAATTTAATTAAGAACGTCGCTCGCATCAATGCCCTCAGTGTGCTGCTGCACGCCGGCGCTCGACTGACGTTCGTATTACGAAATCAGATGTGCACTTCTCGGTCTGAACGAGAAAGAGGGAGAGAGGTAAAGAGAGAGAACGAAAGAAAGAGAGAGAGAGAGACGGTTTATATCTGTGGCATATAGCGATGCAGTTGGGAACGCAAAAGACGATGGCAGTTCTTTGCGCGAGCGTTAATTGCTTAAGAAGTTCCGGCCCCGACGGATGGATGGATGGACAGAATAAGTTTACTTTGAAAACTGTATGAAAATGCTTTTATTCCTATCGGTGAAGTTGGAAAATTATTGTTCTGCCGAAAACGATGATTATTTTGTTATTATTTTGTTTACTTATTTTCTGTTTTCTAAATTTTTTTTTTATTTTGAATTTACTTTTATTTCAAAAATATTTTTGTACAAAATATCTATTAAATAAATCAAAGAAATAATAAAGTAAACTAAATTTTGTCATATACAATAAAATTTCAAGTCAATCTAAGTTTAATTTTTAAATTTTACCCGTCACATTATTTATTGGAAAATTAAATTTTCAAAAACAATAAAAATTTTAATTTAACATTTTCAATTTTTATAAATTTCCAAAATTTTTCGAAAAGAAAGTACTGTTCGAACATATTTTTTTAAATCTCATTCAATAAAAATAACAACAATAAAAATGAAACAGCAAAAACGATAAAACACTCGAGAGCTAAAGTGGGAAAAAGAAGTCAGCGTAAAATCATATCTTCACAAATACGCAACTTACGCAGGACTGCACATGGCCAATCTTTTGTATTCGAAAGATATCGTCCAGGGTCGAACACACATGCATTTTTATATATATATATACGTTTCGGTCGCGCGGGTTTTGTCTTTCTCCACACGTATATTTTCGGTTCGTCGCTTGCTCGAATATTCCACGGGCGCAAAAATTGAAAAAAGTACCGAATAAGAGAAAGAGAAAAAGAAACGTCAGTGCTATCGAAGGGTTGAGCGCCCGGGTGAAAAGCACCGAAAACGCTTGTAACGCGCTCAAGCAGATGCGAAGTCGAAGAGTAGCGAAGTGAAATTGTTTCTTCGGTTCTTACATACGTAACTATATACGTACACAAGTAAGATGCGCAGTAAATGCTCGTCGGCGCCCGGAAGCCGTCGCTTATATTCTTTATAAATGTACGAATGCGCTCGCTCACGAAGAAAGAGAGAGAGAGAGAGAGAGAAAGAGAAGAAAGAAAACGCGCTTTCGAAGCGCCATAGTTTCATATACATTTTCACCAAAGTGCAATCGCGCAAGATCATCTCTCTCTCTCTCTCTCTCTCTCTCTCTCTCTCTCTCTCTCTCTCTCGGTTTTCTTACGACTTTTCCTATTTCTTTGCGCTTTCGATCCACCAGAATTATGAAAATTTGATGGTTTTCTGCATGGTTTTCGAAATGCATTTTTATGATCTATTGCCATCGAAATTCCATTTTTAGTATCTTTCTTCGTTTGTTTTCGTTAGTAAATATAAAAATGCGCATAGTGTAAAATTTTAAAAATTTTATTTTTATTGTTGAATTTTATTTAAAATCATTGCTGAAAATCGTTAAATTATTTTAGTATACGATATTTTTATTAATTCTTATCGACTTATAATTTTTATTGAAATTAACGATTGTGAAATGTTTCCATTTATTTTTTTTTAATCAATTGTTAAATTGATATACTTGTTAATTATTCTCAATCGATCTTCAATATCGAGGATCGATTGAGAATAATTAACAAGCAATACTCACGTTACTTATGTACAACATTTTTTATTATTAAAATCAAGTTGTTCTGTTTATTCGAAAATACGATACTGGTTTATAAAAAATTAAAGACGTCGAATAACCTGATTATATAAAAAATAAAAGTAAAAAAAATCGTAAAAACGATGTAATTTCTCAATTTTTACGTGATCTCTTTGTATATATGAATTATCCAACAAGCATCCGCAAAAAATCAATCAAAACGAATCTCTCAAACACGTTAACCGGAAAGACCACCTACTTGAACGAGCGTTGGCCTGTGCCGTTTTTCCTCTGCAACGCGCGCTAATTAAAAAGAAAGCAACACACGCCGAACACACGGCGCAACAACAATGTTCCGCGCCGATGCGGTCGCTGAAAGATAAACGAAAAAAAAATAATAGAGAGAGAGAGAGAGATGGAAAAAAAGTGAGACTATAACCGCGTTATTTATAAACGTCGGCATTTTATCCACGAAAAAGAGCAGCGTCGGCGGCAGAGCGACAGCAGTAACATACGTTTCCTTTATCCCACACACACGCTCTCTCTTTCTCTCGGCATATACACAGGTTCGCACATAAGCGTATATAGTTATACGTAATGGTGTGCGGTACGTGCCCACGTTATAATCGATAGGTTAATAGACGTGGGCGTTAGTACCACGGCGGCGTGGTGTGTATATTGAGGTTACCCTCGCGAAAGATAATCTCGCTCGATGGCTTAAACTAATTATGAAATTTCGTTCGCGCCGAACGCGAACGATTTTAGAAAGTTAACGGACACCGACCAGGGATATATGTATATATATACACACATACAGAGATGCATGATAGTAACTTCCTGAAAAAAGGAAAAAAAAAAAAAAAAGAATAGCGCAAAGTCGATGCACACCTTTAATTTTGTAAACTAAACTTTTTAATAATATTTATTTTTATATTTTTGCTTGCGTATTTTCGTATCTAACATGCTATCAATATTTGTTGAAGTTAAATCTTTTTAGTTACACCTTTATTTCTAAGTCTCAAACTTTGCGGATAAGACAGCAGTGGTATTTTACTACTAAAACTGCAATGTAATTCAAAAATAAATGTAACGCGAGAATTTCAAATATTTTTTGACTAAATAATAAAGTTTTAAAGACATATGTCCTAGTTTAAGGATATTTTTGTAATATATTTCATGGATTTTTGTAAACTATACACGATCGAATAGTAAAAATTTAATTTCACACACAAACGTATTTTTTTTAAAACTTTCCTTAGGTGCGGCGACTTACCCCGACTTACTAGACAATAAATAGCCGCGACACGGCTTTAAATTAACATTTATAAACGCTGTCTTTAGTTCTAATTACAACTTAAGCCTTTGTATATCATAAATATATAGTCATTTGCAATTGCGCGATTGCGTATTTGTTAATTTTATACTTTCTGAATGAATGAGTATTCATTTATATCATTTAATATTTACAAGTAGGAGTATAAGTTATTAAAAAGCATTTGTCTTAAAAGGAAACGATTTTTTTTTTTTTTTTTTTTTTTTTTTTTTTTTTTCTAAAGCATATTAGTCACAATAACTAATGTTATATTTTTTTTTATTCTGCACAACAGAATTTAGAGAGATTATGTCATAATAAAATATATCTTTCACTTTATATATTTCGCGTACTAAGAAATTTAAAAAGAAATTTTTTATTTTATGTTTACTATAATAAGAAGATAGAAAGACAAAATAAATTACCATTAAAGGTACTTTAAATCTTATCCACGCGACATTAAAAAATCGTAACTTTTATCGTTTTAAACGCAAAGAAGCCAGTGTACAAAAATATGAAACGAAAAAAAAAAAATGACAATAAAAATGAAAGCAACAGAAACTAAAGAGCAACATTTTTATGATCGCGACAAAGCATTTTTATGATCAAGCATAATACGATCATTCTAAATATACATCTACGCGAGAGAGCGCGACTAAACCGTAAATACCACATTTACACATAATTATGTGTATATATATATATTTATTTATTTAAAAAACTCGCAGATGTAATTGCGTTTATTAAAACGTTACGCGTTCTAGTTCCCGTGTGTTCGCTCACGCGGTAGAAAACTGCGCGAGCGTACTATGGCTAAGCTTACTCGAGAGGTATATATCGTATCGCTCTTAAACGAAAGGAAGACAGAAAGCGAGAGAGAGAGAGAGAGAGAGAGAGAGAGAAAGAGAGAGAGAGAGAGTCAACGAGCAACACGTGCGTTTCCTTCCTGACGCGCAAGAGCCCGTGTCGAAGGAGAAGGATAATAAGAGAGAGCCAAGCGAAACGCTTTGAATGGCAAAGCCTACCCCTTCCAGACTTATTCTCTTATGTACCTATAGCGAGAACCTTCTTTTCGCTCGCATGTTTATATGTACGTATATATAAACTTACTGTTATTATTATAAATTAATAAACCGCGCATGTGGAATAAAAGCCATACGGTCTATTCCTGTGATATCGGTGTGTGCGTGTATTGTTTTACATCGAAGATATCAGTCCTTGGATGATTCATACATTCAGTATATTGAGAGTTTGTTTGAATAAAAAAGAGAATAGTTGGAAAGAGAAATTTAAAGCTTGTTAAACTTTTCTCGTTATGATGAAGTTTACATTTTTTTATCGATGATTTTTTTTTTTGTACACATATTTCTCTATGAGTGTGTTTTTCTCACACGCGCGCTCGATTGTTTATTAAAACAATTTCGCTCACTTTATATTATAAGCGTTTTAAGTGCATCTATACGCTTTCCTAATTTTAATTTATGGAAATGTGCTCGGATGGTTATTTGATTATGAAGACCGCGAAATGCAGAGTGTGCAAAAAGGTTTCTGGAGCAATGAGAGGTATAGAAAGAAAGAGAAAAAAAAAGAGAGAAAACAAAAGAAAAAGAAAGTTGAGAAATAAATGAGCTACTTATATATTGACTTGTGATTTTAACGTTGCTACCGACATATAAGTCACTGTTTAGCTTTATTAAAACTGTGGAATGAATATGAATTCGGTATGCTTGAAAATTAATTGAAGATATTTATAATATTGGATTGTTATTGAAATATTTTACTGTGCGTAAAAAATGAAAAAATTTTGCCTAACACATCTTGTTAAAAATACAAAAAGTATTGTTATTGTGTTACAATAATAACATGTTCTTTTTTTTTTTTTCTACTGAAAATAAAATGTAGAAAAATAAGTCTACAAGTTTAGTATCTGCAAACTTTGGCGAAAATAATTCGCGGTAGTGAACACAATGCAAACAAAATAAAAAAGAAATGATATGTTGAACAGAAAAAAGTTTTAGTAAATTCGTGCTCGTGAAGCAACACGAAAAGATACAAAAATAATAAAAAAACATCGAATAGAAGCTTATATTACATAAATAGTGAAATTGAAACGGTATTAAATTCCATGGAAGAAATCAAGAAGATTTAACAGTTTCTAAGAACAATAAATATTATAAACTCCATTTGAAACTTTCTGAATGTTCGAAATCATACAAATCAAACATAATGTAAATACACAGTCGATAGCTAAATTATATTTATTTAAATAATCAAAATTTTTACATGTACATAATTATGTGAAAAAAATGTAAATAATATAAAATTTAATATAAAATGCAAAGGTCGTTAATAACCAAATTGTTGATGCGATATTAAATAAATAAATGAAAAAAAAAAAAAAAAAAAGATTGTTTTATGGATATTGTAAGAGATTCAAATTATTTACTTTTCAAAAAAAAATTACACGACGAAATTGTCTTTATTTATTTATTTTTTTTTTCTTACAATCTTTGCTAACATTTTAAACTTGTAATAATCATTTTAAATAAGAAATTTATATTTTCTCTAATGCTTTTTTTACAATAACACAGACAAATTATGAACAAAATAATCAAATTTAATTTTACTTACGCGCTTGCAACTTTAATTTATCAAATAATAAAATAAAATATTTTTACACGCAACGCTATTTTTATTTATTGCAAAAAAGAGAAGGCAAATATTATTATTTTTATGAAAGAAGTTAAAAATTATAAAAACGTGCCACAGAAACGACGATTAGTCGAAGAATAGAATAGAATTACAAATGAAGAAAAAATGTCGCGGTAAAAGCTCATCGAAAGAAGGTAAGGGAGAAGCGAGGAATATTGGCGTCGAGGGAGCGACAACGAGTGTAAGAGTCCGGGGAGCAAAGTTACGCGGCAAGTGCTCGGGTCGTAACGCAGCGCGCGTGAGAAAGTGTAACGCCGATTGTCTAAGCTATTCGCGACGCGAGCTTGTGTCGTTTACGCGTTATCTTCCTGTATATATATATATATATATATATATATATATTATAAGAGATATGTACAGCGGTTGCATGTACGTGTGCTTGTGTATTATATCCGCGTTATTATCCTCTTTCTCTTACTCTTTATTCTCCGTTGCTCTATCTCGCTCTTTCTCTCTCTTTCTCACTCTTCATAGTTTTTCGCGCGAGCCACTTTATGGCTCGGCGACTTCAATGAGCTTTTTCCTCTTGCCGCAGGCGGCTGGTTTCGCTGTCTGCTTTTCTGGGTCGGTTGCTTATTTTTCGACTCTCTCTCTCTCTCTCTTTTTTTTTTTTTTTTTTTTTTTTTTATTTCTATTTCTAGTTTTTGGTGCTTTTTTCATGCCTCTTTTTTATTTTTCGCGCAGTTTCGGGGGCACGTGCGTTATTGCCGGTGTACTTGGTTTTATTTTACAGCGTTTGCTCGTGACTTACAATTATAGTGAATTAAGAGTTAGAAATGGGTTAAAGTACTAATCTGTCTTATCCGTGTAGATTCTAATCAAGTAAAATGTTTAACGCGTAATAATTCGTTTGTTGCTTACTTGTTCTTATGTTTTTAAAAGTAAAAAGCTTTTTAAAATGTCAATTAATCAATATAACATAAATAGAATGTTTTAAAGTAATTGTAAGAAAGTTAAAATGAAATTATTTCTAGATAGATTTAATTGCTTTTTTTCTACGAAAAGTGCACATTATTTTGTTACGGTTGGCGTGACAAATAAGGTGTAATTGAATGCTAAAGAAAATTTTACAAAATGTGCACGTAGGAATATTTTTATTAAATAATTAGGTTAATTAATCGAGACTTTTTGTATTGCAAAGAAACACATTTTTGTTCGTTGAAAGCATTCATGGAATCGGAAAAATTTATTGTATTTTATTAGTGGAAACTATTAGTGGAGATTTAATTTAACAATATATATTTCTGAGTTCATAAAACTACCGTTTCCACTTAAAAAAAAAAACATTATTTATAATATATAAAAAATAATTGTGGCTTACTTTAAAAGTCAAATTTAATGAATAAATTATTTCGGCAACTCACCTGCAACATAGAATAATATTAAACATTAAAATTTGAATGATTATCTTTTTTTTCAAATAATAAATAAATAATATAATTAATAATAATTTTAAAAGTAATATTTTATGAAAGAACGTAACATTTTTATAACGAAAAGCTAATTTAAGAAAGAAGTTTTAAAATAACTTTATAAATCTCACTATAAAAAATATATTTGCTAAAATGTAAAACAAAAATTTTACCATTTTTCGCAAAAAAAAAAGCAGAGAGGCCAATTGTAGAATAAGAGATAATTCTCCGTTGAAAACTATCCGCCGTCGTTTTTATTTAAAAGCGCGTCGAAAGTATGCGTATACGTATATATTTGATTACACCGTCGGTAATACGAGCTACTCGTATCGGAAAAACGGCGAGGTAATAAAAAAAGGAAGAAAAAAGAGAACGAAAGCAAAAGAGAAAGAGAGAAGGAAATAACTGAAAAGGAAAGAAAGATAACATCTTAGTTGGAGATAAGCTTGGAACGGAAAACAGGCGCAACCGGAAGAGCGCGAGTCTGTAGTGCTCGCTTGCGTATATATATACGCGAATATATGCAATATATATATACACGATGAGTATTCGTGTATACGTTGGGTAAGCGTACGCGTGTGTGCGCGTACTTTATGAGTTACGGTCTCGGCTCGGCTAGTTCGATGGTTTTCTTAGAACCGCGATCGTCTCTCTTTCGTCGCGGAGGAGAAAAGAGAAACCCTGAGAGTATGAGATAGAAAGAGTCGAATTGCTATACTTATGCGGAAAGCCCTCTCTTAAAAATAAAGTTTGTATTAAAGAAGAAATAAATGTTTCGAAAGAAAATATGTCGGTAATTTGGTTATAAAATGATTCGATTTGTAATAAAAAGGGGAAAAAATTATTTTACAGAATCGAGCAGTGTTTAAATGAAATTTTAATTTTTTTTATCTTCTAAATTTTTGCCGATTAAGGATTAAAGATTTTATCAATTTTGTACGTCGATTTAAAATTAAAACTTTTACTAGAGATGACTTGAAGAATTAATGCTACAACTTAAGCAATTAATTTTTAAATCAATTTTAACATTATCGGAAAAATCTGCAACGGTATCAATTTAAACAAAAAATTATTACTTCGATATAATAATAAAGAATTGCTTTGTAAGTCTACATTCAGTTAAATATACGTAAATAGCCTATTTTTAATGCTATAATTCCATGAAAGCATTTATATATTTAGATTATAATCAAAGAGAATATATAAGATTAATCAGTTTAAAACTCAAAACACATTGACGCAATTACGTTGACAAAAATAAAGTCCGACGGCATCGCATTAAAAATACTATTATCATGCATCAACCCGATGGCAGTTCCGACCTTAACCCAATAACTTTGAAACTTGTATCGATCATCAATATTCCCTCAGAGCGAGCAATTTTTTCCCATCGTGCGCTCTCGTATACGCGCGCGTATTTCTGCACCTATCCATTATGTACGCGTGAGGAGGCAAAAGAAATGCTTTGGGAATGCGCTTTTCCATGAGCTTTTATAACGCGAATGCATATGTATACATATTATACGCCGTACAGGACTTTCCGAGTATAAATTTTGCGTGTCACGCGTAAGGATGTTATGGGAGAAGCAATGCAAAAAAAAAAAAAAAAAAAAAAAAAAAAAACGTGTTGGCTGGCTTTATTATGTATGTAAACTATAAAATTCTCCCGTTTTAGCTTTTTACGAGCAACTATTTGCTGATGTAAAGATGAATGGGTATTAAAAAAAAATTATTCAAAAACATTATCGATAACTTGGAAACGACAAATTTGCTATTATTCTGGATTTAGTCTTACATTATTGCACGCTTGTTTTTTTTTTTTTTAATGATTAATTGGGTAGCAAAGAAAGACAAAATTAATAGGTCAACTGATAATAATAATAATAATAATAATAATAATAATAGTAAAAATAAAGTAAATTATTTTATTTAGAAAATGTATTATTTTTAAATTTATATAATAAAATTTGAATAATTGATCGATAATTCTGTTGAAAAATGTTTTTGTTCCATGATTTAGACACTATAATTAAAGGTATTATTACGAGAAACCTTAAATCTATATTTCGAATATTTCATTTACTTTCAAAATTAAAGGAATTTCAGTTTAATTTTATTGGAAGACTCGTAAAAAAATTTATTATCCAACGTTAAATTTTTAGTGCTTATTAGTACTGAAAATTTAAATAGATAAAAAAAAAAAAAATGTTTGAAAAATTAAAGATTAAGAAAATCTTTATAGATAAATAAATAATAAATAAACGATAATGCGAGTGAGAATTTTTCATCAAATTTAAAGCGAATCAAATTTTTATACGCACATATGTATGTATTTAACGTTGGTTACTATTTATCTATTTATCTATTTCAATCGGAGTAATTTTAGATGAGTTCTCACGGCGAGTTTTTAATAAAATTATTTTTTCGGTTATATAATTAAAATTAGTTGAAACTTTACGAGTGTTAAATTTTTTTTGTAAAAATTTGCGTAATGTATACTACATCATGGGTTTTATAGGACTACATGCAATGTAAACGCATAAACGCAACGTTTAAAAATTCAACGACCTTCGATCATCTTCCATTTTTATTTATTCACAAAATCCTTAATTAAAATTCTGCCATACGAGGCATCGAATACGTTTTAGTCCCCGGGCCTTTAAATTTTAAATAAATTATGCCTTATCACACTTTGCGATTGAAACTATAATCGCTCGAAGGATAAAAAGGATGAAATAAAATGTATATCGAGATAAATAAAAAAAAAAAAATAAATAAATAAATAAATAAAAGATTGGATAATCGTTTACCGATATTATACTCTCGAGCAAAATCCTCAAATTGTTTACTCACCGAGACCTTGTACAAATTAATAACCCGATAATTTTTGTAAATCACGAACTTTAAACGACGCGCTCTTAATTATACCAATCGAGCGTCTCGGCAAAAGTGCACGCGAGCGCCGAAACGTTGGCTCTCTCGGTGTAAATCGAAAGAAAATTGGTTTGTTTTAAAAGCGAGAGAGCGCGTGGAAATCGTAAAACCGTAAATTACTGGCGATTCCGAAGAGACGAGAAATGCAGGTACCGATACGAAAGCACATGCATACTGTGTATATGTATATGTATATGTATGTATGTATATATATATATAGAAGATAGACGCGCTACTTCGATGGATAAAAAGCGAAGGCAAGGCAGATAGAGAGATACGGAGGAAAAGTCGGAACGTTAAAAGGAGTATAAGAGAGAGAAAGAAAGAGAGAGGGAGAGAGAGAGCGGGCGAAGACGATTAAGCCGGGGAATCGGCGGCGGGTTTTGCGCCGGATAAATTAACGGCCTCGCGACGCCCCGACGCATAAAGTAATAAGCCGCGTTCGAGCGCGCCGCCGATATACGTAACGATTCTTGCGTTTACGATGTATTTCTCTCTCTCTCTCTCTCTCTCTCTCTCTCTCTCTCTCGCTCGTAACCGCCCGCGTGTTATCTTCGCGTTGCTTGCGAGACCGTTTTTTAAAAATGTTTGAACGGAAAAAGAGAGAAACAATGAAGCGCTAAGTCGTATCGTAACGTTGTTCCGAGGATTGTTGGATGAAGTGTGATTATTGTCTATCGCGGCTTGTGCACGTTGATTTTTTTTTTTTTTTTTTTTACTCGCGGTAACAGTGGATATTAAATTTTGCTCGAACAATAACCGTACATATTCTTATCTAATGTGAATTGTTATTTCTTGTAATTACACATCTATAGATATATGTATATTAATGTAGATTTTATCGTAAGATATTTCTAATTTAAATATAGCTGCAATTATTTATTGATTAGGTTGTGAGAGGTACGATTTTTTTACACTTTCCTTCGTAATGAGTTAATCATATGTATTTAATATTTACGGCATTACGGACTGAAACTACAAGGTAAAAATTTTCTAGTTTTTTCTTAATTATTTTCAGTATATAGTTCTAACATGTTAGTTTCTCATAAAAAAAAAAAAAAAAAAAAAAAAAAAAAAAAAAAAAAACTTGTCATTTTTCCGAGCTTCTCCAATGCTGTGTGTACAAAAAATAATATTTTTAATTGCAATTATCTCATGCAAATCACTGTCTCTAAATTTTTATGTTGAATATATTATCCATTTAATTATACTCGTATATGATTTAATTTTTAAGCATTTCTTGAAATTTGTAAATTACGAGTAAATTACGAGTAAATTCAAAATAATTCAAATTTTTCTATAATTATGACATTACCGAAAGAAAAAAGCCACTTTATAGCATCCAAAGTTCCAGAAAAACAAACAATACTACAATAAAAGAGCCAATAAAAAATTAACGAAAGGAAATAGCAATCTCCAAGAGTTAAAAAAAAAAAAAAAAAAAAAAAACAGGGACAGACGTAATCGGTCACCTCTACAAACACGTAATTTCGCCTTTCCCGCGTATTGGAATAATTTCAAGTAGAAACAGCATTGCATTACCAGTCGAAGACTGGAAAAGGTAAGGTGAATGCGTTTTCCCATAGACTTCTTTCGATATTCTCTCGTTTTATTTAACTGACGTCGGCTCACAGCAAAATTCCCGACGCAAGTTAATGGAGCGCGTTATTTCTTTTTTTTTTTTTTTTTGTTTTGTTTTATTTTGTTGGTGAATACTCTCCGACGTGGGTGGCAAATGGCTCCGAGCTACCGCGTCTTCTTAAGCTCGTGTCGATGACGAATTAAATCGAATCGTGTAGAATAAGCCAAAGATACGCGCGAAATCATGGATTGTCTACGATATAAATTGAACTGTATACCACGAAATGAAATTTTTGTAATGTAATTTCGGAAAAATCGATGAATGTACACCAATAAACTTATACATATTTATTTATTTGATATTTCTTTCTTTTGGCAATACGTGACGTAACATGAAAAATGTTTAATAATAATAGAAACTGATGCATTTGGTAATGTTGGTTTAATAAAAAGAAAACAAGATTTTATAAAATTAAAAATCAACATTTACCGTTTGATTTATAATTTATTAAAAATTTTTTAATCAAGATTTATATTATTTAAAAATAAAAATAATTTTATTATTTAAAATATCAAAATAATTTTATAATTAAAAAATATTGAGTAAAAGACGTATTTATTTATACGCTTAAATAAATTAAACACTCAAATTTATTAAAAAAATTTTTATTTTATAATTTTACTTAATAAAGTTTGATTACAGTTTTATGAACTAATTACTTTAACAACGTTATTTCTTGAAACAATGTCAACAGCAACGTTAACAAATTGACTTATTAAAACGCTTACATCGAAAGGTTTATGAAAATGCGCATAATAAAGATAAAAAAATAAAAGAAATTAAATTGTTCACAGGGAAAAAAAAAAAAAGAAAAGAAAAACGAAACCGCGAGCACTGAGACTGGAGTAACGAACTCGCGATAACTGCGCGACACGCTTTAACGATTCGCCTGAGAACCGTCGCGGGAGGGCAGCCACGGCGAAGAAATATTTCTCGGCGTTCTGCGAAAAATCGCTAAGCGCGTCAATTCGAATGATTCGCGCTTTGCTCTCTTTCTCCCTTCCCTTTTCCTTCGGGAATATATATCTATAAAGAATATATATATATATATATGTATATATATTCGCTTCAGGGGCTTGATTTGACAATGAGATTTCCGATTATCCCGCGATAAAAACTCGCCGAGCAGCGAAGAAGCGAGTTCGATTGTGTTCGGCTCAGCAAAGGAAAGAGACGAGTACATCGGTGTATCTGTGTATACGAGTACACTATGTAAGCGGGTGTAATACCGACCTGGAAATGCTTTATTTAAATCCGCGCGTTTAGCTTGCCAACGGCTAAGTACGGCCGGTTTTATCGTCTCTTTCGCTTCCTCTTCCTCCTCCTTATCCTTCTCCTCCCTCATTTAAGTTCGCCGCGTCGTTTTCGCCAACTTGTGATTGAACGCCGGCGTTCGTTTTCCCGAACGAAGCGAGTTTTAATCAAACTGGCTGTTTTAAAATTAAATCACGCTATAAGCTGCAACCTCTTTTCCCCCTTCTTTCCCTTCTTTCCCTTCTTTTCTCCCTCTTCTCAGCTTTTCCAGTGCGAAATGTTTATCCTTATTATAACGCGTGCGCTATGTAGACGGATAGCTCGCGATAATTTACGTCCGCAATAAAAGTTTGATAATGGCGATCGAATAATTTAAAGTTGGTGAGTTGCTCTTTTATCGCATATTTCTTAAGATTATTATATAATCTCCTGGTGGCTGAATATTTTATTGATTTTTTAAATTATCAATTGTCGAGTTTATTTTAATTATTAGATATTTAGATAATACGAATTATTCATTTGATTAACATAACGAAAAATGATTAGGTAGAGTAACAACTACAAATAAAATTTATAAAATTATCTTTAATAAGTTAAAACTTTATTTTCTTCAAACGGACTGCAAATTGAGAAAGAATCGATTCAAGTTTCAAGTGTCGTTGACAAAAATTGGAAGAAGTATGAAGAGAGAGAAAGAGAGCGAGAGGAAAATCATCGAGCACCAATCGTTATATCCATGGCTCGTCGGCCGCGGTAACAAAAGCAGTTCCTTTAAAGAACTGAGTGGATGCCTCCGGCGCGAAACTTTTCAGCACTTTCACGAGACGAGCTACAAAGAAGACGAGAGAGAACCGAGAGAGCCGCTGTTGTATACAAGCCGCTGAATATATGATGTATATATACATATATACTTCTAGTTTGGTATAAGTGGCTTCATAATAACCTTTTCAAAGCAATGAAAAACGATTGGCAATCAAACTTGCTTACGAGTTTTCGCGCTCTCTCTCTCTCTCTCTCTCTCTCTCTCTCTGGATATACTTATACATAATACGAGCTCTCTTCGATGTAGTACATACTCTCACGGAAAAAGAATCGCCGATTGTAAACGTGCGACGCGACAAAAAGTAATCACCGCGCACGTACTTTGTCACACACGTACTTTGTCTTTTGTTAACGTTGTCAACTTACAGCCTTAATCATATATATGTATATACATTCCAACATTTATTTACTCACTATGTGAGAAACAACGTATACAGAAATGTTGGAGTACCAAGGGAGTTTACTCAAAATTTTAGAGAACTTTCGTGGCGTGCCGACGGACGTTTACTCGTATTAATGCGCCGCGCGCCTATGAAGTGTCGTTAAAAGTTTTGTGACTTTTTTTTTACGAACGAAAAGATAAAAAGATAAAGCCACGAGAGAGAAAACAAAGGCCATAACGTCGAGAGACTTACGAGGAGTTTATTTACGATGAGTATATATTTCAAGCGAAATTAAAAATAAAATTTGTTTTCCAACTTAGCTAAAAACGTAATCTACTAAATTTATCTCGAAAATTTTGTTGCCCTAAGGCAAGGGAGACGCTATTGTTTTATTATTGAGTTGCGTGAAAACGATCGCTTCGACGTAACTTTTTTATTACTTAAATGTATACAAATTATTTTTTACGTGGAAATAAATAGAAAAAAAAAAGTCGTCATTTTTATTATTTATAATAAAGATAATTATAAATAATAAAGTAGAAATCATGAAATAATTACATCAATAAAAATAAAATCAAAAGGCTTTTGAAACATTTTCAAAGGATGCCATAAAAACGGTAAAAATCAGTAATAAATTCTTGATTCATTTATTTATTTATTTATTAATCCGATAAAATTCGAATAAAACACAATCCATATGAAAATATCGGTTCGAATCGCGTGACAAGTGAATAAAAGCAGCCGCAAGCAAAGAGAGAAAGAGCCAAAGGAAAGAGGGAACCGAAGAGTCGCAACGACCTTGCCGTGGTCACGGACGAGGTCGACGTCGTCGCGCGCGCGCGCGCATACCGCGCAGGTGATTACGATGAGAAAGAGGAGAAGCCGAGAAACGAACGAGCTGCTGCAACGGCAGCACTGAAAGAGAGAGAGAGAGAGAAAGAGAGAGATACATCAGAGAAGCCGCCGTTCGGCGATGACTGAGCGATCCTCGCGCAAATAATCACCGCTCGGTCATCCGTTCTCTTCTCTTCATCTTCACCCTGAGCGCTTCTGCTTCCATCTCTCTCTAACTTTCTCTCTCTCTCTCTCTCTCTCTCTCTCTCTCTCTTTCCGATAAATACAGCGACTATGCGAACTTGCACTCAGCCGGGTCCGCCAATATGTCAAGTGCACTTTGTAGTCGTAGAGGTACAGCGTACTAGTTGTTGCGCAGTGGAGATACTTTGAATTACTATGGAAAGTCGAGAAGCAGGAGGGGAAGGCTCTTTGCCTGATGTGTTTTACGGGTGATGCATCGAGGACAATATGTTTCTCAAGATGATGCGAGCTTGTAAGACACGAGCGCTCTATCGTTACTTATGGGATAAAGTGTACGACGTACCGAGTGTACGACGATGGACCATCGGTTAACGGTTACTTTTCCTTTGACACAAAATATACATCATAGATTACGATATGTACGCGTAAATTTTAAAATAATTTATTAAGCCATTTATTATTTGCAATTAAAATGAAGCTTGTACACAAAGAACTTCGGTTTAATCGACGATCATTTTCAACATTGTCAAGATTGACGATTTTATATACATTATATAAGTCCTGACATAAGTTTTTCTATAAATAATTATGTCAGATGAATTCAAAAACATTTATTCCCTTGGTAGATAATGAACGAGTTAAAATTAAATTTAAATAAAGTGATTTCTGATCATTTTTATTAACTAAAAGAACAGATCAAATGCGAGTTAGACTAACGTAAAGAGGGTTCAATATAAATGGTTAAAAACAAACTATTAATTTTCTTCAATAGGTTATGGGTCAATTGGGTTTATACTTTGAATATTGATTGAAATACACTTTAGAATATTTCATCGTGAATATTTTGCTTAATTATGCAATATTGTTAATAATGCGATTGAAAAACTATGAATTGTCGAATAAATTTTTCTTTAAACTATGAGTTAAATACTACATTCCACATTTTTTTCGAAATTGTAAACTCAATAGTTTTGGTTATAAGGGAGGAAAATGCTCGATTTTCTTTAATACTTTTAAAACTATGTATTTTAAAATTATAAAAAAAAAAAAAAAAAAGTTTTTACGTGTGTACCAAATTTCAAATTTATCTGTTCATTAGATTCGGAGAAAATAGCCTATGATAGACGAACGGTTAGATATACAGACCCACGAATGATCCTATAAGGGCTCCGTTTTTTCATCGTAAGTAAGAAATCCTAAAAACTTCTACTTGAGATGATATTTCTACATTTATCGTAATAAATTAATAAGTACAAAATTTATTATAAATAATCTTTAAAAGTATTCTATTTTAATATTCACAATTGTAATTTTCGTATGGAATAATTAAAAATAAACTCTTTGAATATATTATTATTTATAATGTTTTTAAAATTTTATAATAAATATGAATTAATGATGATCAAAAAATAAAAGTAATTTATAAAAAAAAAAACAGTTTTCAATTCATTATCTGTATTAGTTTTCGCATAACAGCACTATAATATTGTATAGAAACAAGAATTAATTGAATAAGAAAATAAATTGATCGATAGTTTGTCGGGAAAATTATTTTTGACGTTTAACTAATTATTTAGTCTGGGCCGCAGAAGTACGTTAATATAAGTTACGCGGAATACAGTACGAAATTTTCACCCTAGCGACGACAAACACAATTAACAGGAACCCCAACGGACATTTGCATAACAAATTCCAAAGCAGAAATTATTATCAAAATTTGTCATAATCCTCGAGTATACAAATGCGACATCAAACATTTACTTTTAGAACGAGCGCACATTTCAACGGTATTACGTTTTAAAAAATCGTTCCTGCGAATTAAATATCGACGAAATATTTATCATAAAATCTGTCACGTGCGAAATCCAATTGTCATATTGAAAAATTCATTTTATTTTCACGCATAATATCAATTTCTATAATAGATTTTTTTTTTTTTTTTCTAATTTTTAAAATGAACTCTTAATAAATTCAAAGTAACGAACAGTACGGATTGTTAGTATGAACATTAATTAGAATACACATATATACATGTACATTTTTCGTAAACATTAGTCATATAGAGTCTTATAAATATTGTTTTAAATGTATCTTGACATAATAGATAAAAATTATAAAAAAATCCTTACTAAATGAATTACTTATTAACTCAATAACTCTTCATTCGCGTGCTTCAAAATCGATTTAAATCAATGAAAGCATTCTTCAACAAAACAATGTCTCATATCACCCCGATGCATTTAAATATCATCCCAGGGTCTCTCCTTGTTCCAGAATGTCAAGCGTAAATACGTCACAAGAAAAATCTCGAGAAGCGTATGCGCGCTTTACGCAGTACTTGATGTATATTAGTTATTTATGTACCTTGTGCGAGCCTCGCGTCATTACAGCTTGAGGCAAAATATGTTGTGGATGGATAGTAGGGCCGCAGTCGCGAGCGCAGCGAGCGACTAAGGCGCCTCTATCCATCCACAAAATATGAGCCGAAAGCTTTAATGACGCGAGGTTCACTCATGGTGCTTAAAAAATTTTTCAGCCTTGTAACCCGTACGAAGACTCTTACTTAGTTAACAGAATAATTAATTTTATTTTGTTGCATATCAATTAAATGCAATTTCGAACCCATACTGACAGTTCGTAAACTACAGATATCGTCTGCTAACGCATGCGCATTTTGTACACACACGCGTACATGTACATGTGTGTCAAAAAGTGACAGACAACATAATGTAAATATAAATATAAATTATGAAATTAAAAAAAATAGTAAATGGATTAATATTTAAAAATAAAATTAATTCTTGAACAATTATTATTTATTAAAAAATATAAATTTCTTGAGTATATTTATTAAATATTTATACAGAATAATATTTTTAACAAAAGTTTTTTTTATAAGATTTGAAGGCTTATTAATAATATTAATACTATTATAATTAATATAAATACTTTCTTATGTTATTTTTATCATAACAATACTATATTTGTTTAACACATTTTTTGTATAATCAATGAATTTTAGTCTCTTATTTAACATGAAAAAACAGTAACTTTTTTAAATATTTTAAATTTAATTTCTTCACACAAAAAACTTTTAAATCATTTATCTAAATCACAAACAAAATTATAAACTAAAAAATTATCACTTTAAAATCACTTATTATTAAATTTTTTAATTTTGCGGGATTATATTAGATTTTGCTTTTTCTATTAGTTTATTTAATTCACGTTTGCATTCTTCATCACTGTCACTATCACTCGTCTTATTTTCATTATTTAATAAATTGTCCATTTTTATTCTTCTTCTCACATATTAAGAACGAATATTACCGACACACGATACACTATACTGAAAGAAAACAAAAGAAAAGCAGAGCCCCGTGGTCGCTTGAATGTACATACTGAGCGAAGGAGAGAGCGAGACAGAGATAGGGTGGTCACGTGGGAGCAATGGTGCGCGCGCTCTTATCGCTATCTCGTTCTCTCTCCTTCGCTCAACATACATAAGTCTTATTACGCGTTTCGAAAATATAAGTTTCGATGAAGACTCACATGCTAGGCTATATGAAGCGACAAATACATAGCAGTGGCGCTGTTAACTTTTTTTTCTCCTGGCATTTATACAGCCTAGAAGGACGTATAGAATGTCTATACAGCCTAGGAGGACGTATAGAAAAATGTTAATACGATCGAGAAGGCGCTTGCGCGTATGGAAACCATTTACACGCTGACGATGCTCCGTAGGTAAGAGTCGCCGTACGGGTTAGTAGGCTGAAAATATATATACGAGTATGTATATACCGCAGAGTGCAACGCGATACACACTCGCGCATACACACCGAATTCAGAGGACCGCGGAGCCATTCTAATGCAAATTCAAGTCTCGCGCTATAGTTACTCCACTGCGGCAGCGCATCCGTTCTCTATGCGCGGGAGATAGAAAGAGAGAGAGGGAATCTAATCGCATAACGAGAAAGAGAGAAAGAGAAAGAGAAAGAGAGAGAAAAAGAGAGAGAAGGAACAGAGATCGCAACACAGTCCCAACCATCTGTCGCAACCGGGAGGAATCATCCGTCTCTTTCTCTTTCTCTCTTTACTCATGGCGTAAGCGCGACCTTTTCAATTCATTGTATCAGCCGCGCATACTTACGCATACATATGCATATATACATACAAGCGGTGCACCTGAACGACCACGCGGGTGAGAATTAAAGGCTGCCGGCGCGACTCTTTGACTTCTTTTGTGAACAGACGAAAATAACGGACGACGACGACGAAGTTTTGGCCTCCGCATAACGACGATAACATCCCAATGCGTTTATGAATGCGCTTACACGCGGCCATGTCTCTCTTTCTTTTTTTCTTTCGTTGTTATTCTCTGGCTTCTGCGCGAGGACGAAAGGATAATAGAGAACGAGAGAGATAGAGATAGAGATATAGAGAGAGAGAGAGAGAGAGAGAGTCAAGGTCGAGATTTTCTAAAGGGTAAAAAGGATGTCGATGAGAAATATTCGATAAAAGGGAATGACGCGTTCAGTTTCTTTGCTTTGCCTGGCTATTTTTAATCCCGCCATTCTTTGCCAACTTTTATGTATGCATATGTATGTGTGTGTGTGTGTGTGTGTGTGTGTGTGTGTGTGTGTGTGTGTGTGTGTGTGTGTGTGTGTGTGTGTGTGTCAAAGTGCTTGGAATGAGTATTTTCTGTTTACATTAAACATCGGCCGTTTTGTAAAGTCATTAATGCATTCTTTCAATACGCACAACAAATGAGATAAATTTACGGCGTTAATTTTTACTTTGACACTTTAAAATTAATTATTTATGAAACAAAATATGTTTAAAAGTGAAAAAAAAAAAAAAAAACAACAACTACAACAAAAATCTTTAAGAAGAAAATCTTTGTTTTATAAAAATTTCATTAGCAATATCAGTATACGTATTGTATAATAATGTAATAGCCGATAAAAGGGTCCGTTCAAATTTTAAAACTTGATGCAGATAATAATTGAATTAAAATTATAACTTGACGCAATTAACGCGCGCCCACAATCTAATTATCGCAATTTTATTCAATATTATCCACGAAAAACGTTGATTTCATAATATAAAAATAATTTTAAAATTTAACGCGCCAATAACCATATCCAAAACGAGAAAAAAAGAAAATCATTATTGTACGCGTATATTCATTTATCAAGTTGGATTATGCTTTGCTCGGCCTTCTGTGCGCTACCAATTTTTATTATTGCCTCGCGCACGGATATCCGCGTACGGTATATAAAAGAGAGCGAGGGAACACGAGTGATACGAGGTATAGGACGACCTAATATTTAACGCATCGCGCGTATAACATGTATATAATAGAACCAATCGAACGAATTTTCGCCTGGCCATGCCGTTATAATGTGTTCGCGTGTACATATACAACGTCGATGATAATTCACTGTTAATGCATCACTCATCGTGTGTATATTATCTGTGTATATGTGTATATCAAAACACGCGACGCACCGCGGGGAGGAAATTTAACGATGAAAAAAATTCACCGCTACGATCTTCCTGTACAGAGCGAGCAAGCGATGCGAATATATACATATATATATATATTTTATGCGAATACGAGCGGACACACGATACGCGTTCTGCACGCGTTCGACGAAGCCCCGCACGTTTCCTATCATCCGGCTGTATTCTATTTCCTGTCAGTCGTAACCTCCATTTTCGGCTTATTGATCCATCAGCTTCTGCTGTGTTGCAACGCACTTATTAGTTATTTATGTACCTTGTGCGAGCCTCGCGTCATTACAGCTTGAGGCAAAATATGTTGTGGATGGATAGTAGGGCCGCAGTCGCGAGCGCAGCGAGCGACTAAGGCGCCTCTATCCATCCACAAAATATGAGCCGAAAGCTTTAATGACGCGAGGTTCACTCATGGTGCTTAAAAAATTTTTCAGCCTTGTAACCCGTACGAAGACTCTTACTTAGTTAACAGAATAATTAATTTTATTTTGTTGCATATCAATTAAATGCAATTTCGAACCCATACTGACAGTTCGTAAACTACAGATATCGTCTGCTAACGCATGCGCATTTTGTACACACACGCGTACATGTACATGTGTGTCAAAAAGTGACAGACAACATAATGTAAATATAAATATAAATTATGAAATTAAAAAAAATAGTAAATGGATTAATATTTAAAAATAAAATTAATTCTTGAACAATTATTATTTATTAAAAAATATAAATTTCTTGAGTATATTTATTAAATATTTATACAGAATAATATTTTTAACAAAAGTTTTTTTTATAAGATTTGAAGGCTTATTAATAATATTAATACTATTATAATTAATATAAATACTTTCTTATGTTATTTTTATCATAACAATACTATATTTGTTTAACACATTTTTTGTATAATCAATGAATTTTAGTCTCTTATTTAACATGAAAAAACAGTAACTTTTTTAAATATTTTAAATTTAATTTCTTCACACAAAAAACTTTTAAATCATTTATCTAAATCACAAACAAAATTATAAACTAAAAAATTATCACTTTAAAATCACTTATTATTAAATTTTTTAATTTTGCGGGATTATATTAGATTTTGCTTTTTCTATTAGTTTATTTAATTCACGTTTGCATTCTTCATCACTGTCACTATCACTCGTTTTTTTTTTTTATTATTTAATAAATTGTCCATTTTTATTCTTCTTCTCACATATTAAGAACGAATATTACCGACACAACGATACACTATACTGAAAGAAAACAAAAGAAAAGCAGAGCCCCGTGGTCGCTTGAATGTACATACTGAGCGAAGGAGAGAGCGAGACAGAGATAGGGTGGTCACGTGGGAGCAATGGTGCGCGCGCTCTTATCGCTATCTCGTTCTCTCTCCTTCGCTCAACATACATAAGTCTTATTACGCGTTTCGAAAATATAAGTTTCGATGAAGACTCACATGCTAGGCTATATGAAGCGACAAATACATAGCAGTGGCGCTGTTAACTTTTTTTTCTCCTGGCACATATACAGCCTAAAAGGACGTATAGAATGTCTATACAGCCTAGAAGGACGTATAGAAAAATGTTAATACGATCGAGAAGGCGCTTGCGCGTATGGAAACCATTTACACGCTGACGATGCTCCGTAGGTAAGAGTCGCCGTACGGGTTAGTAGGCTGAAAATATATATGCGTGTGCATGTACTTTATACATATATATATACTCTCTCTCTATCTGTTGGTAAACGAGCCTATATACGCGATTACAAGGAATCGCGTGCAAACGCCAGCAGCAGACACACACGCCAGTGACGTTTTGGATATTCCAGGAGAATCAATTACGTTCTCTCTCTCTCCCTCTCCCTCTCCCCTTTCTCTCTTAGACTCTCTGTCAAACATACTAGCCAAACAGCTTCTGGCGCTACGATTTACTTATGCAAGAAATATTGCGCATATTTAGGAGAAATGAGATGCGGAGATCGTCGGAGGTAAATATTTTTAAAATTTTCAAAGTTATAGAGGCGAATATAAATCATTATTGTGCTTAATGGTGTACGTTTTATGGATTGAATTATATCGTTGAAACATAGCTTCACATTTAATATTATATCCATTTTCACGAATACTCTTTATGGCCTACAGATTTGAGATAAAGATAATAACAGTTTGAGTGAGTACTTATGTATTTATGATGTTACTGATATAAATGTAAATAAAGAATAATAAAGATTGAATGGAATTTGAAATAAAACATTTTATTTTTACATTATTTAAATGAATTTTAATTTGTTAAATTAAAAATTTTCATAAAAGAAGAAACGATGCTTGTCATTTTTAAAATTTAATATTTATTTTCTTATTCCAATATTTAACGTAGAAAATAAATAAACTTAATAACTTAAAAGTTATTTTTCATCTAATAAAATTTTAATTTATTTTACACGTAATTAATATTAAACAATATTATACAATTTTCGTCTTTTTGTTATTTATAAATAATATAACCCCCAAACGTAATAATTTTAAAACACATCATTTTTTACAAAATATATTAAATAAAAATTTTACTATTCCACGTATAAATAAGTAAACATTTATTAGTAAAAAAAAAAAAAAAAAAAAAAAAACAATCCATTTCATATTTTCAGAATCGGATTATAATTTAAATGCAACGTCAAATTTAAGCTCTTAAGAGATTATTTTTAAAGCAACTTTTAAAGTCGTGTTTATCATCTACAGGAAAAAAATAAAAAATACTTGTGAACAACTGCCCACTCGAAGCAATAACAATATCAATTACAATACAGAAGTCAAGATGTTCAAGTCGAACGAATTTTCAAATAAAAACAAAAGCGTTTTTAAAGCAACGCATCTCCTTCTTATCTGATTACCTCCGGAACCTCTTTAACGAAAACCAGGCAGTACATAAAGAATAAAAAAAAAAAAAAAAAAAAAAAAAAAGAAAAAGAAGAAGCTGCTTCGCCTCCTTCTGGCCAATGTTTCGCACGCGCGAGTCCCTATTTCACTGTACAGTAATTGGGCGCGCGTGAAAATTAAAACGAATTTCATTTAGTCCGAATACGTGTATGTATGTGTATGTGTAGGTGTATGTGTATGTGTATGTGTATGTGTATGTGTATGTGTATGTGTATGTGTATGTAGATGTAGATCTATATGTGCATGTATAAAGAACGGCCTCGAACTTGAACTTTGCGGATACGGCTTACGAAGCGACTCGCTCTAAACGAAAATACTCGACTTTTTCTCTACTCTTTATATTAATTCTTCCTCTCTTTGCCTTATTTTTCATTATTTCACCTTCGTTTTATTTTCCTTAAGCTTTTTTGTATTTTATTTATATTCGCCTCTTCTTTCATCGCATTATAGATAAGTGTTTTCGATAAAAGCGATTGGTGTATATTTTAAGAGCGGCTTTATTTTTGTGAGGAAAATAACAAAAGAAAACAAAACTCGAAGTTTGGCTTAACGCGGCGGACTTATTTTACTATACTTGCTCTACGCAGATATTAATTACATAATTCAATGAGGTTCGTTTACAATTTAATTTATTTCTAACCCAACAATGAATGTGAATGTTCGAAAATTTGCATCAGAGCGATTGTTCATTAAAATTTTATTATCTAAATTTTACCCAAACATTGAATACTAAAAACAAGTTTACAACAAAATAAAATGTGTAAATAGAATAATTGAAATAATGCAAATTAAGTAATTGTAATATAATATGAATAAAATAAATTTTAAATTTTATTTTTATTAAAACAAATACACTTTGTAAGCCGAACTGTAAATTACAGCGAAATGAAAGTAATATTACAAGCTGAAACGATTAAAAATTAAAATCACCATGCGCGGTAAATAAAAGCAAATCGATCGTGTAATGAATTGCTACGAAGTAAAAGAAAATAGAAGATGCAGACAGGATTATAACAGAACAGGTGGAATATCTCGCTGTGAAACAGGTGTATAAGATAGCGTTCCTTCACCAGTTACTTTTTCTCTTTCTCTCTCTTCGAGGCTCAGAGAGGTTAATGATTCGCATTTACAAGTGATGGACTGCAGTAGTAGCTCACCGGCGTTGTTGTCTTTTGCTTTGCTCGTCTCATTCGTTGTTGTCCTCGCCTCTTTGCCTCTCTCGCTCTCTCTCTATCTATCTATCTATCTATCTATCTATCTATCTATCTTTCTCTCTCGGTGCATTATAATCCCATTCGCGCGAAACATATGGAAAAACGTGCTGATGCACGACGTCACTTATCGCTGCCGCACTCTCTACATTCCTTTAAGCATGCGTCTATATATATATATATATATATATATATATATATATATATATATATATATATATATATATATAATATATATATATATATGCGAAGGTCGAGTAAGAGAGAAAGAGAGAAAGAGTGGCTACCGTTTCTTTTCTCCTCTCGCGCGTATTATACGCGTTCGCAAGGATTCTTCGCGCGCACGCGGTCGAGAAAAATCGCCGAGTGAAATACGGCTTTACCACCAGCAACGAGTCGTATTTCATTTTAATACACTTTTGCACAAGTGCGACTCGTAAATTACACGCGTTTGCGTATACGAGAAGAATGAAAGAGAGGTAAAGACGGTAAATAGAAAATAATGTTAATTATCTTATATAGTATTTTTAACTATTGCTCATAAACATTTTTTCATTATTTTTTTTTTTTTTTTCAAAACTATCCTGCAAATTTAATATCATTTTTAGAGTATATTTTAAATTATATATTTAATACTTATTAGCAAATAAAATTTTTATTTTACGACAAAAAAAAAAAAAATATAAAATTTTCAAAGGTAAGCAAAGCCTTTTAGCTTTATGTAAAATTATATATTAAAAATTTTTTTATTTATGAACAAATAATTTTCTAGAACAAACATTTTAACGCATTCTATACTCTATATTTATATAATTCATTGTTTACTTTATACAAAATCGAAGTTACGATTGTACTTTATTGAGTAAATTATTATTTTCTTACAGATATAAAATTTTTTTGTCGTTAATATAGTTATAAAATGAATTTTAATAATAATAATAAGAAAAATACTAAGTATGCACACTAAAAAGAATATAATGTTCGGTTCGATGGTAAAGATTTTTTTTTTTTTTTTCAAATAACACAATACGCTCAATCAATTACTCACTTTTTGCTTATAAAAAGTGAAAAATGAGCGGTACTAAACAGCCCTCAACCTTCGCTTCTTTCTCCTGCTCCTCCTCCACCTCCTCTTTCCCTCGCTACCTCCACCTCCCATTAAATTACAATAATCGTACACGTTCCATTGCGTTAATCATAATTGCTCATGGAAAGGATCGTAAAAATTTAATTTGGGCGTGATTCGACTCCATCAAAATTATGCCCTCTCGCACCAAGTGCTGCTTATGTACGTACATCTGTACGTATGTACACGTATAAATGTGTACGCGTATACGAAGGAGAATAAAAACTTTCGTCGAAGTAAGTATACAACAGGGTCGAGGAGAGAGAAAAAAAGTGACGCTGGTGGTGGAAGAGAGGTGAAGAAGGAAGCCGACGGAGATCAGACAAAGCGATAGACTGAAAAAGAGACCGATTGGCCTGAATACGTATGTACTTGTATATGTGTATATAAATCTATGCATGCGCACATGTACATATTGTACACATACATATACATATGCAGGTAATGTAAATTTAAGCGGACAAGTGGATTAGAGAAAAAAATTCTTAAGTAAGACGTAAAGTGAGCCGAGGGCACCAGCGTCATGTACACCAACACCGAAAGATGCGTGTGTGTGTGTGTGTGTGTATATGGATATACACATGCAAGTAATTTAGTTGTAAATTCAGCGTCAATTTCGGGTGCACACGATCTCGTGGCCAAGAAAATAAAAAAACTCCGTAAGAAAGAGCGAAAGATGAAAAAGAGAGCGCGTAAGAAAGGGGAGAGAAGAAAGAACGCACCCAAATATAAAATGTGTCTCGTGCTCGTAAGTTTATAACGACGAATATAAAAACGTATATACATGCACGCACACACTCATATACATATATACGTATTTATACATACAATGGTGGGATCTCGCGCTCTAAAAGAGGTAATTTCGTAATTATGAGAGTAGTATGAGTACGAGTAGGAAAACGAGAGAAAGAGAGAGAGAGAGAGAGAGAGAGAGAGAGATCGCTTTCGGAACTGCCAAGTGGAACGAGATCGTATCGCGTATATAGTTACGGGGGAGGGATGGCAGTCCTTCTTTTTACTCAGCGCAGACGCACGGACTCACGGATGGACGGACGAACGGACAACTACACGACTCGTTACATCGCTCGTCGGTCATCGGCGCGGCTTTGCCGGCGGCTAAAACTGCGCCTTCGCTAAAAATTCACCTCTTCGCCGGTGGTTAAACTCCTCCGTCTTATATCCTCCTCTTCTTTTATTCTCCTTGCCGTTGTTCTTGGCGTTGTTGTTATCGTTGTCGTTTCTCTTCCTTTCGTCCAAACTCGCTCTTTAACTTTCTTACCGAGGCAGAAGAGACGAGAGATTGGGAAGAGTAGAGAAAGGGAGGCAGCAAAAGGGTAAAAACGTTTTCTCAGCACTCGCGTGCGCGCGCTTACGGGCGCGAATTCGTTTAAAGGCTTTACGATCGACAAAAGCTCCGGTGGCCATTAGTGCGTTCCGAGCTCTTTAAATCTTCTCTCTGTGTCTCTCTCTCTCTCTTTCTTTCTTTTTCTTTCCTTTGGTGACTTCTACTTACTTCTATTTGCGCATCCCACCGCGTTGGTGTACAAAACGTGTATATAGTTTGTGTTGTAAAAGAGTCCGCCAGGGGGTAAGGAGTAAAGAAAGGAAGTATTGCGCATCCCAAGCTTTATTACTGATCCTAATTAGATAACGACATTATGATGGGATTTACGAGCGAGACGCTTTAATTAACTAATTACATCTTCTTCGGTGGTTATTGCCCTTTCTTTCCGTTATCGCTGCCTTGGCTCTTTTGACGTTCGAGTTATACGGGATAAAATTGAAACTTTTTCTCTTTACGATGACTTTTTCTTTTTTCCTTTTTTCCTTTTTTTTTTTTTTTTTTTTTCTTTCTTTAAGAGATAGAGTTCTATAGTTGAAAAAATAAACTAAAGTAGATTAATTTAATCGAATTATTAGAACACGACGATAGTTTTAGTAGTAATTGAAATTATTTTACAAAATGTATAATTTTAAAAGAATTATTATTACTTAAAGAAACATAACTTTTCTTTTTATTCTTCTTTTTTAATTGATATGTATATGTATATAAAAGCTATATATTTTAAGCTTTTTGCCGTCAAAAATGAAAATTAAACTTTTAAACATTACATGAAATTTATAAATTAAACTACTTTTGAATAATGTATCGAATCGTCGTTTATCAAATTACTTATTTCCAAAACGTGAAATATATTACTTCATATTTTTAAATAGAAATTATAATAATTAAAAATGTAAAAAAGTACGAATAAAGTAAGATAGAGAGAAAAGAAAAAATCAATTAAAATAATTATTTTTGCCAGTATCTGATGCTCATCGGACTTTAAAATTCATAAATCTAGTGGTTTTAGTACAATTTTCACTTAGCTTAGAGCGGTATACCATTAATAAACTAATGCGAGTAGTTGGCCAAGTATAACCGCACTCATACCGCACAAAATGCTCGATTTTTATTTTATTTTATGCTCTAAATTTTTTCAATTAAATTATTTATATCGAGATTTGTTGGGTTGAAAATACAGCATAATAGTATATTAATTAAAAAAACTTTCGAAGTATATTAAATTGTGGGCTTTTATTTAAATTTGATTGTTTGTCTAGAGCCAAAAACAAAATTATGCAATACTATACGAAGAGAAAAAAAATATTATGTAAATTAAATTGTGTAAGATTAACATTAAGTCTGATTTTTATCTTGAGATAATAATACTTTAATTTAGCTGTACGATAAAATATTTGTTCCGAATGTTTAAAATTGTTTAGAATTAAAGTAGAGTTAAAAATATGAAAAACGGCAAAACATTTTTCTCTTATCGTAAGTTATTGAAATAATCCTATTTTTAATGTATTTATTAAGAACAAAAATATATGAGATTCAATTTAAAAATAAAAATGTTTTAATCTTTGCAGCAAGTAACACTATATATTTTATCTTATAATATAACATATAATTTTATTTAAGAATTCAACAACGTCTAGGATAAAAGTTGAAAAAATGTCTGAATTTGAAATTTCATTTTTTAAATTTCTCTTTTATCATTACACATCAACGATTTAAAAATTTACAATTACAGTATTGTTTTCAAATCCCTCAAAATTCACCGTTTGCAAAATTCAATATTAAACAACTGCATACAAATATATTAAAAAAAATATTTTATTTTATATTTTCTATTTTAGTCCCGTGTCTTCGAAAATTTTCATTTCCTAAAAATGTTTAAATTAATAATTTATTCGAACTTAAATCCAAAAAATAATAAAAAAAACAAGTTTTCAATATTATTCGTTTTATTAAATAATTATTCCTATAAAAAAATCTATCTATTGCTATTTCCTTTAAAAAAAAAAAAAAGTCCAAGGGAAAAATTCGCCAAGACTAAAGCTATAGCGACTTTTGGCGATAGCGAAGCTATCTCGCCCTTAGACAAGAATCGTAAAGTAGTCGTAAAGTCAACGGACGTATATAAGTCTCGGGGTAACGTCTTATAGAGAGCAATAATAAAGTTACGATCATTGTAACGAAGTCCAGGGTTAATTACGAGCTCTCTCGCAAATCGAAACGAGAGCGCCGGTTAGCGGGAGATACAAGTCGGAAAAACGGAATAGGACCACCCGCCATGTTTTCTAGAAATCTGTTGGGAGATTCCAATCCTGATCGATGTTACGATAACGATTGATATTAAAAAAAAAAAAGAGAGAGAGAGAGAGAGAGAAAATTATAGAGCACTTACTGCAGATTTAATGTCAATAACTAACTTATTTTGCTCATCAATTTTATTTTATTTTTTGGATGGTCTCGTTTGGTTTTTATTATCGCTCGTAAACTTTCAATACTATTTACATGTAGAATATTATAAAAAAAATTATTAATAATAAAATTCACCAACGCGTCAGTTTTTTCCGCGCCGATAAAATTTTCTAATAAAAAAACAAAAAAACAAAAAAAAGAAAAAAAAGAAAAAAAAGTGCATTTATTTCTTAACGTATTATATTAAAAGCGTTTTAAACTCGCCATTAAAAAGCAAGGAGAGAAAAGATTACTCGTTGCAAAACATCAATTATCCAAGGCACGCTTACATGTATAGAGAAAGAGGGAGCGATAGGAAGCCCACACTCAAGCACCCAACAGTCGGACTCGTTAAAGCTACCGATTAATTTAACGCGTGCGTATAACGCACACCTACACAAGTTCATAATCGCGCGCACAATGCGCACGAGACGGTGGCGGCGGTAACAGAGCGACGTCGAGTCAAGGAACTCCGGGGAAACGGAAACGGAACATAAGCGCAAATGGTTTGCGAAACCATCGCCGTGAGCGCGTCGGCGTCCCTTTCTCCTCCTCTATTCTCCTCCTGCACGTACACCTATAGGACAAACGCGCACACGCACATGCGCGCACTCGGCCTACGCGATACGTTCAATGTGCAACGCGCGCCGCTGCTACCCATTGAAGGCTCTCGACCGTTACGATGCCCACATCCATAAGTGTAAGTATATGTACGCGCGCACATACGCAAACTCTCGCTCTGTCGCATCGTGCGCACTGCGAGCTTTTCAATTATATAAAGCGCTTATGTATTCATATATATATACACACACACACACACACACATATTCCTTCCTATACATATTCGTATTGAAAGACACGTATGGCTGGGAAAGGGTTTAAACGTTGTGTAATTTATTGTTGAAAATGAAATCGTCGGAAAAATGACTTTTTTTTTTTTTGCTAAATTTAGAATTGCAATTCCCGATTTATCATTTGAATTTTTGAGATTCACTTGTGTAATTATCGGAGATATAACTTTTATTTCTGCTATTAATGCAAATCAATTATCGTTTAAATGTGTTTGTTTTTTTTTTATACATATAGATTTAAATCAAAAAATCAATTTTAAAACGTGGACATTTTTCGAATTGGCGCTTTATATTCTTGTATTTATTTTTAATAAAAAAAATTTATATTTTATATATTTATTTTTAATAAACATAGTTTTTTTTTTAAATATAGATAAATTTCCGCGATTTATTTATAAAATTACATGTAACCTTTTATCTAAATAATAAAAATAAAATTAATCATATTTCGTGTATTTAAAAATCTATTAAAAAAAAACTTTTTCTCGAAACTTATATAGCTAATTATGTTCCTTAGCAAAAATCAAAATTATTTTGAGATATAGTAATGACTCACTGATATTGAAATATTTAAAAATTAAATTACTTTTCAATCAGTAATGAAACGATTTCTACAATATCTTTCGAATATTTTATGAGCTACAAGTAATTAAAAAGTATTCAAGCAACGCAAGTTTTTTTATTTTCAAAAGAGTTTAATGGTAAAGACAGAATTAAATATTATTAAAAAAAAAAAAAAAAAAAAAAAAAAAACTATTATGTCATAAATGAATATTTAAATAGATTAAATCGATTGTTATTTTAGCTCAAAAGAAAAGTTTAATTTAGAAACGTTGTCATTAAATCATTTTAGTTTTTTTATTGCAGTCTCCTTACTAATTTTTAGATAAAGAATATATAATAGGTTACTTAAGGCATCGTTTTTAGCGATTGTTTTTTTTTTTTTTCAATTATCTATTGATTGTAGAATAATTTTATTTAATCGTTCATTAAAAAATCCACTGAAAATAAAATTTCTTTTCACAATATCTTTATCTCGCAATAAAAAAAAATTTCAAAATAGAAAATTATATTAACCCATCCGCCAATGTCCCATTTTTAGGACACATTTTCAAATTACATTCCGCCAATGTCCCAAAAATGGGACGGGTACAGTTAATTTAACTTTTTTTTTATATTTTTGAATTGTGGCGGGTAATGGGTTAAATAAATAAAAAAAATATTTATACGTATGTATATATGTATATCCATATATTAATATCCGGTTAGCACTATCGCTTTGAATCACGGTTATTAAGCTAGCGTAACAAGCAAGCAAGTAAACCTCGCGGAGCTTCCTTCGGTCCAGTGCGACGCGCGAAGCGTTTCGCTCAACTTCCATATACGTTTCCTACGGAAAAGCCTCCTTTATCCCCGTTCCCGCTTCCTCGATACAAAATCAACGGATAGTGCACGCGTTATACTCGCCGTACACGCGTCATTACTAATATGCATAATGCACAGGAAAGTTGTTTATATATATATATATATATATATATATATATATATATATATATAGAGAGAGAGAGAGAGAGAGAGAGAGAGAGAGAGAGGTATTTGCGGCGCTGTCCGAGGTGGCGTACACATACGCGGCATTAGCGAACCGGGGCTGCTTTTTCCGGCGGGCTGCCGTGTATTATACGCTCTTAACGCGAAAACGCTGGATACTCGAGTATGTGTGTTTAAGTGTGTACGTGTGCGCATCGAATGTGTCCGTACGCAGGACAGCGGGACTCCATCCGGCTACCGCGGATACTCTTACCCATACAGCCGCTCGTGTCCTGCGCTTCGTGGCTCCGTCCGTCTTGCAATTCATTTCTCCCCGACTTCTGTTACTATATCGCTTATATTGCTTTATCTGCATCTGTATACATCGGGGCCTGTATATTTCATATCAATATGTGTATGTGCGCGCGCGTGTGTGTTCTAATATTCTAATACGTACGTATCGTGGCCAGACGCATTATTTGCATTGTTATTCGAGGGTCGTGCTGTTGTGCTTTTGTTCGCGATGAAACTTGGCTCCAAAGTTAACGTTTTTTTAGACAAGTTACGTATGCTTTTCACTTTTGACCTACGGTAAAAAAAATCACACGAATCTGTCGTATTTTTATTTTTGAATGGCGTTACTTTTGATAATAGTTTTGAATAGAATCATTTTATGAGAAATCTTTACCACCAATAACTTTATCAAAAATAGTTACGAACAATCTTTTTTATATCTTTTTAAAATGCAACGTTTAAATTTTGATAACATTGTAATAACAGACCTCGCGCCAATTGCTTTCTCGTGCGACGCATTATTGTTCGCCCAAATCTTTCCTTCACTCTTATCGAAAATTTCTCACCGCTCATAATCATAGATTTATCAGTTCCCACTTTCTCTCTCTCTCTCTCCCTCTCTCTATCTTTCGCAGTCTCTTGGCTTTTTTCCATTATCCGTTTTCGCACGCACATGACTGTCGCGAAAATTTATGGTTACATCAGTGGCATGGCTCCCATTATCGAGTATAGAGAGTGAGATAAAGAGAGAGAGAGAGAGAGAGAGAGAGAGAGAGAGAGAGAGAGAAAGGCAAGTGCCTTGTCAATGCGTCATTTCATCTTCGCATCCCTATCGCTCATCATAAGGCTCTCTCTTTCTCCCTTCGCATATTGTATCCGAACGATTCCACGGAAATGGAAATCATCGTGCTGAATATCGGAAGAAGGGTGGCTCGTGAACAAAAAGAAAAAGATGGCGCAACTTCCGTCTCCTCGTAACGAATCCATTGTTCGTGTGCTAAGAGAGAGAAAGAGAGAAAGGGAGAGGGAAAGAGAGAAATAGAGTTCCGACGATGTAGTATTATAGCGGAGTAGCAGATTCGAAATCGAATTCCTCTATACGCTCTCGCATTACTCTCGCTTGTCGTTATAAAAAATGACTTTTACGTGCCGAGATTTTCACTTTGAGATTGATAAAGATTTGCGATTCTTTTTCATTTGACGTTAGTTTAATATTTATAAGTTTTACTCTCGTAGATTTTAACGAAGCTGGGATTAATCAGTAATATCTATAAAGTTATCTATATGTATTGGTATATATCAATATATATTTATATGATTATTTAAATATGAAATATTTAAATTGATATTAAATCGAAATTAGATAATTATAAATATCGTACATTTAATATTCATATCAATTATTTATGCTTACATGTATATTTAGTGAAAATAATATTATTTTGATTTATTGGTTTATTGTTGAGTTGCTGTTGAAATGAAAATTTTAATATTATGTAATCTGCAGTATTTCAAATTAAAAAATTCACCAACTTTTTAGTAGATATGAAATAGTAATTTACCGTAAATCCAATAATTATAAAAATATCAAAGTTTAAAAAAAGCTCGAACAATCATTTCAAATCAATATCCTAATCGATAATAAAATCACCTCCATCGTTTAAAATATTTCATCGCGATAACAATTTTGATTATTATCATTCAATCCTGCTTTCTCGAAGGATGCCTAGTTTGACACGCGATCGCACCTATATACACATACTCATTTTACGGAAGAAAAATAAAAGACAAAAGAAAAAGTATACGTCTCGAAAGAGCGAGCCGTAACTATAGCGCGTCTGCACGTATAGTTGGTTCGCGTGGCACGCGCGCACATTCGCACACGCGCACGCAATATGCGAATAATGTATATATATAAAGGATACACGCGCAAACAAATGCTGTACGTATAAAGCCGTTCCGATCGAGCGACTTCGCCGGAACTCTCTCCTCTCAAGCTTATATTTTTAAATTGAAAATTAATGATCGCGACTCTCTTACTCTCTCTCTTTTTTTACTTTCTTTCCAAGTCGTATAAATGCACGATTCAAATTCGAGTAACGATTCGAACGCGTACAGTACCTGAACGCAATAATGAAAGTTGCTTCGAGCGCGTTACTTCGAATCTGAATTCTTCGCGCCGAACGAATGACAGAGAAGAAAATTGATGGTCATTACCCGTGGCCGTTAACGCGCTTGTGTGCGCCCTCAACGTAACGTTATACGTACTCTCCTCGTGTCCAATATTACCCTACGCCCCTTATTATCAACGCGGGCGCGCGCGCGCGCCGTTGTAAACGCTCGAGGACGGCGACGACGAGTGACGTTTTCGTTCTGGTGGAATGAACAGACAAAAGGAAGCAATAGGAAAATACTGAGTAGTAATTAAAGGATAATCGAAATGCGGTAGAGATGGAAAAAGTTATCTGTACGGGTGTAGCTTTTTTTTTTTATGAAATTTTCTCTTTGTTATTGCAAGTTTTGTCATTTTTTACAAAAAATATTATTTTTATATATCAAACTTAAAATAAATGTACATTTTTTTATTGAAAAATGAAATATTAAAGTCGATTCTATAAATTAATCATTTTCAATCTTTATTGGAAACTTATATCCTTGATAAATTATTTTCCTTCACCAGCTCGCTGTATTTTTAAATCAACGTATATATAGTTTCGATAATTAAGAAGAAAAATTACCGCGAAAGGGAACGATGAATAATTAGCGTCATAAAAAGTTAATTTATTTTACGAATAATTTAATTTAATCAATGAGAAAATTGTTTAAATCCGAGTATTACAATTCAAAGCGAACACATAAATTGTCCTCAAGATTCTCTTCTCATTGTCTTTCCATATAGCCTTACATTCCGTATAAAAGGAGGAAACGAAAAGTAGTTTCTTTGTCCGTAAATTATCGTACTCGCGCGATGTTCAGCGATAAAAATGAAAAATTGTAAAAAGAAAAGAATTAGCGTGAAGAACGAAATAAAAAACTGAAATTACTAAAATCGAAATGCAACGGCGGTAAAATAAAAGGAGAATATTTTATATATATATATATATATATATATATATATATATATATATATATATATATATATAAAATAATAATAATAATAATAATAACGAGACGCGTGTGAAAGAAAAACGGTGACTGTTAAATAACGGAGCGCGCGCGGGACTATCCCCAAGTATATTGTACAATATTTCCCGAGCGTCAAGCAAAAGCACAAATCGAACGCGACGATCTCTTTCGTTTCCAATTAGCCCGTCAGAAACTGAAAAAAAAGGCGTCAGACGGAGGGAGACAGAAAAAGAATATAACGGAATAACGCTTCGACCGAAAGAGAGGGCATACTTAGGTGTAGAGGTGGCCGGTGGTACATCACGCGCGCATTTCGTGCACACCTCGATCGAGAGAGAAAGAGGGAGAGAGAGAGAGAGAGAGAGAGAGAGAGAGAACGCGAGAGATTCTTGCTGGTGATAAGGGCCGAAGGATTCTCATTGTCATTATATATTGCGCGTGAGTAGGAGAACGCACGAATACACGCACTCAACACATACAGACACTAAAATGTTGAATGTCTACTGTGCCAGCTTAACGTATACGTACGCGTGTAATTGTAAGCAAAAAATCGACTCACCTCGGGTGAATATATCCCAGGCTCGGTATGGTTTCTTTTATTATTTTACGTTTCGTGCGCGCGTATATAAATGCCTATAACGACGACGTGCACGCTCTCTCCCATTGTGGACGAAAATAAGAGAAATGTCGCGTCGTCTTTATTTTCTCATTTTATTTATCTATATATCTTATATCTTTTAACTAAATTTTTAACAAATGATCATAAATTTGACGCATAGCTTGCGTGGACGCGACGTATAATTCAGTCGTAAGACACAAATTCACCTGTCATCCAAATTTTACAAATTTTTATAAACATTGATAACAGAAAAATTTGATATCTATACTTTTTATCCAAATAAATAAAAGTGCTTGGTTTTAGATCTTCGCGATAATGTTCTTCTTTATCACGATTATTACAGAATTATTTAAAGGATTAAAATGTATATATTAATTTTATAAAATTAAAAAAAAAAAAAAAAAAAAAATCCAAGATATTCTAGTAAATATTAGCATAATTGATTTAGGAGTTACAACATAATATTGAAAAGTCTCAAAATTTATACATATAGAGAGTAAAGATGTAGAATCTTCTATAACGCAAAATCTTATTTACTTACGAATTATGCTGTACTCGTGGAAGATCATTCGCACCTATAAAGCACAACTCGTCCATCAACGTACGTTTTTTGCATAAACTTTTTTTCTCGTTCACATAATATATCTATAAAATTGAGTTAGAAGAAAAATTAATCGACGGCGAGTCTAGCCGAGAGAATAGTAGATGGAAAAAGATACATATATAGAAAAAATAACTTTGTATATAACAGCAAAGTGTGAGCTTTAAAAGAAGAAGAAAGAGAGAGAGAGAGAGAGAGACTCTCATTCTTGCGCGCACTCATATGTGTATGCATATCCGTAAAAAGCAAAAGAGACAGCACAAAGAGAGTGGCGAAGCCACATAAATGTGAATAGCTCTTAAGGGGGGTATAATTATGGACATATCGGCACCGCTCAGGGCGAACAGCACACACTCATAGGCACACGCATCGGCTCGCTCTTTCTCTCGTGCGGCATTAATTTTATTAGCCGCGCGGAGAGCCATATCGCACTTCTCTTTTTTCTTCCCTCCCTCCCTCTTTTTCTCTCTCTCACTCTCTCTCTCTCTCTCTCTCTCTCTCTTTCCCTATTTCTCTTTTTACCTTTCCGCATCACGGATTTTTCAAACCTCTCGATTTGCTGCTTTTGTGTCTTTTTCCTCGTGGTATATAACCCGTCAACGATGACTTTTTTTGCTTCTTCTTTTATTATCAAAGTGAGAAAAATTGAATTTCGATTTTCTCATTGCGAATTCCCTTATGAAAGAAATTTAAACATAAAATATTATATTTGTAACTAAATCAATCGATGAAAGTATATTCAACAAATTCATCAAATAGATTCGAAAATAGAAAAACGAATGAGATTAAGAATAACTTAATTTCTTAGTTTAATCGAGAATGTAAAATAAGTTATTAAAATTAAATAATTTTATAACACTAGTAAAGTAATAATAAAATTTTTAATAACATTATTAAAATGTTTATAACGTGATAAATATTTTTTTAAATCGAAGTAATGTCTTTTGAGAATATCATTTTTCCCATATTACAAATAATAATGAAAAGAAAAATTATTTATATAATATATGATACGATTGAAATATTTTTTCCACAACAATATTATATTTGATGATCATAAAGTGACCTACATTCCTCGAATATGTAACTCGTACTTTTGCTTTGCGGCTCAACGACATGTACGACATATTTTAGTTCGAGAAAGTATCATGCGTAAGAACACATACAAGTTAGAGTGGGAGGCATTCGAGTAGATAATCAAGTTCCGTTTTAAGTTTTTGCCTTGACACACCTTCGCGTCACTCGTTAACGTATTTAACTTTTCGTTATTGATTTTTCTCAATCCTCACGGTTATGGTTATCTAAGAGAGTTATGCATTTTTTTTTTTTTTTTATCTTTTTTAACGCTCGCTATATTTACGTTTCTCATAGCTGTAGGTATAATTCAATGAAAAATGTATAATAATTGGTACACGCTTGTCTGGAAATAACTCGAAAAATTTTTAACTTATTTTATAAAAAACGTACTTATTATTCGTTACTAAAAAATGTTCTATAAATATAAAACTTTATTAACATAATTAAATAGTAATGTAAAAAATTAAAAATCATATTGCTTAAAATATGTTCTTATTCTAAAAAGTTTTATTTATCTATAGTTATAATTCAATAAAATAACTGTACAAAATATAATTATAAACCAAAAATACTTTCTCCTATGCAATTTATCATATTAAATATAGCAAAGTTATCTAAGCCAATATGACATTTGAATCGAGAAAACCATTTTCCATTTAATCTCAGATAGATTGAATCATTCAATTTACGAGTCTTCGTAAGCGATAACGTCATTATTTTGAATAATACCTTACACGTTTGGCTGACCATTGTCGTTTTCAAAACCAAATAGCAACGACGTGCGTTGCATCTTCAACTTTACATTGCATTATGCAGTAAAAGAGAGAAAGAGAAAGAGAGAGAGAGAGAGAGAGAGAGAAAGACACATTTTTGCTCGCGATGCAGCCGTGTATACAGACACAACACACGCGTACGCATACCTAGACATATATATATATAGACGAGGCGCGCATACAAAATTCGATACGAAATGCAAAATAATTAATGGGCCATAACTTCGAGTTAGCAGTATCTTATCCGTGCCATCGAGTTTTGGTGCGCGCGCGGGCATCCGCACATAAACAACTGCGATCGGTTAAAAGTTATTAACTCGCGGTGTGCATCGTGACAAAGCGTATAACGCCATCCGATGGGTTTTAGTTGGCTTATCCCATCCCCCCTACATCGCTGTACCTTCGCGTTCTCTCTTACGTGGGTGGACCACGCGTCGTACCTTCTCCTATCTCACTCCCTCTTTCTTTCTCTCACATTCTCCTCGGTAAACTCGATCTCCGTCGTTAAGAGAGGCACGCGTCGACTGCGACGAGAATGAAAACGAGAGAGAAGACGCGCTTTTGCTTTATTATTATTTTCTTTTCGTATACGCAGTGCGCGAGCATAAATTGTAAACACAAGACGAGAGTACGGATCAACGGTTTTATTATCGTTATTATTTGCGCGTTATCGGATCTGCATGGGGAAACATCGTTGCTCGAATAGAGTGCGGGGAAACCTTGCTAAAGATAGCTAAAGGATCGTCGCCAACGGTGTTGAGATATTCGGCTTGTTGATAAGTTGATGCCAAATTCTTTCTTATAGATTTAACACGCGCTTAAATCGTCTCTGTATCGTGTTCGAGCTATGCTGACGCGAAGCAACATTTTTGCGAATGATCTGAGTTGCGTGCAAAATATTGTTTTACATTTCAAGGAGAAGAAACATTTTACCAAAAATATACAAGACTAGATTATGTAGCTAAAGAAAAATAATAATAGCCAAAGAAAGACTACGCTTTTTTAAATATCAAACAGTTTTCATAAAATTTTTAAAATGATGCATATGAAAACTATACATTGTAATTATTCAAATATTATTATAATTTTGTTAATGATAATTTATACAACAGAATGATACAATAGAATTTTTCATTGCGATACGTTAAATGCCGCCGATAATTAATTGCAACTAGATAAAATTAACGAGACATTCTCAATCAATTGCAGATCAACTCTCTACGTATTAATATACCTACAAATTTGGCTCAATATATTTTTGATCAACGAAATATTGCATTAATGATGATTTAAAATAAATTACGAATTGTACACAACATTATTAACTTCATTAGAAATATGCTCATCAGAGAGTAGTAGAGAATAGTAGTTTGTAAAGTTCGAGCGTTGCTTAAAGTGCAAATTATAATAACTTTTCAACCGACGAGAGAAAAAATAGTTAAGCAATTGTAAGTGGCACTTTGTAAACAAACGCAAATCCATATAAAATTTTAATCAACTCGGCCGTATATATACGAGAGGAAACTCGAGGGAGGGCAGAAAGAAAAAAAAAAAACCAAGGAAAAATAAAAGAACAGCGATAAACTGACTCGCTCGCGTGTGTATATATATATATATATAAGCACGCTGGGGTGAATGTTATTAATTTGTATTACCTTGGCGCACGAGTAGCGACGACCTTGGGGCCCTAGAAGCGCGTAACGTACTCCCGCCGTTGGTAAACCATGCAGCAGTAGCACGCCAAAGTACTAAGAGGAAAAGGAAAGGAGAGAAAAGGAAACAAGGGCGAGCGCAACGCGGCAATGTTACGGACTCGTGCCCTCGCGCAATTTCTCCCCTCCCCCTCCTCTTCTCCTTCGCGTATAAGCGCTCCGACAAAGCGAGTCGGACGTTTGAATCAGTTTCCGGTGAGGCTCGTTACGATACGCTTTTGCGCTTGTAGATGTATATGTACATATAGTAGTGGTAGACGTGCGAGTGGATGCACGCCCATAAGCAACGCGAAAAGGGAGAGCAGCTGACTCGTCGCTTATTACACACATACGCGCGCGTTTCGTTTTCAAGAAGCAAAGTGAAAACCTACGTGTGTACGTAGGTATACATATATGTACGCGAGAAAAGGTAAAATAAAAGAGATACGACCGAGGTCGCAAGATTTCATTTGCGGAATCGTAATTTTTTCCAATTCCATAAGGGCCCGAGACACATACGCAGAGACGGGAACTAGAGTGAGAGAGATAGAGATAAAGAGAAATCCTCGCAGACAGCGAGGACAAACGTCTAGAGGATAGACGACCCAACGTTATTAGACGCGGTTAGACAATGTCGTTGCCGCACGGGGGTGACAGAACGAAGGGAACCTTCGCGTCTTATTCTTTTTCCGTTTTTCTTCATAACCAGGAGACGTCTGGCGATGTCAGCGCTTGCGCAACTTCTTGTTATACATCATTGCTACGCGCATTTTCACACACGTGTTTATGTATATATATATATATATATATATATATATATAGTATATTTATACACAGACGTAAACTCAAAACCATTCAACGTTTACATATTTGTATCTGTACATACCTTGAATATGTGAGCGTGTATGCGAATATTTTTCTCGTCCTTTCTTTCGACGAGATAAAAGTTTCGTTCGTTTGATCGCGAATATTTTTGATCTCTCTCTTTTTCTCTCTGCTCCTTCGAAGGTTTTACTGTTTCTACCTGCTTATGTAATATATAAATATAAATGTTTACGACGTGTACATACTATATACGTACGTGACATATTTATTCCTGCCCTTTTTTCTTTCTTTCTCTCTCGTTTTCCGTCACTCGTAAAGACAGATAAATAGCCACTGCAAAATCCATGCGCGTCTTCCATGGAGCGATTTCCTTTCGTAAAACAAACATAAAGGAGAGGGGAAGGAAAAAAGAAAAGATTCTCAAGAGCCACCTTATTGTCTTTTTCTTATTCCGAAATGCTTCGTCGAGTGTGAAATTTGGCGACGAGAAAGAGAGCACAAGAATAGAGAGATAGAGATAGAGAGAGAGAGAGAGAGAGAAAAATATGAAAGCGGAAGAGTGCCAAGCTGTATATATGCGTGCATGTAAAGCTGTACCAAGTACCTCGAGGTAAGATTAAAAAGAAAAAGAAGATAAAGAAAAAAAAATCACCAAAGGTTCGCTCCTAGTACGTTAACCAGCTTAACTGGAACGCTTTATGATGGCAATTTTAGATCGAATGATAAAAGGAAATTACCTAATTACAAGTTTGAATCTCCGATAAGCATAAGTTTGTTTTCTCTCGCGTCGCGTTCGCGTTGCGTTTGAAGAGCCAAGAGTATCGTGTCGAGCTGTTTTTGCATTTAAATTGTTCATCGTGCCATTGTAGTTGTTCAAGCTTCATTCCTTTTCTTCATTCGTACGAGATCAGATAATGCACGAGTGAGTAAACAAATTATGATATACAAATTGAATATTTGCTATTCACTGTGTCTCGGGTATTTAAGTCTGCGATATGAGCAAATAAGATGTATAAAAATCATCGATAATATATTTTTGCAAAGATAATAATTCAATATAACTATTAATGATTAATAATTTTTAAAAAAATGTCATTTTTAATACATACTAAGGGTTGCAAATATCTGTATATTAAGATACTTGATGGATAATTTGTTTATGTATTCACGATTTTATTCTGAATTCGAATGCTAAATATTTCTAAATTTGATAAAATATTAAATAACTTAATAATTATGTCTAAATATAAGAAATAAATTTTATTTTATAGAGAAAAACAGCTTAATCATACAATCACTTATCATCAAAAAGTTATCGAAAAAAATCGTAAACTTAATATAAAAAAAAATTAAAATATGTAGAAACAATTGTGAAGAAATAAAATATAAGTAAACAAAGTGAAACAGAATATCGAATCTATTAAAAATATGATAGATACCGAAATAAACAATACGAGTACGTTTCATAAACCTTATTCGACACCGTATTAGCAAACTGAACATATAGTTTTGAAAAATATTAATTAATAACGCTTTAATAATTACAAATGTTACATGAAATATTATGGAATAATTTAAATTTATTATATATGAGAAACCTATTTATTTTTTTATACGAATTATCGAATCGTACGAATAATATTGATATTCAAATGGACAATCGAGTTCTCGAATATCTGGATATTCAAATGCATGAAAAAATTTAAACAATGTTTCCAGCTATAGTATATATTATACTATCTGATTCAATTAGCTTATTTAAATGCTAAAAATTCACAATTATAAGTTAAATATTTTGTTAAAAAGTTTACAATTAGAATATTCATTTTGTCTATACTTAATGCTGTAGGATTTCATTTTTTATATTCGCGAACACTATATCCAATTCACGGCCCAGCGTATTGACATGAAAGAAGGCGTTAGTAAAAAAAAAAAAAAAAAGGAAAGAAAAAATTACTAGAACAAGAATAAAAGTCACTGTTATCGAAACTCTAAAATTATTGGCTTTGGCGATTGTTTGCCGCTGTGCCCAAAACAATAAAGTAGCCGAACCGTATAGTAAAGAATGGCGGAGAAGCATAAGTTCTTCCTCTCATTCCTTCTAAGTAGCCTACTACGAAGACATACGTTACAGTCGATAAAGGAGGATAAAAGCGGGGAGAAAGAGAAGAAGCCAGTTGTACGAAAGCTCGAGCAAGCGAGATAAAGAAAGAGGGAGAAAGGAGAATCTTCGAGAAGAGATACACCGAAGAGAAAACCGGTGATTTACTCTCGACTGAAATATCCGAGAGCATCTTTTTTCTCGTTTCACTCTTTTCCATTCTTCAATATTTTTTCCTTCTCTTCGCTCTCATAGTCTTCGTCGTCGTTGTTATCGTCGCTGACGACGTTCGCTTTGCGCCACACGTACGAGAGCGAAGAGAGAAAAGAAGGAAACGAGTTGGAACGATCTAATAACTCGAGAGTGAGTCCCGCGAGCCAAAGAGAGAAGAGTAGAAAGAGTTTCGGGCGCGCGCGTGCTTTTGCACTCTTTCTTTCCTTCTTTCTCGCTCGAGATCATATGTATATACATGTGTGGTCCACTAGTGCAGTTTCTCTTTCTTCCCTTTCTCTCTCTCTCTCTCTCTCTCTCTCTCTCTCTCTCTCTCTCTCTCTCTCTCTCTCTTTCTCTCTCTCTGTCTCTTTCTCTCTACGCTCTAAGCACAAAGGAGTTTCGGGTCGAGCAGCCGGCCCAACGACTTAATAAGGCACCCCGAGCAACTTTTCTTATGCGCGCGCGTCTTCGCTTACTGCCCGCTCGCGGCTACACCGAAATTTGAATATTGCGCAGTGCGCAACGGCTTGTTCTCTTTTGCTGCCGCTTGGGATCCTGTCGCAAATTTATATACGCGCGTAAGCTTTATATCCGCGTTATGCCGCCGTCGCCACCGCTGCTTTTGCTGTTTCTGCTCTTGGACCATCGAATTTGCATTCGCTGCGCCTTTTGTAAGAACGAGAAGACGAGAAACGATGGCAATTACGCAATTTTTTTTTTTTTTTTTTTTTTTTTATATCATCTGCACTTTTTTGCCATATACGTAGCGCGAGCGTGCGAAGGCTTATCGTCCTTTTGATGACGAATAATTTAATAAACGCACAAATTGAATAATGTTTCTTGGTTGGCGAATAGTTTTGAATGCGGACTGGAATGCGTTAAAGAAAGAATCTGTAGCGTTAAATAAAGTTTAATAAATTAGTTAAATGTGCAAATAATTGAATTGGATGAAATTTATCGAATTTTTATTGAAGGATTGATGATCGCCTCTTGTAATAAACTTTTTTATTGAAAATATTTTATTTATTCAATAACAATTTTTGAAGAGTTTTTTTAAAGAATCGATGAAATCAGATGGTTTTACCGACTATTTGAAGTCTAAATTTTAAAGTTACAATACAAGTTGGAATAAAATTTGCAAATTTCACGAAATATATTTTATAACACATTCTTTTTAAAGTTAGTAGTACCAAAATCTATTTTGAAATTTCTATTAAACCATCAAGAAATATATTTCAAAGTAGGTTATACCAATTTAATTCAGTTCATAAGTTTTAATAGCTACTTTATTAACTCAATTACCCACCACATTTTAATTAACAATCTAGATTGAGAATAATGCAATACTTTAACACATTGTTCACCGGTTGCGAGTCAAACCACGTTTTCACGATCAAAGACTGCTGAGCAATCATAAGGTAATTCTTTTTTGCACTTAAATCGAATATTTATAGTTTTTGAAATTCAGGGCAACAGAGACTATTGTAAAATCTTTTGTTCTCGTATTTAATTATTTTTTATCTCAATTGGCCATTAATAATCGTCGAAAAGGGATAAATTTTGTGTAAAATTACCGTTTAGCAATGTTTTCAAATTGTTATATTTTTATTAAGTTGGACAATTATAATACGAAAGCCACATTTATTGCCTCAAATTACAAGTATCCTGAGTAAAATAAAGACGGTAAAAAATAAGGAAAACTAATTAACTTTTTAAAGGTTCGAAAAAACATCTCTGGTAATAATACCCGATAATCGTGGGTAACTTTGCTTAATTAAGAATTCTCTCGCTCCAAGCGATACTTACGGGCAAGAAAAAAAGCTTCTTTGCACGGCATTGCCGCAGTTATAGCATTAAGGTGACGAAAGCTATTACGCATCTGATAATCCGTGGAAAAATCATTGTCGCGACGTTCGGCGTAATTGCGCGTTTCTATCTAATATGTATTTATATATGTATATATGGTAAAACGCTTCCCTTCTCGAAGCGAAGTACGAAGTAACATCGATAACAGAGATAAAAACGAAGAATTCCCGCGCTTACACTCTGCCCATTTCAATGAGCGAGTTCGCGACCGTTAACCTTACATCGTCTCGTATTACTTTCCTCTCTTTATATTACGTTAAGCTACTCTCCTCGTTGGGATAAAGTAATTAGCCTCGACCTCGGTCCTGTTACAGAGCCGAGAGCGAAAGTGAGAGGTGGGGGAAACAGAGGAGATTCTTTTGGGCGCTTTCTATCCTAATTTGGCGATTAGGCTCGCGCGCGCGCGCGCGCCGTCCGTCCGCCTATTGATCGGGGCCGACACTCGTTATGTAGAGCCCCTCAGCCCCGTTGTCGGTGATGCTGCTGTTGCTGCTGTTACTGCTGCCGCTGCTGCCGTTGCTCCTCCCTCCGATGGCCAGTTACGCCAGTTTCGAAATGAGCGAGAGTAAAGGTAAAGTGGCAGCGGCAGCGCGGCTCAACGCACGTACCGACCTCTCTCCTCCCTTCTCTCTCTCTTTCTCTCTCTCTTTCTCCTTTTCCTTTAATCTTTCTTTTTTTCTCTACATCACACGGATTAAATTCCACGTGATGGAGAACAGGTAGGTTGTTTACGTGCATCTTTTAAGAGAGAAACTTCTGTGATGCTTGCCCTTTTCTCTTTCTCTCTTTCTCCCTTTAACTTCGGCTCTTCTTCTTCTTCTTCTTCTTCTTCTTCATCGTTCTGCTTTGCTCAGTTTTGTTCCTTCTTTCGATCTAATACGATCCTTCTTGTTCAATTTAGAAGGGAATGTGCGTGGATGTAAACGAAATGGAAATTGTCTTTTAATAACGGAGGGAATGAGCAATTTCTTCTTGGCTTTCTTTTTTTAATACTTGTTTTTTTTTTTTTTTTTTTTTTTTTCTACTTTTGCCCGAACCGCCCATTCTTTTACAAATTTAAGACTATCGTCGAAGAACAGTTGGGCTTATTAAAATTGTAATTGATTCAATTTGGGATGTAACCGTTTATAGGATATTAAAAATTTACCGGGGATCGGCCGATATCAATGGTTAAATTTTCATTTATTATTTATTATTTTGGTATTTTCACATTTAACGTTACATAATTGATTTAATTTTTCTGCAAATTCTCAAATTTAATAACTTTGAAAAATGCAATAAGCTTTTCGGAATCAATTAACTTTAAATGATTAATTTTAATTTAAAATTTCTTGTAAAATTTTTAAAAAATCTTAGTATATTAATACTCGAAGTCATGTACTTCCTTTTTTTTCTATATTTTATTGTCTTTACGCTACTTGATCAAGAGGCATAAAGCTTTGCAATGTAGCGATGACCAAAGTACATGAAAAACGGAGGTGCATGTGTCAATCGGCAGAGGCAGGAATAAAATTTTGAATCTTTGGATCAAGAGTCCAGCTCTCTGCTGATCGACCTATCGTATGGCTCTGTAATTAATTTAATTTATTAAGATATTTTTTTTTTCAATGAATCCCGTGTAAAATGTACGTACGGCTCTAGAATGATTTTTATATGATAAAAAATGTTATTTTGGACGCTATTCTATACTTTATGCTGCACATATTTTTACATCTAAAGGGTAAGTGGCATATTTTTTGTTAAAACGATTGCCAGACTTTTTATCATTGTCTTTGTCATATATTTTTATGTTGAAAAAATTCTGGCAAAAAGTGTGGTATTTGCTAAACATAAAAATATATGTGGCAACTTATTTGCCGTACTAGAATCATATTAAAACTGTACATCAATTTTAACCTGGATTATTATACTATTTCAATAACGCTAAATTATAAAAATAGATATATAAGAATTAAATATTTAATTAATTTTTTCAAAAATAATATTTTAATTATATTATTAAGAGAAAATTAATGATAAGTTAAACACGTTATCAAAATAATTAATGCGCCTAGCCAGAGTTTATTAAAAAGTTATTAAATTTGTAACCACGAAGCGTGCAAAAGCTTAAAATAATGAAACTTACGAAAATTAAAATTTGTAGATTACAATGTAAATGCATCAATTATGTTACAGTTGGAGTTTTCTTATATTTTGCTTTCGGGTATTTCGTTAAATATTTGAACGGTTAAAAATAATATAATTCTAGATATAACAATTATTATGAACATTTTCTAAAATAAATTTATTTTAAGAAAATAAAAAAATATATCTTTATCTAGTGGTTTTGAATATAAATATATAATTATAAATAATAAGCGTTTAGATATCATTCGTATAGTTAAATTTTCAATAATTTTTAATCCCTCGTCCGCGTTTCCTACAATCACAAAACGAATCAAAAAAAGCAACCGCATACATCACACGTATCACGCAATTTTCTATCGCTTACTTACCCAAAACGATAAGCCGATGTAAGTTCAAGTTCAACTATACACATAAGAACTCATATGCATATCTATAGATATTATGCCCGGCGCTTTAATTTTAGTTACCACTCCGGTATTATACATACGCATATATTAGTTATTTATGTACCTTGTGCGAGCCTCGCGTCATTACAGCTTGAGGCAAAATATGTTGTGGATGGATAGTAGGGCCGCAGTCGCGAGCGCAGCGAGCGACTAAGGCGCCTCTATCCATCCACAAAATATGAGCCGAAAGCTTTAATGACGCGAGGTTCACTCATGGTGCTTAAAAAATTTTTCAGCCTTGTAACCCGTACGAAGACTCTTACTTAGTTAACAGAATAATTAATTTTATTTTGTTGCATATCAATTAAATGCAATTTCGAACCCATACTGACAGTTCGTAAACTACAGATATCGTCTGCTAACGCATGCGCATTTTGTACACACACGCGTACATGAACATGTGTGTCAAAAAGTGACAGACAACATAATGTAAACATAAATATAAATGATGAAATTAAAAAAAATAGTAAATGGATTAATATTTAAAAATAAAATTAATTCTTGAACAATTATTATTTATTAAAAAATATAAATTTCTTGAGTATATTTATTAAATATTTATACAGAATAATATTTTTAACAAAAGTTTTTTTTATAAGATTTGAAGGCTTATTAATAATATTAATACTATTATAATTAATATAAATACTTTCTTATGTTATTTTTATCATAACAATACTATATTTGTTTAACACATTTTTTGTATAATCAATGAATTTTAGTCTCTTATTTAACATGAAAAAACAGTAACTTTTTTAAATATTTTAAATTTAATTTCTTCACACAAAAAACTTTTAAATCATTTATCTAAATCACAAACAAAATTATAAACTAAAAAATTATCACTTTAAAATCACTTATTATTAAATTTTTTAATTTTGCGGGATTATATTAGACTTTGCTTTTTCTATTAGTTTATTTAATTCACGTTTGCATTCTTCATCACTGTCACTATCACTCGTTTTTTTTTTTTATTATTTAATAAATTGTCCATTTTTATTCTTCTTCTCACATATTAAGAACGAATATTACCGACACAACGATACACTATACTGAAAGAAAACAAAAGAAAAGCAGAGCCCCGTGGTCGCTTGAATGTACATACTGAGCGAAGGAGAGAGCGAGACAGAGATAGGGTGGTCACGTGGGAGCAATGGTGCGCGCGCTCTTATCGCTATCTCGTTCTCTCTCCTTCGCTCAACATACATAAGTCTTATTACGCGTTTCGAAAATATAAGTTTCGATGAAGACTCACATGCTAGGCTATATGAAGCGACAAATACATAGCAGTGGCGCTGTTAACTTTTTTTTCTCCTGGCACATATACAGCCTAAAAGGACGTATAGAATGTCTATACAGCCTAGAAGGACGTATAGAAAAATGTTAATACGATCGAGAAGGCGCTTGCGCGTATGGAAACCATTTACCCGCTGAGGATGCTCCGTAGGTAAGAGTCGCCGTACGGGTTAGTAGGCTGAAAATGTGCATACTCGCGGGTATCGAGCTCGCACGGAGCGCGCTGCACGCGTACGCACATATACACGTTTATACACGCATAAACGCAGACATTATAGAAAAGGAGAGCGAACTATACACACACGGCGCTCAGACCGTCTCTTGGTGGTGCGCGAGCGACCCGTGGGAGCCACGTGCCAGCCGCGCGCCGACTCGACCTCTCTTCCTCCCCCCCCCTCTCTCTCTCTCTCTTTCTCTCCTCGTCCGCCCACGATAGCCACAAGTCTACTACTCTCTTTCTCTTTTAGTCTCGATCTTTCTTTTTCGCCTTTACTCATTTCCCCTTCCTTAAGATCGATGCTTTTTCTCTTTCCATTTTGCTTGGTGTGCGTTTCTCCTTTCTCCGTCTCCGTCGCCGCCACCGCCGCCGCCGCCGCTGCAAGACCTTGGTGGTCCACGGCGGAGAAGGAAAAAGAGAACGATCCGCGCGAGAAGAGCCTCGTAATACCACTTGAGGCTTCGGGGAAAGAGAAGAGAAAGAGAGAAAGAGACGGTAAGTCGCGGTGATTACTTAGCGCGCGTAGCTCGCGCGTGCGGTTTGCCGTGTGGATATATAGTACCGAGTGAATCGTGTAGACGCGAGCTTATCATCGCACATGGAAAATTGAGTTACCCGTGAGGAAAGAGGAACGAAGAAAATTACGCGGATAACTTCGCATTAAGAATAATTATTATAGTTTTGGAAATTTTTTTTTTATTTTTAAACGCTTTTAATTGTCTTGAATTTATATAATATTTTTGAAAAATTTTTTTTTTAATGTTTATTAACCGTTTGAGCCCCAGAGTGTATTGAAAAAACACTGTCAAAGGATCCCAAACAGCGCAATCGCGCTTTCTCTAAATGAGTACCTTTTATTTTGTAATTTATTATTACATTATTATAGTATTATTCTATTATATGTAGCTATTGCAAAATGTACTATTAACATTAAAAGAAACTGTGTGATGCACTTGCTTCAGTAAATCGCGCGCATTTCTGACTTGGACAATCGGTAACGCATCGTCAATTGTCCACAATGCTAGAAATGTGCTGGGTTTTCTCGACATAAAATCTCAACAGCGCGATCGCGCTGCTTGGGACTCAAAACGGTTAAATTATCATTTTTTTTTTTTTTATATAAAGAGAGAGAATTAATTTTTACGACAATGAAAAGAATATAAATATTTAAATCGGATGCGTATGTAACTTTAAATAATAAATGCATTTTAAAAATCAAATAGATAAAAAATAATAAATTAATTTGTTAACATTATTTTTAAAAATTAATAATATATTATTTGATTTTCTTCTTTAATTTTATTCTATAGAACAGAATGTACATTCATTAAAGTAAATAGTTTTATAAATATGTAATGATACTGTATCAATATAAAACAAAATTAGATATTTATGTGAAAGATTAGTTTATTCGTTTTAAATTCTAATCCAAAAGCTTCTAGCATTTTTATAGCTCAAACACTATCGCGTGGAGAATGACCTGAAATTTTTATGTCAAGTAATAAAGCAACGCGAAATTCAATCCTTTAAAACTCTGTCGCTATATAATTCGCTCCATCGTACCTTGCGTATAGGTTCTCCTCGGTTTTCCTTTACCACACATACGTATACATATATATACACACACACACACACATACACACACCTTCAGGTAGTTTAACTACAATTTCCTAATACGCAGCCATCAAACGTATATAAAAAAAACACTTTGGCTTCGACATATGAAGCTGCTTCTTTCGTCACAATCAAGATAAAATCGATAAGAGGACATTTGTGCGTACAACTCGTGAAAGCTAAGTGTATACAAACATGTGCTTTATTGCGAAGAAAATAAAACGCCAACAGATCTAACAAATTGAATCCACTCTCTCTTTCTCTCTCTGTCCCTTTTCTTTTCTACTTTTAGCTTTTCTTTCTACATACATTTTTGGTCGACAGCCCATTCGACTTTATACGCTTCCCCGTGCTTTCCATCTTAAGCGGCGTTGTATAACGACACAACGTAGCTACACAACTTTTTTCGTTTTGTATTGTCATACAGAAGACGCTTTATAGAAAGAGGGAGAGAGAGACAGAGAGAGATAGAGAGAAAGGGGAACGTATGTGTGGATCGCGGAATCGCGTTTTCGAATGAAAACGGAACAAATCGGCATCGAAGCAATGACGACGCGAGCTATCGAGATTATATAGTATATATGTAATCTTTATGCTGCCGTTCCTCGGGGAGCTCGGAGAAAAAGAGAAAAATCCAGCCGTTCCGTTCGTACGTTTTCTTTCTTTAGTGCGCCGGCGTTATTTCAAGGCTGACTGCTCGCGCAAAGTGAAAAAGTTTTCGTGGAGCACGCTGCAGTCTCTCTTTTCGTGCGTTCTTTTCTTCTCTTTTCCCTTTTCCATCCCGGCAGTAGTCTTGGTCGACATTTATTCCCATTACCGGGCTAGGAACGCCATGGGGATTTTCGTTGCATTCCTTCTCAACTGCACATGTATCTCTTTCTCCCTCTCACTCTCTCTCTCTCTCTCCCTCTCTCTCTCTCTCTCTCTCTCTCTCTTTCTTTCTACGTGTTCTCTCTATTTCGATGCAAGTGCTGAAACAGATAGAGAAAGCGAGAGAGAGAGAGAGAGAGAGAGAGAGAAAGAGAGAGAGAGACTCTGGATTTTCGACTGTGTCGCGCTACAGGATGGACGTTGCTGCCTTTCTTCTAACTTGCAATCCTCCTTCTTCACTTCCTCCCTCTCCTTTTCTTTCTCTCCCTTTCCCAATGACCTTATTTTCGAGGGTTATAAAACACCAAGGTTGAAGCTAGTAGTATGTGTCGCGTCTTGAGACTGTGTTTTGCGAGTGAATTGAGAAAAGTGCTTTTTATACTTTTAATGGTATTGGTGCTTTAAAATTATTATACTTGTAAAAGATGATTAAATTTTCAAAAGCCACTTGACGAGCACAAAATTGTCATTTGAGATTAAACTTCTGATGATCAATGCGTTCTCATTAAACGGTCATTTTTTCTTTTTTTTTTTTTTGTTTTTTTTTAAATTGGATTAAAGATTGTATAAATTTGATAAAATTTATCATAAATAAATAAAATAATATGTATAATGTATTAATGAAACATTTATAGTTCAAACAATCAACATTCAACAATTTACGCGTTAATCGCCAAGACTTTTTTACTATTCGCGCAATAAAACAGATAGCGAAAGCTCAACGCGTCAAATTCCTCGCCGAGACGGCATCACTTTCTCTTTTCACGCTCCGCCTCATCATCTTATCTTTCTCCGTCCTATCTCCGTACATACGCGCTCTTCTATATCGATTCTCCTTTTCTCTTTTATTCCTTCCTCTTTTTTCCAAAGGCATACTCCTTTAAGCATTCAAAGACGCGTCGTGTCTTCGGCTAGTAAGCATCAAGCAAAGATGCGTCGAGGCAAAGTCGTTTGCTAAAAGGAAGCGAGAGATAAGAGCAATCACTTCGAGCCTCTTTTTCCTTACCGCCCAATCTACCCTCCTTGCCGCCTCCCTTCATCGCTTTTCGCTTCTCTTTCTACACTATATTATCCTTTTTATCTTCTGCGCGATATTCTCCAGTACGAAAGAGCCGTACTACCGTTTTCATCTTATCCTGATAAAAACTAAAAATTTCATTCGGTTGATAATTCAGCATAAATCAAATTTTAACGATAATGCACGAGTTAATTTTTTTTTTTTTATTTAAATTATTAACATAATCCATGTAAATATATAAAATTTAGGTTTAAGGTTTCTAATATAAAAGAAAATTATGTTTTATTAATTTTGTAACTTGTGATATTGTTAAATGCAATTGAATGGCTATAATGAATCAATATAATAAAATCTGACATAAAAATTAACCTTTTAATTAAAATATATTATGTAATATTCATTGTTTTTTTTTTCTTTTTTTTTTTTTTATAATATAATTCGAATCCCTGCATTTTCATTTTGAAATATGAGCCGATAATTCATTATTTTATCGTAACATCTAAATTGAAAAATTATATACTTATTTAAATGTAAAATTCCATTAACATTGATTTATTGAACATCCAAATATAAATTTGAACATCAATCAATTTGATTAAGTACGTGAATTTATTTTTAATTAAAACAGATAATAATTACAAATTCCATAAATTTAACGACATACAATCGTCAATAGTCTTTGATAAAACAAATATTGAGTATAAATATTAATATTTTATATGGCTTTATTAATACATCAATTTTTAATAATTAAAAGTATATTTTTCTAAGAATAACGATTATTTTGATATCTGAAATTATAATTTATAAAATAAACCTTTGACCTATATTTACATATATTTAAGACTCATTAAATTCCTGCAAATAGTTAGCTTAGAAGTTACATATAAGTAAATTATTTTAATAACTTAACTTAAATTGGTTAAAAACCCACGGTATTTTAGAATAAGATATTTTTGTTTTTGTATCAGTTTAATTTTATTAACCGTAAAAAGATAAAAATTGCATATAATAATGTTTGAACTATTTTTGGCCGGATAGAGGATAGCTATTGATAATTACATACATATTGATTTTATGCTAAAAATCAGTATTATTGCGTAAATAACCATGAATACTTATAATCCAAATAGCATATTCTAAATATTTCTCGCAGCTTGCTCATCTTAACAAGTATTTTCGGCATCGCTGGTGTTCGATAAAACTCTTACACTTTCGAAATTCCAAATTTCAAAGATATTACGAAAGCATATACGTGCATGAATATATGCACAAGCCCGTACTGCACGTGTGTCGGAATGCGAACACGTATAGATACACACACGCACGCGCTGGTAAATTCGTGTGCAAACGCCGGCGCCCCTAGTACAGCGTGTATGCGCCTAACGCTAGTAACACGAAGCGCACGAAGTATACGAAGGATAGGAGGAGAAGGTAAAGAAGAAAGAGAAGCGGGAAGCGAGAGGTGGAGAAGGAGGGGGGAGGGAAGAATTTAATTTAGGGATTCATTTGCATCGAGTGACCGAATTACCACACCGCGGACAGACCCTCCGCCGCATTAGGCGATTATTCCTCTGGGCATCTGAATTTTCTATCCTACTCCGTCTCTCTCTCTCTCTCTCTCTCTCTCTCTCTCTCTCTCTCTCTCTCTCTCTCTTTTTCTACCTTGTTTGTACGACGGTGCATGATTAAGTTTAGAACAACGCACAGAAAGCATACCGCGAAGTTTTAGCTCGTATACAAACATCGTATATGTATACAGAGAGAGAGATAGGTTGTTTGCATCTCACCGTCTCGCAGGAGCAACGAAAAGTCGCCGAATTTTGTTTGCCCTTTTTTACAATGGGTTGCGTACTTTGCCGCCGCCTTCGGGGAATTATACCGATGAATATCAGAGAAAAAGAGCGAGCCAATTGAATTTGTCCTGGAAAACTAGCTGCGCGCAATGAAGTTATTTCTGTTATTCTTATTTTCCTCTTTTGTCGTGTTTTCTCTTTCCTTTCCTGCTCTCTGCTCCTCCCTTTTTTTTTTAAACGCCGGATATAAAGTACACAAAATTTGGTTATCGCGGGATCTGCAAATTGGACGCGTGTTTTTAACTTTTGCTCACTGCAAAGCGTATAATGAAATTAAATTTGTATCCAGGATGTTTCTCCTCTATTATACATATTATGCATATTAGCAACGTTTATCGAATTACGCAAACTATTTTTTACAGATTTACCCCAATAACGAGCGTTTAATCGAATTTGACACGAGCGAATGTGCGAAAGACATTGTTAAATAATGGTGTATTCAAAGTTTTAATTGAATTATATAAGTATATCAGAGAACGTTTGAAATGTTATTCCCATAATTTTCAATAATACTTTCAACAATTGCATCGGACCGAATGAAAATTATTAAGAGGATAAAGTATTAAATTGTGTACGTTAAATAGTTGAAAATTGGGAATCGCAATTTGATTGCGGCAGCCAACGTTTTCCAAGCGTTTTAATAATGCGCGACTGCAACGATAACGGCGAGGGAAATGCGGAAATAGCGATACGAAAAGCAATAAATTGCCTCTTTTTATTTACCGTGCGTCTGTCAAAGATATGAAATTAATAACTCTTTGTCGCGTCGCCTTTCATTATCTTTTATTTTTTTCTGTACCCCATGATAGTCGCTCGATGTTTCGCGCAAGAATAATTTTCTCTCTTTAATTTTTTTTTTATTTTTTCTCTTTGTTCGTACTCCATACGTTACCTCTTCTGTTTTTCGTTTGCGTTCATTCGCAATATATAATGTATAGTCCTGTATTTTTTCTCCTCTTTTTTCTCAAAATATACATATATACACACACGCATAAATATTTCTCATTTTTATTTTCTCATATTTTATTATGCCGGGGAGCCGCGCAGGATTCATCGAATTCTCCCGATTGAAAAATGTTCTTGCCGCCGATCGGCAAGAGCTTAACGCGCGTGGCGCAGGCGACGGCCGTTAAAGAAACTCCCGGTAAATAAACACCTTAAGTAGCCCCCGGGGTCTGAATTTATAACCGCAAGCGCCTTCTGCGCGCGCTCGCGCATCGGTGCGTCTTCCTCTATACGACGACTCGCTCGTTCGGTTCTTTCTCTCCTTTCCACCTCGAGCGCGCGAATTGACTTGTTGCGTCTTTTTACGGCGCGCGCGCGCGCGCGAGAGAGAGAGAGAGAGAGAGAGAGGAGGACTTCTTTTATTTTTTTGCATTTGATTTCACGCCACGGCATTACGTTGATTCATATTCATTGAACGCAAGAGCGCTCATTTTTCGCCCGCGTGCCTTTATTTCCTCCTCTTTTTGCTCCTTTTTTGTTTTTGTTTTATGCCTTGACTATATCGTTTTATTTATTTATTTTTTTTTTCGACGTCCTTTTTATACGACTTGGAATATCGGCATCGACTGCGTTTATTTTAATGTTTCTTTTCTTTCATTTTTCGTGCCGTCTTGATCAGTTCTGAATGCATTTCTATGCAAATATAATGGAATGGATTAGGAAGATACGAGAATTTATTTGATCTTAATGTCGCATCTCTTAATTGCTGTCACCGTCGCATTCGTTTATAGGCAAATTTTATTTATTTCTCACGCAATTTTGAATGATTTAATTGAAAGAAATTTATTTAATGATTAAATTATTATATATATACATTAAAAAATATATACATTAAAAAATATAATTATGAGTATTAAATTAAAAGTAGAAAAATCAATGTGGATTTTGCATAAATAAATAAAGAAAAAATATCAAAAAATTTGAAAAAAGTTCCTTTTTTTAAATAAAAAATTAAATAAAAAATAATCTTGAGTAATCAAGAGTTAAAAAATGGTTTGAATGGTTCGAATCGTAAAAACGAAATGTATAGGAATAAAAGTTCATCCTCGTACACATAACATATATTACAACTTTGCAAAAAGCGATTTGCGCATCGAAACCATATTCATACAAATATAGGATAAGTAATAAATGACAAGCGCCCAGTAATCCTTGACCATATGGGGATTTAATAATATATACCGTTGAAAAAAAATGCTCGGGCGCAAAGTAAAATTTCTCCGCACTACGAGCGTTCGTTTGGCCGCTTTTTTTTTCTCCATTGAATTGCACCAAAAGCCAATGACAAAAGACTCCCATCGTACGAAGTATGTACTATACGTATACATATAAACGTCGGAATGCGCGAGGCGAAAGACTCGTACCGGTGCAACGGATAAAACTGCGCGGACATTGAGAGACTACTCGAGCCAAACAAGCTTCCGAATGCAAAAGCCGGCCGAGGTATACTTGTGCTCGGTAGTCGAGAGGGAAGAGCTTATAAGTAATAGAAATGTCACGGACACGTCGCTGCTGTGAACGATCGCACGTAGCGTATGTGTGTGTGCGCGCGCGCACTTTTTTCCATTATGTACTCGCTGATGTATTTATGTATGCGCGTTTACATACACCCGCAGACACACACGCGTATCTATGCAAAATCGCTGCGGGAGAAATCGAATTTGCGCGCGCCAAGCTATTCCATTCCGTCTGTCCGTGCGTCTATCTGGCTGATGTCCGTTCGATTTTACCGATAAACGCTGTAGATTTTTCCTCCACGTGAACGTGTCTTTCGCTCTGGCGTTTTATTCCTTTTCTTTGTTTTTTTTACGAATAGCGGCTCCCGGCAAACCATTTTGTCGCTGTCTTAATCGCGCTTTTATCCGACGACTGTTCTGCGCTCGTTTATGCTTCTTTGTAATTAAATTAAGAAGAAACGATTTAATTAGAAAAATTTTATCGTAAATCAATTGCTTTTTAATGTGTACTATTTTATGTTGTAAGGTCAATATAATCGAGAGTTTTAGCGCATTTAACAGCGATCCTTAACGTAGATATAATTTAGTACGTAATTATAAATAAAAAAAAAAATAAATCTTTTTTTCCGATCCGAAAACAAACAACAAAACAAGAGCAAACGCACGTGAGCAAAAATGAGAAAGAGAAAGAACGACGCAGATGTAAATTTCGCGTGGGCGCGGTTTCTCACGGAGAGACGGTAAAAGAGAATATACGAGGGAAAGAAAAAGAAAGAAAGAGAGAGACAGAGAGAGAGAGAGAGAGAGAGAAAGCGACTTTTTTATCATTCTCATCGAGATCCTGGGTGGTATCGCGGTGTACGATACACATAACACATATTCAAACACACACGCGTACAGCAACGGCGCGAGAGCCTCCTTCGATTCCAATGAAGGTGTTACGTTGGTTAGCGCGTCGTATATACGAATAAAGTAAGGGAGGGAGAGAGAGAGAGAGAGAGAGAGACAGTGGGAGTCCGAGTTTCGTGGCATGCGCGAGCGCCCGAATCGTGAGAAGCGAAATACGCGAGGACGAATGTATATGTATAAACGAGGCACGGGGTTTAAAGGCCTTCGGTATGCGGAGAGCGTGGGCGTCGCTTGGTCCAGACTAAGCGCATATCTCCTTCTCTTTCTCTCTTATTCTCTTTCTCGCTCTCTGTCCCGGCCTTTTCTTCTCACCTTTATTATAATTTTTTTTCCTCTAACTTTCTTATTTCGCTTTCTTTTCCTCTTCTTTGCGAATTTTTGTTTTTCTTTATCTACATATATCTGAAAATTGTGATTATTAGCTATTCTATATGTTTCAATATTTTTCCATTATTTGTTATTATTTCGTTACAATTATTTTTTACAAATACAATTATTTACCATTTAATCTTTCGATCGTAATAAATCGATTTGAGCATTTAATTTTTAACTACGATTAAAAACTATTATTATTATTATTATTATTTTTTTTTATTTAAGTAAAATTTATGCTTAACTTTTCAGGTACATATTGAAAAAAATGCTATAATTATTTACATGAAAAACGAAAATTGATTAGGATTTCATTGGCACATACCAAAGGAAGAACAAAGTAAAAGTGCATAACAAAACCTGAAAATAACATTAGAAAGAACATCGGTAGTAACGGTTAAAAGGAAATATATATATATAGAAGGTAACCGTACAAAATAAAAGAGAGCGAGAGAAAGATAAAGTTTATAAGCCCCCGGGTATAAATAACGACTGCGGGCAATCATTTCGAAACGCATTAGAGCCGTGTAAGTTTCATTTTCCAGGTTCTTCTCGTTCCTCAATAATTCCCATACACAAACACCGATGTACAGCAGTTGTCCGTGTAAGCATATACACACGCGCGTTACAACGTATACAACTGGCTCTCTCTCTCTCTCTCTCTCTCTTAACTAACGTAATTTTCGATTTCTGCTTTATCTATCTCCTTCTTTTTTCTCCTTCTCCTCCTCTCGTCCCGTTGTATGTACATATACAGAAACGAAAAGCAAGAGCGCGGCGGAGTATGCGATCATCGTTCCTTTCTTACCGGGTGGCCAAACGCGCGCGCGAGCGGGCCCATCGCCGGAGTTTCGTGTCCCACCGACGAGTTCGGCCGCTCAACAATTTATGGGTGGCGCTTCTCACAACCTATAGACGGTGAAAGAGGAAAGGAGAGAGAAGAAAGAAAAAGAGACGGAGAAAGAGGTGTTATTTCGCGTGGACGAGTCCCTCAACGCTATCTCGCTCGTTTTTCTTTCATTCGCCTTCTCGATTCCTTTCTCGCTTGTTCTTCTCCTCGAGCTTGTGTTTTTTCTTCTTGAATAGACTTCGTTGTATGTTTATGTGTGCGTGTGTGGAACGCGGGCGCCGACGAGATTTACGCGGTAGAAGAGAAACTCCAAACAGGCTTTAGATATCTTTTTCCTTTTCCCATCCGATGCTTTTTCTTCTGTGTCAGTTAGTACGTGTGACTATACGTGTGTAAATGTAGCCCTTCGCCAGATGAAAGTAGCGTGCGAGGTTAGAAAAAAAAAAAAAAAAAAAAAAAAAAAAAAAAAAAAAAAAAAAAAAAAAAAAAAAAAAAAAAAAAAAAAGAAGAAAATACGGTTAAGTAGACGGACAAATACGGACGGGCGGCGGGAAATGGAAGGTGAAAAATGATAAAGAGAAGGATTTCATTTTCTGTTTGCTTAACGCCTCTGGAATGGAGTGCATACTCTGAGAATTTTAAAGTTTGTTTGAATATCGATCGTTAAAAGTTTGTCTACGATATTTCAATTGATTTTTCCAAGGGATAGATAGAGAGAAGCTTTCGAGTCGGTGATTTCTTAAACTTTGTTTTTTCAGATTAAAGAGTTTTCATTTTTTTATCATATTTTTTATCATATCGTTAACCGAGTATAAAATAACATTTATGAATAATGAAGCACAATAATTGAGGTTACTATGGACATATTTATGAAAATCAATTTTATTTTTATACTTGGAAAAATATGAAACGAAAAATTAAAATAACCGAGATAAAATTAAAGAAAAAATTGCAAAAACTTTAGAATAAAGAAAAGAAAAAAAAAAAGAAGGGTAGACGAGAAAAAAGAAAATTCAAGAACAATGCGCAATTAAATAAAAGAGGCCGAAATTACGAAAAAAAGAGAAAAATTCTGTAGCAAGATCAGATAAGAAAGCAAAAGTGAGCATAAAAGAAAGGAGGGCGAGTGAAAATTCGAATAGAAACTTGAATGTGAAAAAGCTAAGTATGCGAAAAAGAAGAAGAAAAAGCCAAATCGGTAAAGCAGCAGGGATAGAAGGGATAGGTAAGCAGACAACCGCTTCCGATCTCGCTCCGGCCTCATTAAACTCAAAAAAAAAAAAAGGCGATATATGTAGCAAATGATTCACGAAAGCTTAAGTGCGAGGAAAGAAGAAATTTCTCACGCCCTTTTGCGCGCGCACGAACTAAAAAGCCGAACTAAAGAAGAAGAGGCCGATGGTGAGAGATAACGAGAGATGAAGCGTTGATATGTGCGCACATCCGCGTCCTCGTTTTCATTAATCGTTGTACGATATACCTTCAAGGTATTTCGTGATAAGCGAAACGAGCTTGAGGTGAAGAAAAGCATAAAGTCAAGATCGCTATCGCTCATTCGCGATATAAAAAAAAAAAAAAAATTGAATATTGTAGTGGTTTTTTATTAAAATTTGCGCGCTTTTAAGAACATGCTAATACACGATCTTCCCTCCTGTTCGAGAATTCTTATACACCAATGTATACGTTTCTGTGTTTCATTTTCTTCATCATTTTTTGTAGATTTTATTTTGTTTGTGTAGAAATAGTCGTCCAATGTACATTAAATACACGCGTCTATACGTGATTTAAAGTTACGCGCTACCACGACAGCGAGCCGAATGAAACAATAGCGAAGTGGCAAGTGAATATATGAAATGCCGATTGGACGTTCGGCATAATTACATACAAAACAGACGAACGAACGATCTAATAATGAATTCTCGTTCGCAAAGGGAATACATAAAACGATTGACGTGCGTCGGAGTACCAGAAATTACAATGATTAGCCTCATGACAACGAATAGAGAGAGAGAGAGAGAGCGCATAATGTATACATAGGCATACGCTTATATATATTAACATATTGATTATTTTATAATAAAACGAAGTATCGCAATTAATCATTGGATAATTATTATAATGAGATATCGTTGTAATGCATAAAAAACATATACCGAGTGTAATCATTAATAATGTGCGATGTTGATTACGCCTCACTTCACCGTTACTATATTAACGAAGAGAATGTAATTTTCTGTAAAGGACTTGTTAAAAGCACTTGAATGAAAGATAAAGCTTGATTAGAAAATTTTTCGTAAAATTACATCGACGAATATTCGTTTATAGATTTATTTTCTGTCAAAAAAAAAAAAAAAAAAAAAAAAATATTTTTAATCACCGATCATTGTTATATTATCTTAAAATGTCACATTGAGTGAATTTAATTAAACATTAATATTTAATTCAACATCACTAATCAATTAAATTTTATTCAAGCATATAATTAAATTAACATTTCTTTTTTCAAATGCTCTCGATATTATTAAAGGATGAAGATTAAAAAGCGACGATGTAACCGTCACTACTTTATTAAAAATATATACATATAGGCATGGCAAACGTAAAGGCAACCAAATTCGGCGTTAGTCATGGGGAATTCTTCGATTGGAAAGTAAAAACTTCCCCTCTTCTTCCTCGTTTTCGGTAAGCCCTGCGAGAAATGCCAAAATTGCGCGCTAAAAAGGAAAGAAAAAAAAAACGGCGCGGAAAAAGTAAAAAATTCGCTAGCTGCGAGAGAAGAAGAATGAAGATTTCGTGAAAGGGAACCAATTCCCCTTTGTGCTCTTAAAAGCAGTTTACCCATTTTGCGAGAGAGAGAGAGAGAGAGAGAGAAGCGCGCGCCCGGAATGCTAGCGGGCGCGTGGCGTGCAGCACTTCGTCTCCGTTTCTCTCTATCCTTTTTTTCTTCACGGCACCGACTCTACGTTTTCCTCTTTCTCAATCTCCCTTTCTCTCTTCCTTTTTCTACCGTACACATAATAAGAAGCTGAGCTACCACTAGAGCCGACTGCCATCCTCTTTTTCACCATTTTCTCGTCCCTCTTTTCTTTTTCATTCTTTCTTTCTTTATTTATTATCTTTTTTCATTTTTTTTTTTAAATTCGTGATGTGCTGCCCAACCGTATTCTACCCTCTAGGGGAAGCGAAAATAACGGACGCGAGGAATTATGAAATACGTAGCATTAAAATGAATTTTGAGCGGTGCATCATTAGGTTGTATTAAGGTGGCGCTCTCGTTTTTTTGCAACGAAATTTTTGCCTTCGAGCCAATCGACGCTATTGAAAATCTGCGCTGACATAGATTAAATGTGAATATGATTATGCACGCATGGAGCTAGTTATTGTATGGATGTGAATTTGAGATATATATTCAGCGACATAAAAAAATTTTTTTCATGCGAATGTGAAATTTAAAAGACAATATTCTATACAATTGAAATTAGTTTTTGTAAACAAAAAAATATATGAATATATATAAAATTTCAAATTAAATCGACTTCCGTAATTTCAAATTTTAATCATTAACTTACATTTTTTAGAAAGATCAATCAGGTCATTATTAAAATAAATGATTCTTACCTGAAACATAAAAAGGCATGAGCTGATTATTATAAATTTAATATAATATAAACTTTAAAAATAATCAGAGATTGAAATATTAATTTTTCAACACATAATTAATTATTATTAAATTTAATTAGCGGTAACTAAAAAGTACATTTAATATTTTATCATCTTTTATTAAATAATATTATCTGTTTGACAACAAAAAATTAATTACTTTACAGCTAAAACATTAAGTAAAAAATTTCTAGTAAAAAAAACTATGTAACTGTTATAATTATGTTCCATTTTAACGATTATATTTTTTCTATTGAATTAAGAAAATTTTTTCGCATTGTTGAATTTTTAAAAACGTGGAAAAAATAATAAAAAGAATTGAAAATAGCACTTGGGTATAAGATAATAATAATATATATTATCATGAACGCTGGTCGATTAAATATATTAGATTAAAATTATAATTATTTAAATCGTTTAATAATAAATTTTTTTAAATTATGTTGATTTGTTAGATTTGGATATGTAGGATTAAGACGCCGTTGAATTCGATAAAGTGATTTGCACTGAAATTTCGGAAAAAACCATCGTCGTATGCAACCAGACGCCACCGACGCTTTGATGAAAATTAATATTTCTTCCGGCACATGTTAGAATCGTTCAAAAAAATAAAAAAATAAAAAAAAGAAAATCCGTCAGGTACGCCGCACCCGAGCTCTCGAAATACGTCACCCGGGGAATTTCCCATAAAGAATGCGTCAAGGATGCGCGGGCAAAGTGATCTATGCGCGTTTCTCTAGCGTCGCGACGCGCGACTTCCCGACGACGTCCTTGACAATTGCAATTATCCGGCGCGCCCTCGCGGAAGCTCACGAAGCGGCCGTGCACGTACAAGACGCGGAGAAGGATGACGCGATACCGAAACTATACGGGCGTCGTTCCCTCGGCGCCTTGGATATAGAGCGCGCGCACGCGAGGAAGGAAGGAAGGAAGGAAGGAAGGAAGGTAAACGGGTATAGCTGCTTTGCATTCCTCGTAGACGAGAGGAACGTCGGCCGTGTCAACGTCAGCCTTACCAACGGACTGACAGTTCGCGCTCGCGAACAAGCAGCGCCTCCGCGGCATGCGCATTGTCTATGAACGCAAGAATCCAATCTCGATGCTCGCGCGGCTCTTTCGCGCACGGCTCAGGTGAATTGAATTTTGGCGATGGAAAAGCGCCGGGGCTTTTCTTATCCATGGGTGTGTATACTTGCGCATGGGAAGAGAGCGCGGTGAAAGGGCGATGGCTGACGCGTGAGCGCGCGCGCGCGTTTACTTGACAAGCGTTCCTTGGGGCCTTGTCTCCGGTGGTTGCGATGTTTCTTCTGCGAATCGCGAGTTTTCGAATCTTATTAACTTGGATCGAGAGAGCGAACATCTGACTGTTGAAATTCAGATTTGATTGAAAAATTATTTATTTTCTTGTTGAAGTAGCATTGTCTCAAAGGAATTCCGAATAAATCATCATCCCTAATTCGAACAAATTGATAAGACCGTATCGTTATTCTTAGACGATTAAACTACAAATGGAAAAAAAAAGGATAAAAAGGTTTTGCTTGTAAAAAATTTCCTGATGAATATATCGCGCATTTCCGTAAACTAAGTGAGCAAAATAATGTAGAGACCCATATATACATATATGTAAGTACCACACATGTGAGAGTTCTCAAACGAAGAATTCGACTGCGTCGCGCGTGCAACCAAAACCTCCAGGACAACGACTCACGCAAAGCTTCGAATGTTTACCGCTAATCCTCTTAAATCCAGTGTGTGCACGAGCGTTAGTGTGTGTGTGTGTGAGAGAGAGAGAGAGAGAGAGGGAACTCGCGAGAGCGTTAGAAACGACAGTTGTGGCGTGTTTAGGTATATATCTGCTCACGATTCGTATACACTTGGCTTAGCGTGTACACGCACACACGCGCTTGCTTCAAATCTGAGATGTTCCTCGTTGGAGTTGCAGTGCAACGGATTCGTTTGCACCCATGTATACGTACACACGAGCGAATAACCTTCACAACGAGAGGATGAGTCGACGAGCTCACAGGGTAAACATTCGATAAACCCGCGCGAACGTACGCGAGCGTTGATATACTTCGCGGTAGTTAAGACGCGCTTTCTCTCTCTCTCTCTCTCTCTCTCTCTCTCTCTCTTTCTCTCTTTCGTTTCCCCGCCTGCTATTTGCTACTAAAATTACATCGTTAGAAGTACGAGTGCGATGCTTACATATATACTTATATTGAAATTACATTTATTGATTTTTAATTTATCGACATGCTGAGATTTTAAACGTTTTAATTTTATACTTTGTCTTATAAGATTACTGAAATTAATTTTTAAAATATATATATATATATATATATATATATATATATATATATATATATATACACATATGTGACCCATTAATATTTAAATTTGAAGAATACAATTTTCTGATTAATGTTAAATATTAAGAAATACATAAATGAGAATAATTTATATAATAAACTAATAATAGACTATATTAATTGCAAACAAAAACAAGGAATCGAAAATGGTACTCGAAACTCGACTATCGATGGTAAACTGTGATCCTCGCATTCGCACGTATGCACACGAAAAGAAAGAGACGTATAATAAGAAGACAACGATAGAGACGTTGCGTACAGATCATCGCCGAGATTTTTCCGATCGTAATCGTCCACCAGGGAGTCGAAAGAAAAAGCAGCTCTTTTGTGTATAAGCATGCGGTTAAACCCGTAACGAGAGCTAAGGGGCACGGTAGTAACAGTCAAGTACCAGTGGAATAATAAGAGAAAAAAATAGAGAGAAGGAGAAAGGTTCAGAAGAAAAAGAAGAAGAAGAATCGGAATCGTCAGAATAAAGAGAGCGAGAAACGATAATGTCTACTGTATAACCACCGTTGTCACTGCTCACCGAGGGGTGGAAATGACTTTTCTCGCGTATCCGGAAAGCCAATCGAGCCCTCCTCCTTTACTGTTCTCTCTCTTTCTCTTTCTCTCTCTCGCGACCTCCGCACGATGTCGTACGGGCGAAAAGTCGATCATCGCGTACTTACTTATATATATATATGTACGGCGACGGGATTCGATTCTTACGAGAAGAAGAAGGGCTTGAGCTCACGGCGCGGAAAGGAAAAAGTCGCGTCAAGCCTTCTTCTTCTCTTCCTCCCTTCGTGTCTGCATGTGTGCAGGCGAACCCGGACGACGACGTCCCGGGCGACCGATTTTACCCTCGATCATGCCGAATTACAACGAGCCAACCGCGAATATATCGCCTTCGGGAATCGTTTCTTATACCTCCCCTCACTCTTTCTCTCTCCCTCTCTCTTTTTTCTACTTTTTTTTCTTTCTCGTCTTCTTTTTACCTATACCCATGGGAGATTCGTACCACCGAATGCTACTCTCCTTCTCTATTACATACATATCCTTAGGAGCAACGCTACCGATATTCGCGGACTTTCCTTTTTTTACACTTTACGTTTATGCGCGATTTTCTTTCTCTTTTACCATTCCTTTTTCGTCTTCTTCTTTTTTTTTTTTATTCCAAAGCGCGTTTTCTCGAGCACTCGCATTACTCGTTTTACAAACGTGAGTATATACTTTCTTATCTTGAATTTTTCTTCGACACTTTCATAAAATTAAATTTTTTTTAAATTTAGAAATTCAAGCACTATTTTCAATTGATAATCCTTTATATATATATATATATATATATATATATATACATACATATAAAATTATTAAATTCAGTTTATTTCGGAATAATTGTAATGCTAATTTAATATTACATTTATAACTATAATATTTAAATGTTTTTTTTATTTTAATTTTTTAAATATACTACTTTTTGTATTGAATATTTATTAAAATAATTTATAACTAAAATATTTAAAAGATAAACTATTAGAAATTAATTATAAATGTCATCATTTAAGATGCTTATAAATGTTCGATTAATAAATGACGTAAAATTCAAATGCAATCCATTGTGAAATTTTAAATCGCTCATTTGCTTTATATTGCCAAATATTCTGTAATGCGAAACTTCCGTATAATAACGCAAATTATTAACTGTATATAACTATTATAATAGCTAGGTACACATATTATTATTTTCCCATTTAGATATATAAACAACAATACCTTTCGGTCGAATGCTTTCACATTATTCTTCAAACATTTTTTTTTTTTTTTTTTTTTTTTTTCATTATACTCTTTATTCTCTGCGATACTGACGTTTGACAGCACACAATTTCTTTCTTGTTTTTTCTCACCATGGACCTTTTATGTAACGATATACATCCAGTTAGAATAAAAGAAAAGAAAAAAAAAAGAGAAATAAAAGAACTCGAACAAAATTCTAAAACGTTACTTATTCGCCACTCGTTAATACAAGGAGTCTATTTTATGAATTACAGTGTATACACATACTATCCCCTTTCCCCTCTCGACACATAAGATTGTTCATACCAACAGTTGTATTAAATTTTAACGTGTTTATATCGCATACACAATGGGAATTGGTTTTATTTAAGAGAAAGGTCCTTGGGTTGATCGATCGATGAATGTGTGTACGCGCGTTTGAACTATTTTAAAGTAAGTTTCTTTTAGCTTCATTATAAATACCATATTTGAGATTTAATATTTTTATGCTATTTGCATATTTTTATTTTATACATCTGTTTATTTATTTTATTTTTTTTTTCTAGAACAAATGAAGCGATTCAATACGATATTTTCAAAGGATAAAATATATCTATACACATTTTAAACCATTGGAAAATGTTATTTGTATTTTTCAAACAAGCGCGTTATATCAAAGTAAATGATAACACTTAATGCCGTTAGTTAATTAAGAGAGATATGCTACTTTTTTGCGGCTCACCTAGCGTAAATTTTTTTCAATCTTTTAATTTTTCTTTTAAAAAATGTGGACTCTTTGAAAAAAAAAAAAAAAAAAAAAAAAAAAAAAAAAAAAAAAAAAACCACGGCAAAATATAATTAATCCAAAAGCATTTATAAAAATATTTCAAATTCCTGGTGTGTATCCTTTCGGTTTCGCTGAAATCGTTTATAGTATTACGGCAAGATAAATAAAGTCGTTTACCAAGCTATAAAAGTTGTCGCTTTTTTGTTGCCTTTTAATTTCTTTTTTCAATTTTGTCTTTTTTTTTTTTCTATTCCCTCTCTATTTTTATTATTATTATTATTATTATTATTATTATTATTATTTTTTTTTTTTTTTTTTTTTTTTAAACCTTAATGACAAAATTGTGTTAAGATAATCAACTGCATCGATCACATTTTTTATTCGATTCCTGCGGTTGACATTTATGAAGAAAACTGCGGTCCCTACAAATAAAATAAAAAAGAGAATAAAAAAGAGAGAGAGAGAATTAATCGTTGCTGCACGAACGTCGAGAATTCGGTAGGTGTAAAAATAAAAGACATCACTATAGCAGCGGCCCCCATCTCTTGGAAAAAAGTGTTGTGACAGTTGTGGCGCGGTATTAAAAAAAGGTTGAAACGTCGAATCGTCAAACAGCCATATTTCGGGGTATGATTATTATTCATTCACCGAGGCCGTGATACTCGCCTGTGAGAGAATATTTCTTTTTATTTATTTATTCCTTTCTTTTCTTTTTTTTTCTTTTTTTTTTTTTTTTTTTTTTTTTTTTTTTTTTTTATTTATTTCTTTCAAAATCGGCGAATCTTGTTCTCGATAAACTACGGGTTTGAAGATTATTTACCCGCTATGTGTATTCGAAACCTATTGCTTTTTTTTTCTTTTTTCTTTCAGAAAGATTTTAATTAATTTCTGGGAACTCGAATTTTGGAGAGCAAATATCCGTGTAGTTTTTAACGAACGTTTTAATAAATTATGAAAAAAATTACACCTATCGTTGATCGTTATTTTTAAATAATTGAATTTGCATAAAGATATTCCAAAGTATCGAAGGTTCGTTTGAAAGTATTCAAATAAATTTTTTCTACTTATCGAGTGTATAAAAAAAAAAAATTAACTCGTGCAATAAAATATTTATATGGACAATTTCTTTAAGAACGTATGTATTTTCAACCAATTTTGGTGTATCTATTAATTGCTAATTAATTAAGAAAATCTTAAAATAAGTAAAACCTCATTCGTTCGTTAAACAACAGATTTAGATTTATTTCAACCGAGTTCCGCATTTTAATTAAATTTAGTTTTAAACTAGATACGTGAGTTACTATAAAACTGTTAAAGTAATGTACATAGTTAGAAATCATGGAATATCAGCATTCTTAATAGGTTAATCCGACGGATCTTACAATATGTAAGTTTAAAGTTTATACTTGAAAGTTATTTAATGCCCAAGCCCAATTTTAGATCTGTAATCAATGATTTTAAAACGGTATACTTATTTATAAATTAATGAAAACATTATACAAAATATATTTTTGTACGAAATTTGTTCTTTATACGTTCTATTAAAAAATTTACGAGCGTGCATGCGTGAATTCGTGAATTTTCAAAACATTAAATTACTCGAATTAATCTCATGTCGATCGATTAATAAAAAAAGTGGGAAATGAAAACTTACCAAGTTAAAATAAGCAAATCGCGACGACGATAGATCTAATAGCGATTCTTCGACGCGCACCTGACACCTGCGCGGAAGTAGCGCGATCGCTTTTGTGAAAATAATACTGAGAGTATAAGGAGGACGAATAGTACGTGACGTCATCCGTCAAAGCTACAATACAAATGTATACATAATGTAGGAGAAATAACGAAAAGCGTAAACGTGTCGCTGTTCTTGGTTCTATGTACGTATATACACAAATCCTTATCAGCGAAATCTCACGCGCGCCTCGTTGAGGTTCCCCGTTTCGTTTCTCATATAAACCGACGAGTCTCGGTTAAAGTATATCCCGCTCGCTCTTCTCATCCGCGAGTGAATCAATGTTTAAAGAGAGCAATATACATATACATATATATATATGTACTCGAGGACGCACTCAAATGCGTAATGACGCGTGTCGCGCATCAAAGATCTTATTGAACCTCGGTATACCGTGAGAAAGTCTTCGTACCGCTAACGACTTACTTTTTCCTTTTACTTACTTTTTTTTTTTTTTTTTTTTTTTTTTTTTTTTCTAGGGCGCGGATTTTTCGTATTGTTTATTATTATAAGCGCGTTTCATTCAGTTAATAATACATATATGTGCGCATGTAATATCTAAGAGGTAGGAAGGATAAAATCAACCGGCGGTGAGTCTTTGATATAATTTTCGAGTCTTAAAAAAAATCGCAAGCTGTTTTCCATAACGTGCGATACGTCGGCTACCTGATTTTCAACGTTCAAGTATGTACACGTATATTCAATTCGACGGTCACGATAGAATCCGTGTCGTCGACGCGCGCGCGTTTAGAAAGCCAAAATTAGGAGAATGTACACGTAATCGACTTTTAGAATTCCCGATGACGGCTTTGCGTATTTTTCTCTACGTATATTCTATATAAAGTGTACGCGTGTGCGTGTGTGGATAAAAAGTATTGTCCGTCGTATGCGTAATATTGAAACGATCGCAGAATTGAAACAAAGAGAAACGAGGACGAGTCGCTTGCGTATTGTACGTTGGTACACGGGTACCGCGTCTACACGACACATCCTCGTCGTATTATTTTCGGATTCCATTGTCGTGATTCTTTTCATGTTTTACCGCGAAATTTTATTGTCATCACAGAACGTTATATTTATACATGCGCGCTCGTGTGCGTATGCGTATGTGTATATATATGATAACGAAGTTTTAAACGACGAGAAATGCGCGTATTACGCGCGCTCGTAACGTACCTTTATTTTGTGAGGAACTTGTGGAATTTTTTAATATTCTAACGCTTGATAAACTTAACGCGATTTTCGTGCGGAAATTTTGTAAAATTTCAATCGAGAATACTTTATGAATTTTAATTAATTTTTATTTAATTCGATATTTCAAATGGTTTTCGGAATATAACGTTATTTTCGTAAATTATTTTTACAAATATTGAAGAAAAAATTTAATTTTAATAAGCATTGATGAGATTGCAAGATTAAAAAAAATAATAAATAAATAAATAAATAAAAAGCGGATTTTAATTATGCGTAGATGGATTGAAGAATTAACTTAATTTAAGTTGACTCAAATAAACTAAGGAAGTAATTTTAAAGAAAAATATTTTAATATGACTCAAAAGTTTTTATGTTCTTGGTTTTAATTTTTATGAATACCTAAATTATATTAGAATCAAAAACAGAAACTCTTGTGTCAAGAAAACATTGTTCTTTAAAATAATTAAAATTATTTTTCTTGAATTGAGTTAATTCTTCTATTGGTATAAACATGAAGATATTTTTGTATATTGTAAAACCCTTAAATGTAAATAAATTACTTTAAACTTTTATTTTATGATTAAAGAAAGTTCTTAGATAATAACAAGGTAAAAAGATGGTACAAAGTCTTAATTTTTTAGATATCTTGGATTCGGAACAGTGTTTTATTAATATATCCAAAGATGCGACATAATATCTACTGTCAACGTTTATAAAACGCGTATTATAAATGCGCTCAACCGAATCATTACATATCCATCGAGGAAAGCTAAAGACATATGCAGAGTAAGAAAATTCGCGATCCGTGCACTCGAATTAATCACCCACTCATCGAAATGAAATGAGAGACCAGAGAGCAGAGAAGCGTCGCCAAAAAGCCCATTCTAAACGACATACGGCGCATGGACGTTTATATCGACGTGAATTCACAGCGGCGCATCAGTTGTACCGCGAAGAATTTAACGAAAAACGGACGCCCTCCGCTCGTGCATATACATGTATACGCATACACGTATGAGTGTATGGATATGCATACATATACAATTCTCTCCTCCGCCGGCGTTGCTAATGCCGGTCTAAGCGCTTAAAAAGCGCAGCCCTCGAGCTTACTCTCTTTTAATCCTTCTCTCTTCTTGGCTCGCCGTTTATATCTTTGCGCCGTTTGTACTTGCACACATACACGCGTGCATATATGAATGCACACTTCGGTGCATCGTGTGCACGCGCTTTTTGCCGCAAACAGATGTTCGTATATACGTAAAGAGAGCGAGAGAGGGATGTAGGAGAGCGGACAGGACGAAAGCCTCTTTGGGCTGCCTTTGAGGTTTTCGCCGTGGAGTGGCCCTCGTCTAATTTAATTGGTAATGGCGCGCGCGCGCGCGCTTTACGTAGGCTCTTTAGCGAGCATTCCACTTAACTATCGTTTTCTTTTTTACCTTTTTTTTCTTTTAGTTTTTTTTTTTCTTTTTGTAGCGCTATCAGGATAATATTATAGCGATTAATTTGTTAAAAAAGAAGGCTCGGTATTCTTATAAAATGAATGTTTGATGTCGGATAATTATGTAATGAATTATAAATAATTTTGATTTGATTAATTGAACTTTCTTTTCTTATTAGATTATATTTAATAAGAGCTGAATTTATTGTTCCTTTGTAATAATTAAACAATAAATTCACAATAAATAATGTTGAAAACTGTACTGTAATTGTAAACAGTCGCTTTGATGGAAATTAGATGAATCTACGAGATTGATAATATAAGTTAAATTTCTGTTCATACATTATAAATACATTACTCGAAATCATTCTTATCAAAGTCCTTATTGAGCGTGCACACACGATAAGTAATTTTTAATATTTTGGAAATTTTTTTAATATTCCTAATGTGGTAAATATTACTATTGATATACGGAGCCTAATATCGTCAATTTTTTAAATTTTTTTCTGTCCGTCTGTCTGCGCGAACCGCATCATGCGGAAACTATTGGACAGATAGACAGAATAAAACTTAATTTATTAATAGCTTGTTATCCTACTCAATATCCACGGCAAGTTTAATCAGTTAACTGTGTCGCTCTGTTTGTTAGAGCGTATGTATGTGTGTCGCGAAAATTGAACGATGACGAGTATAGTCGTCAAGCGCTGGGTAAGTGTCGCTGTTCAAATATTGCATGAAACAGATACGTTTATTTAATAAAATTGCGACTTTTATTATACATATATACTCATCATGAGAAAAGATTCTGCCACTTTTCTATGACGAGTATACTCGTCAAACACAGTTAACTGGTTAATCAAAATTAGCTAATGTGAAAAAAATATCGTATTTTAAAGTTTTCTCTGGATGCCAAGTTGTGGTTACAGTTATACTTAATATAAGCGGGTAAAATGAAGCTAGTTATTTACCAATAATGCCATATTATTTTGATGTATTATTATAAAACATGTTTTTTTATATATTATTTATAATGGGAAATTAAAATTTATTTTAATTAAAAATTGCAGATAATCAAACGAAAATAAAACGATTCGATGCGGAAAGAAAACGTCGGCGGTTACCCTTAACGTAAAAGAGCTGGCCCTCCATTTATTTTCGCTTTGAATTTTTTTGTCTATTTTTCTTTTTCTTCTTTCCGTCCATTTTCCTCCAACGAGAAACGAGAAGCACGCGAACCATAAGAGGTAATATAAAAGGGCATATCGCGCGCCGCGCGCGTCTAATTTTGGGCGCAGTTTAAGCTCGCGCTCTCGCTCACAAAAAAGCTGTTTTGAATAAGTTGCAACTTGTTTCTCGCTGCTGAATAAAAACGTCTACCTCCCTTTCCTTCCTCCCCAACCGCCTTCTCTCCAACTCCCATCTCACCTCCCACTCTTCTCTTTTCTTCTCTTCTCTTCTCTGTCCAACATTGCCGGCAATCTCCCGATGATAAAATCTTGGCTTTTCATAAGCGCCTGGCGCGCGCTCCTCTATTGCCCGTGAGAAGAGAAGAAGGAAAGGAAGAGAGATAGAGAGAGAAAGATAGAACCTTCGCCCCTTATAATCATTCTTTTTTGCTCTCTGATGGACGAAAGTCTAAAAGGAGAAAAGTAGGTTGTTAAAGTAGACGATAGGTGTATATTAAAATATATGTGCACGCGTGTGCATGTAAATGCGTGTGCAAGCCCATAAGTATATAATTTATAGATATATATGTATAGGTAAGACAACACGAGTTGAACGGCTCTTACGAAGGTCGCTTCTCTTTTTTTTTTTTTTTTTTTAAAACGAAGTAAAAATGAATCGCGTACTTTCAGGATTAGCTTATTTTTAGCTATTCTTGAAAAATTTTTAACAAGTATAGTTATTGACGTTTGTTTATGTGAACGTATCGCATATACGAACCTTATACTTCCATTCTATTATTTTACTGTTTATTTCTTACTCTAAAGATTCAGCCGACAACAATGAGAAGCGATAATGTTTTAACTTTTTTTTCTTTTCAATGTCTTGGCTGTATTGATAATTTTTTATTTTTTTTTTTGTTAGATTTTAATAAACCCAATAATTATCAATCGTTTTCGGACACTTTCTTCCATAACGATAAATAAAAGTTGCATGCAACGAGAGAGAGAGAAAGAGAGAGAAATTCAACGCAGTCAACATTATATATAGGATTAAGTTATACAGTCGTAGATATAACTTATAAAGAAGGGGGGGCGCACATATCGAAAAGTGCCCCGAGGAGACACCGCGCGCGAGGATCATACGTAAAAGGTATATAGCATGGGCGATGATTATCGGTCGTTCTTATAACGTCGCCGCCGTCGCCGCCGCCGCCGCATACACACGCGTGCCTACGCGGGGTACCGGAAGTAATCGGTTTAGCGCGCGGCGCTTAATATCTCCGCACGCGAGCCCGCCGACGCGCCCACGCGACCCATTGTCTTCTCGGGAGTCGTATGTATATTATGCTCACGCTCACGCATCGCCGCGACTTGTTCTCCTCCTCTCTTTCTATCTCTCTTTCGCGTGAGTTCACGCGTTGTGGGAATTCTCCATCTCTTTCCCGCGCGCAGACTCGATGACGACGATGAGACGCGACGCCGGCGCGACGAACGATTACATCGCGCTGGTCCGTGAGCCTTTTTGCTCGTGTTGCGCTCGCTTAACTCGCGATCGCGCATTTTGTCTATATAAATGCGATGCCGATATTGATTGGCTCAACGAGCGCATATGCGCGAGGACTGGCGTGTATGTACGCGCTGTAGATCTTTTCCCTTATCGGCTATTTTAAATTTTGAAAATTTCTTTTGCCCATTGATTGTACCTTTTAATTTTAAATTTGTAAAATAATTTGTTCGAAAATTTATCGCGTTAAAAAAAAAAAAGTTGTATTCGATGCTGAAAAATGGAAAAATTTACGTAGTAAAAACAATTTTCTATGTAGTACATTTTTATGATACTTAACGAATTGTTACATCTAGCAATTTATATTCTTAGAGCTTACCACAATCTTGTACAATAATATATTATAATTAAAATGATTGCGCATGAAAGGCTGCCCGCATTATCATTTTTATAGTTGATCTGTTCAACCTTTAAAATGTGTAGTATAAGAAATAAAATTCCGCAAAATAGTATAGAAGAAAACATTCTCTCGAACATACTCTTATAAAGATCCTAGATAGTACATACCCGAACGTTGCAAAAATCCATTTCGCGTGGATCGAATATAATATAGCATGAGCAAACTCAACTCTATCTATGTGGATCATCACCGGAGAAATAAAATGGACGACCTGGCAATCGAAGATTTTCTTTTTTTATTATATTATTCTTCTTTTTTTTTTTTCTGTTTTTTTTTTTCCATATCACTCCCTCTCTGCTATAATTTTTCCGAAAAAATTCGCTTTAAAATATGTTAAAATATAAAGGAAAAAATTTGCGAATATACATTTATACACCGATTTATGGTATGTATAACTTTGAAAAAATGAAAAAAAATTTGACTATCATACTATACTATTGGTTGATAGAAATCAATGGTTTCTAATAAATTTTTTTTACATAATGAATAAAGTATACGAGTAAAGTAGAATAAAGTACTACGTAGAAGTTTTTTTTTTGTATCGAATATCATAAGTCATTATATTTACAGAACATTAAAAAAAAATGTATTTAAATTATTCTTTAGTACGAAGAAAAAATTCTACATACCTTATCGTAAATGTGTTTGGAGATTAGTAAAATAATTTTTATTAAGATTTAAAATTAATTTTTTCGCGCTGAATAATATTTATCACTACCCTAACTTTAAAATTAGTTTTTTATTACAACATTAGCATAAAATTTCATAAGAAACTTTATGAAAATGAGTTATAACGATAATTTGATCAAATATAAACATACAGAATTTAGAAATTTTTCATAAAATTCAATTAAAAAATTTCGTTGCTATTGAGAAAAAAATAGTGAAAAGTGCGTCTTTACACACATTGGCAAGAGACAACTTCCAAACACGATAAGACAGTTACGAGACACTCCCAACAAACAAGCAAATATGAGATTCATAACCAAGTAAGTATAGAGAAAAGTTATTCAAACGATCGACGAGGTCAAAAACCTAACCCCGTCCCCCTTCCCTCCTTCCTCTTCGTCGTTTCCATCTCTCCCCGATTCTCGGATATAAATCTTCCACAAAGTCGTTTCGCGCGTACACACACACACATAAACATAGACTGAGTGCGTGAAATTTAAAAAAAGAAAACAACAGAAAAAAATTTTTTTCCCAGCCTATACGTCGTCATCGTCGTCGTCGTCGTCCTCGCGGTACCTCGCCCGATATCCTCGCACCTTTCTATATACGCTCGCGCCTTATTTATCTGACTTCGGTCATACACTCTTAACGCGCTTGCAGGCTCCTACGAGTTAAGAACGTTAGAGAGAGAAAGATAGATAGATAGATAGATAGAGAGAGAGAGAGAGAGAGAAGCCGGTGAATCATGCAGGTTCCGGTCCAGCCCACGCGACCGCGACCCACACGCACGTAGACCGAGTCGACATAAGCGGGGCCTTCCCTCTTGCTACTCGCATTAGTCGCGCGACGAGCCTATACATACACATACACACCGCGTGAATACACGTAAGCGTACGTAGGCAGCGGAAGTGAGCGGACACGCGAGGGACTGCGAGAGTTGGGAGAGGGGGAGGAGGTAGATAAGCCCGCGCCCGCTTGCTCGTTCCGTGGGACCTGCTGATTTTCAAAATATTGGCCGGTGGAGGAAGCGCGACGAGCGAGAGGAGAAAAAGAAACGACGAGGGCCTCGTGGCGCGTTTATTTTATTTACTTTTGTAAGCCGTTCGCGTTACGTGCGACGATGTTCGTTCTTTTTTTTTGTTTTTCGTTTCTTTGCGTGATTATACAGGAAAGATTCGAGCGCCAAATTAACCATTGTTTTCGATTGCACTAAGTTTCATACTTATAAACGAAATCTTATTGTTTTAACGCAATTGTGATTATCATCAGTGTTTCAATTTCAATAAAATTTTATTTAATTTTTACTTATTATTTTAAGAATTAATATAAAAAGTATCGTAGCAAGATGAAATTAAACAATGATTAAAGTATCGTCGAATCATAAAGTTATATTCCTTATTTTTAACCTTGATTCCTCAAGCATTACATTTTTCTACTTATTACTCTGATTACTAAATTAATCCTAATAAAACCTATATAGATATGCACCTAGAAAAAAAAAGAAAAAAAAAAAGAATGAAAACACAGTAAACAATTCAATCAGTTAAAATATCCATTGGAATATTCACTTATACAAATACCCAATGTGCTAAAAGGTTCTTTCGTGCCGGTTAAACAGCCAGCGTCCGTTCGATCAAAAGAGCGATATTAAAATAATATAATTGGCGTGCACCACTCGAAGCTATATACATAAAGTGCGCGCGAGAAAACGAGAGAGAGAGAGAGAGCGAATGAGCTCACGATATCTCAGTGACTGATCGGCCGCAAAAAGATGTATATTATTAAAGTCTGGAATCCCTTTTATTTTATCGGTGCTCTCTCTTGTAGAGAAAGAATAAAAGAGAGGGAAAGAGAGAAAGAGTACACTCGGATCTTTTTTCCCTTTTTTTTTAGTTCGCTCTGTCCCTTTCACTTTTCGATTGCCTTTAAAGCAACGAGGCAACAAACAACAACGAATCCGTCTCAACTCTTGCCACGCGTACAACACAAGTATATATATGTATATATGTGTTTATACTCGTGTACGTGTTTTGAAACAGAGTATTGAATCTCACTCTCTCTTTCGCGGTCCCTTTTTCTTTTTCAGCCCGCGGGACATACGCGAGAGAAATTCTCACGGAACCGATGCTGCAATTTGCCCCTCTGCGGTTCTCTCTCTCTCTCTCTCTCTGCGTTCTCCACCTTCCTCTCCTCGCTCGTAAAGCAAACACGCGGCAAGCCCGGTGAACGTTTAGTTTTTTTATCTATATTGAATGTATGTATATATAAATACGCGCAAGCTATTTGCGATGGGAAATGCAATTCGATATTTGTTTCGCGTACAGATCTATACATATATGTATATCGTAACCGCGGAAGGACGCATTGTTGTACTTTTCCGCGGGTTCTCGGTTTTTTGCACGGTATACCAAAAAAATTTACCGTTACGACGGAGATACATCTAAACGTTTTATAATTATTCAAGAGAAGCGATTGATTTGACAATAGTTATGTATGTGAGCGCATGTGCGAGTTGTTAATTTATAAAATTTAAAGCTCATATCCGAGAAAAATTTCGAAATTCAGATTGTAATTCTAAAAATGTAAAAATATAAATTAATGAGACGAAAATTTGCAATAGCAAGTATCGGAAAGCAAACCGATATTCAATAACTGCACGAATAGCATAAACATATATCATTAACGATAAAACATTATCAGCGTAATTTTCGTAATACGATTCAGTTCACACCAAATGCATCTTACAACATCAATAATCACCAGTGTGTGTACTCCTCGTTAATTGTACACACACGCACACACGTGCGCGTATGTATATATATATATTGAAATCTACTCGAGTTAATTTCGCAGAGCAAAGCCACTCACACATACACACACACATTATTCCCCACAGCCATCGATGCAGAAACAATGAGGAGTGTGCGTTATATCACACGCACACGCACGTGCGGCATGTACCGGTAAGAGGCAATCGGTGGGAAATCAGGCGTGAAAGATATAGGAGGATTTCGTGAATTCAGGTGTGGAATGCGTACACACACATATATATATATATATGTAGATGTGTGTGTACACGCGTGTATCGTAACGCGAGAGCGCACGAATCCTTATCGGCGCAAATCCTCTCCACAATGTGCAGAATGAGATGTGAATATATATATGAAAGAGGGCAGATACTAAGCCTTCCGCTCTACTCCAAGATCTTTACCGGTCGACAAAACAATCGCGCGCTTATCTCGTCTTTACGCTCTATTGCATCGTCGACGCATTGCTTTCGCGCGTGCAACATCCATGCGCGTCTTCTACTTTTGTTTTCTTTTTTTACATTTCACGTCGGTCGTCGCGCGTTATTACTTTTATTTGCGTATCTTTTATGCTATTATAACAAGACTCGGCTATTTTATGGTCGCGCGAGGTTAAACTCGAAGGGTGCGAAAGGACGGGAGCCCTTGAATTATTATTTTAATTCCGATCAACGGCGCTATGCATATACAACGCCGACGCGTTACGAAACATTGAATGTTATGACCTTCGATCTTCTTATCTTAATTAATGTTGCTTATTTGCGAAGAAACAAAACTGCATAATCGTTTGATAGCGAAGGAAAATAAACGAAATATCGACGTATCGATGCTTAAAAATTTTAAAAAATGTCAAATTTACAAAAATGTGCAAATACGTAAAATGAAATATGTTAAAAAATTTTATAAAAATTTAATAAGCGCGATCTTTATTTGGAAAAAGAAAAAAATGTTGATTAATAAAAAATTGATACCTATCTTTCTCTTAGATAAATTTGAATCTATCTACCGAAAATTTCGTGAATATTTTGTTAAATAAATATATATAAAATAATATATTTATTTAATATAGTTATTTAATATAGGTTTTTAATATAATTAAATAAATATATAAAATAAGAGTTTTAAGAAGTTAATGAGCCGAGTCAAAGTTTGTCGCTCGTTATAAGCGTCTTTGAGTTTTCTATAAATAAACTACGCATAAAAAATGAAGAGTTTTATATTTTATCAATAATAATTAAATTTAAAAATAAGTCAGTTACATTTTTAAGTATAAATCGAATGAACATTTTCTTTGTATTTTCTCATATACAGAGTTCATGCACAATAATAGAAAAAGTACATAAGGTGAACTGAAAAAAAAAACGCAAGAACGGATGTGATATATATATATATATATATATATATATATATATATATATATATATATATATATATATAGCTGGGGCAACAATTGGAAAAAGCATAGAGTTGATTCTTCAAGGGTGAAAATCTATATATACACCCGGAAGATGGTATAAGAAGGTGTGGAGCTAACTCGTGGAGTAAATTACGGAAGACCTATCGTTGCGGTAGCGAAGATAAGAAAAGGGCGAGAAAGAAGCACTGCGAAAAACGATAGTCGAACAGCAATTAATAGGACGTTGAAAAGTTGTAACGAGAAAATATTGGATTTTCATGATGAGCCGGATAATAACTGAGTTTCCAAGTTCGTTTCTCCGCTCGCTGAGAGTTCGACGTGTATAGATAGATTGGCAGAAAGAGAGAGGGAGAGCTGAGTGTCGAAGTATCCGCGTGATGTGGCTGTGTATATAGCAGCCCCGCAAAGTTGGAAATTGCAACGATGAAGTCAATCCCGAGAAGAGCCGAGTCTGCCGATGATGTTGCTGCTGCGCATCTACTCGCTTTCCTCTCTTTCTCTCTCTCTCTCTCTCTTTTTCTCACTCACACAGGAGTTTTGCTGCCGGAAGCCACGGGGTCAATGAGCATTGGGCCCGGAAAAAAGGAACAACGAGATTTTCCATACCTTTTCCACGCCAATTGATATGAAATCGAATTTTTCCGCGGCATTACCGGCAAACGCCAGCCGCCGTTTTTATTGCTCGCTTTGCGAGTTTGTTATTTCATAACGGCGTTAAATCGAGATGAGTTATGAGGTAAATTTTGCTAAATATGTAAATTGAGGATTGACTCGGTTGTATATTCATGATGGGCGCTAATGTAATACATCATATCGTTAAAATATTAAATGCATTTACGGGCCTTTCATTATTTGATGCAAACAATCTTTTTTATTATAAAAATTTGTCCGTAAGATATTAAAATTTAATAATTTACAAATACAAACATAAATTTGTAGACAAATTAATAATGTAAAATTATCACGCCAAGTATCTAACAATTATTTTATTAATACTCTATGAGTCGAATTTTCGTCTAAAATACTTATAAAAAAAATTTATGCAGTTAATATTATTTACCTATATATGCAGATTAAAAAAAAATTTAATGAATTTGTTATCGATTATCTTTTGATTTTCTTCTTCGTTTTTATCTTATTATCTTTATATTTTATTATTGGTTATCTATTATATATCCCATAAGGATTTTTTATAACTCAGTCATATCAGCAATCTTGTAAAAAAACTAAAATTATTTGGTAAAATGTCAATGTATTGACATATGACCTGAAAGTTACATAAGCCTATAGAAGGTTAAACTAATTAACTTAAACTAGTTAAATAAATTAAATTAACAATTTTTTATTTGTAAATTTCATGTAATTTCTTTTAATTTTTGATAAAACTTTAATTATGCAATAAACTAAAATCCGTGATTTATGAAATTTAACACAGGATCTAATCAATTTTAGTTTTCGTGATTTATAAAATTTAACACAGGATCTAATCAATTTTAGTTTTAAATGGATCACACAAATAAATTTAATTCAATCCTTGGATTATTTATTTTCAATGCAAATATATTTATAAAAATCTATTAATTTTTAATGAAGTATCAGATTATGTGTGTCGAAATAAATTGAAATTCTTATTATTATGTAAACTTTAAACATTAAAATTTTTGTTTTAAATCGGATTGTTATTTTATATAAAATGATGAGATTTCGTTATTTTTTAAACTTATAATTTAAAATTTAATATTATTATTACATAATATTATATACAGAAGTAATAAAATACTTCTTTATATAAATACATTTTGTAATTTTCAAAAAAAAAAAAATTAAAACACATAAATGAATGGTATTGGTTTACTAAGGAATAATGAAATTTAAATTAAATTCTGAACAATGAGAAATTATATAATATTTATAATGAATTAATTAACATAAAAAAAACATTATTTATTTGTAAAAATCGACTTTTTAATTTATTTTTATGAATAATACCGATTAAATTAGCAATTACACAAATTATTAAAAAATAACTCATTTTACAGATTATTTTCAAAACAATTTTAATAAAACAATTTTATACATATTATTATATAATACGTTTATTTATTAAAGAAAAAAGCAAATTTTTGATTTACAAGTGATTTAATTTATTTATTATTTACAATTAAAATATCTATGGTTTTATAATACATTTTCAAAATTATTCATTATTAATAATTGATATAAATTATGAAAAATTTTCAAATAAATCGTAAACCCATAAAAAATAAAGAGAGACACATCGTTGAAAACATTTTTAATATCGATGTAAATTTGCAGCCAAAAAAATTCCGCCGAAAAATAAAGAAAAGAAATATTCATTTGTATATACGCGTACAAAAAACGGCTCGCAACAACATAAAAAGAAAATAAATAAATGAAAAGCAAAGCGAGGAAGTACAAAGCGAAAATTAAATTTGCGAGGGTAAAAAACGAGGCTGAGCCGAACGCCGATAGATTCACGCCAAAGAGATAGAGAGAAAACGAGCTCCAGGCGTATCCCAGTAGAAGAGCAACATTGGTTGTCATCGTTCAAGGGTACGAGGATTTGCGCGCCACGCGTCCTTTTGCTCCACGCGCGCGCGTGTGTGTCTCTACATAAAGCAAAGAGCACCGAGGGAATCTCGCACGAACAGTCCATGAGTATACAGGCATCGATATATAATATGTACGGGTACGCGGTGACTCGCGCACTCGTAAATTTATGTCCAATTTCGCGGCGGATACGGAAGCGAGAGCGCGCCTCGACCCGACCGGAATTTTCGCGCGGGATATTTCAGTTCCGTAACGGGCTATAAACCCTCGCGGACGAGACTAACGACAGCGCGGGCCGCCCAAAACGAAAAAGAAAGGGAGAGGGAAGGAGGGAGAGACGAGTAGCGTTAGGTTTCACTGTGAACGTACACTCACGTACGCGCGCGCGCGCGCACAAACACACGCACAAACACACACACACACACACACACAGACGAGTCTACGAGTTAAATATCGAAAACGCGCTCGAGTCGAGGAGCAACGACGACGCGGAGGAGGAATTTTCGATCGGCAGTCGAACGTGCCCCGGCCAACAAAAGACCGATCCACTCGTTCGACGCGGTGCCGTGTACACCCCGTCGGTGATTTCAAATCTCCGCGCACATCCGATACGTTATTTAACTCTCTTTCTCTCTCTCTCTTCGTTCTCTCGTCCCTTTTCTCTCTCGGTTGCGCGTGTTACGCGAGGCTTTTGTTCCTTGTTTTGCATATATTTTTTCCTCTTTCGCGCATTGTACGAGCCTCGCGCGTTGACATCCGATACAGGCGAATTTAATGATGCTAGGATGAACGGGGAGATTTGTCGCCGCGATTCGTGATTAATCGGTCAGTTGGGAACTATATCAGCGAAACGATTTTTTTTACTTGTCGATGTTTTTTTTTTTTTTTTTTTTTTCTTTTTATCTTTTTTTTTTTGTGTTTCGTGGAAAGGGCCAATGTTTATGCGGAATAAAATGTCGCGAGGTTATAAATCTTTCCAGTGTGGATTATTAGAGCTATATATATGAAAAAAACATAAATAATCGTATTATCGGTATACAGTGGAGTATTGCAAGTGGCTCAAGGCGAAAGCGCGTAAACGATGGGTTTTTAGACAGATCGATGGAGAGATGGAGAGAGGAAGAGAGGAAGAGAGTACTATGCCAGCGCGAGGAGGTGCATAAAGTTCCGTAAGAACCGTAAGCTTTCGAAAGGAAAAGAAGATGCGAGGTATAGTAGCCGTATACGTCATCGCTATTACCATCGCTACCAGGGGCATAGCGGTGGCTCAACCTAACAAATCCAAAGTGCGCTCGGCCGTGGGGCGAAGAAAATTTATGGGGATACATGCAAATTTCGCGATATATTATCCTCGCGCCAGCGGTGCGAACAGATCGAAAAAAGGTGTAAGGAGCAAGACCGCGCTGAGACGTAGACGAGACGAGGTAAAGATATCGAGGCTGACGAAGGGGGCTGCGGAAGTACGCGAAAAAAGGATAGAAAATCTCTATTGGCGTATCTCGGGGGAATTATAAGAGTCATCAATTTCTATCTTTTGCTTTCCGAGTTTATACTTATACTTATATATATATATATATATATACACATGTAGGTGTGAGAATCGTTTCTCGCAGACACTCTTCACACTTCGCGGTGCACTATTTTCCGGTAGAAGAATAAAGAAAAAAAGATTACGAAAGTTATATAAGTCGCGCGCGCGCACGCGAGAGAGAGAGAGAGATAAGAGAGAAGAGAAGATACGAACAATGAGAGAAAGGACGTAAATGGATGTACGCTGGCGCGAAAGAGACCCAGTGAAAAGAAAGCTGTCAGCGCGTTCTGGGAAACGATACAATTGCGCGGCGCAATAGACGTGAATTATAGCTGCTTTAAGGGTGACTTCATGAGCGGACGTATTCTTTTCTTATGTCCGCGAATAGAATCTCTCCGATGCCCGCGTATTGTTGTAAGTTTTAATAATATGGGATCGTTTTCCCAAGAGTCGAAAAATTATGTAACGATTGGAGTGTGACGTTTATTGCTTTTAAATAATTTAAATTTTAAAATTTATTATTATTATTATTATATTGTTATTATTATATAATAATATGTATTGATTTAATAAAATATACTTATGTATATACGCATGATTTTTGGAACTATGAAAAAAATACATCAAAATAAATGATATTAGTTTATTAAGAAATAATGAAAATTTTTTATATAATTGATTACGAAATTTAAATTAAATTTTGAATAATCAGAAATTATATAATATTTATAATGAATTAATTAATATTATAAAAGCATAATTTTTTCGTAAAAATCGTCTTTTTGATTAATTATAATGAAAAATACAGTTGGCAATTAATATTAGATTATTATAAAATAACTCATTATATAAATTATTTTCGAAATAAGTCTAAGTAAACAAATGTATTTATGTTATATTTATTTATAAAAGAAAAAAAGCAAATTTTATAAGCGTTTTTGAGTTATTTATTATTCACAATTAAAATCTCTGGTAAATTTTCAAAATTTTTATTATTAATTGTTGATGTAAATATAAATGATGAAAAATTTACATAATTCATGCATAAAAAATATACCGAAACAGTATAAAGGTTAATAAATTTATGTAACATTAATAACACCCAAATAACCAAGACAATAAACATTCACTATGGAAATGTACATTTAGTTCATAAGATTAAAAAAAAAAAGAAAAAAACCATCAGAAAAAATATAACGTGTTTGTAATAATAAATTCAGTCGGAATTTACAACATCCGTAATTTTAAAAACGAAACAGTTATAAAACTGACGAACTTGGTGTAATTAATGTGACGCCCGCTCGAAACTTCGAACTGCGCATAAACGAGAACAGCATTAAAAAGCGTTAAACAGATTATCCAACAATAAATCCAAATCGTAACAACATGTCGCGTGATGTCGCGCATGCAAATATTCGCTCACAAAAATCTCCATCCACAAATTCTTTTTACATTATCGTAATGCGATTATCTCATCCCCCATATCTATAATATGCATTCGCACACGTAACGGTGATGCACAGTTGTTCAAATATTTTTCACGTCCTGACTTAATCCGAAGAATTTTTTCTTTTGAATTTTCGCAGTCATATGGTTTTTTATTTTTTTAATACAGCGCGCCTTCTTTTTATTGTTGCGCATTTTTCGCGAACGCGTAGACGTGGAATGGGTCCAAATTGATTTGTAAAAATTAATTTGCGCGATGCTATGATGTAAGCTTTTGAATCTGTAGAATTGTGCAAAGTTAATACATATGCTTAAAATTTCTACTTTTCTAAAAAAAATTTGTGCGCATTTACTTAATGGATTATGTAGTCTACTGTGTTATTGTTGAATGCAACAATATAAATTTTTACAACATAAAACATGAAATATTTATTATTTTAAATTTTAACAATACTTATAATAAAAATGAATTCTCATTCAATTTTATTTTTCATGTATATTTATATATAATGCTTTTATGTAATTTTTTAAAATTAACATTGTTTATTTTTCGTTATTTTATTAAACAGATAATCGAAATTTCTTTTCAATGTATTCACGAGTGCACCGTACCGTATTTTATTTTTAACAATAAATAAACATAAAATAACCCTTACTTTTAGAAATCAAACAATAAAGAACATTACCACTAATAAATCGTAACTTGTGCGAAGCCACTGTATCGATTCATTTCAATACACACACACACACCCCCACGGCGCATGCACATATTTTATTGTACCAACACCTCATATACTTACTCGCATTCGTAATAGAGTTCTATATTGAAGAAAGTAATACATAAGGGAAAGTTCGCCGTTTGACATTCCGGAACGACTATGCCGAGCAACGAGTAAATTCGACATCGATGCATTGCGAGAGTCAAAGTACATTTCAGGATAAGTCGGAATAATATTAAAAAATACGCATATCTACCAACGAGAAATGCATTTCATTATTATTAAAAAGTAAAGATAACTACGGTTTTAACCATCGAGTGAGCGATCGAATAAAAAAAGAGGATATACTCTTGCTCGCATAAACGGGGCAGAAGGAAAGCGCGTACTAAACGAAAGCAGCAACGGTAAAATATGCACCAAGTCGGCTTTCAGCAAAAAAACTGCGGCAAGTTATCTTCCGAAACGCTGCGCCGTAAAACGTCACGTGCATGCGTATATGTATATATTAACGTGCGCGTTATAGGTTTGCTAGTTTTTCACCGAGGGGATTATTATCGAGCAATACGCCAACTCGGTACTTTCTTACCCATCCCTCAACCCTTTGTAAAAAATTAGAGCGAATTTTAGGCGATTACCTCATTTATAAATCACCTCGTGAATTAATCCGCGCAGGCATCAGGGTACATGTGTACAAGGGTCTAAAAGTAGAAAAAAAAAAAAAAAAATGCATGCAGATATAAATATAAAAACGATGTCGCATACTACAACACGTTAACGAAAGTTTAAAATTTCAGATATGATTTTAAAGACAAGATATGTAGTTTAAACAGATAATTTATTATATTTATTACCAAAATTCCGTTTTCACAATAATCTGGTTTGTTTAATCTTTAAAGAATATTGGGAAATTATTTCAAGAAAGCTTAAAATCAATTAATTATTTTATTTATTCTGAGTAATTTAATAAATCATAAATTCAAACACAAATTGCATTATCTGTGAAAATACTTCTATATAACATACGATTCGTATCTGTGTTATTTTCTTTTAAATAAATAAGAACTCATATAGTAAATTTGAGAGTAATTCTAAATTTTGAGCTGAATTTCAATATACAATGTACTATTTTCGCATCAGATAAATATTAGATAATTTCTAATGGGATGCATTCAACTTCATTATCATATTATGGATAATATATTTTTGTCCAAAATATCTTATAAATGAAATAATATTCAGCGAGAATTTTTCGACAAAAAAATTTGAAACAGTTATAAAATTTATTTATAAATAATTGTAAAATAAGAAATTTTTAAAAAACAAGTCCATTTCAATATATTTTTTTTAATTTCAATAACATTTAAGCATAATAAAAAGCATTTGCGTGAAAATTTACTGATATAATTGAACAAAATAATTATTATATATTTATTATTTATTGTTATAATTTTTATTATAAATTTTTTTAACATTTTTCAAAAAAAAGCTACACACAAAAAAAGCAAACCTTACAACTCAAGCGCAATCTCGACTTTCCAACTGAAACGAAACTTAAATATATCGACATTTTATTCATTACCAGGTTGCGAATATCCGCCATTGTTTTATAATCCAGCGCTAATGAAAACAGAGAGCGAAAGCGAAATCGTCGCTTGTGAAACAACAAAGACGTGTACAGTCGCCGAGAAGAGTGCATCATCGACAAAAAACTCGGCGCACGGGCCTTTAAAAAATGTATATAGCGCAGTCAGCGGGTGTACGAATAATATTTACCCGATACCGACGCGAGTACAACAGCATCGGTGTTTATTATGACTCGCTGTATAATAATGGAAAAAAGGACATTTAAAATACGAACGATTAGGAAGATAAAGAAAAAAAGTAAAGGAAAGAATGTCTATAAAGTTTACCGGTAGTGGACGACTGCGCGCCGCGAGACGTTGAAAAAATAGCGAAAAAATATTGTTCCGCCAGGAAATTTGACGAGCGGAAGAGAGCGAGAGTAATATATATATATATATATATATATATATAACACATCGTTCAATAAGTCCCGAGACTAACAACGAAAACAACATTTTTTTTCAAAAATCATTTTTATTCATCAATATAATCTCCTTTTAGAGTGATACAATCTTTCCAACGCCTTTCCAACATTTCTATACCATGTAGAAGTTCATGGTCATCATCTGCTTCAGTTTCGGCAATGACCTCCTCATTCGAGCCAAATTTTTTTCCCTGGAGCATTTTTTTGAGATCAGCAAAGAGCCAGTAGTCGCTGGGGGCTAAATCTGGCGAATACGGGGGGTGGGGAAACAAATCAAAGCCCAATTCGTTCAATTTTGCCATTGTTTTCATGGACTTGTGGCATGGTGCATTGGTGCAATCGCGGCACCCACTTGGAAAAAACCTTTTTCATGCTCAATTTTTTATGAAGGATTGTAAATACGCTTCCAGATGATATCTGTGTCATTTCTGCAATCTCACGGACCTTCACTTTTTTTTTCTTTCGCGATTTTTCATTACAATTTTTAACACTTCACTCACATTTTCCTGTGTAATGGCTTCCAATGGCCTACCCGAACGTTCCGCATCGTTTGTGTCCGTACGACCACGTTTAAACTCAGCATACCAACGACAAATCGTTGGTTTGGATGGAGAGGAGTCCGGGTAATGTTTTTCAAGCCATTGCTGGGCTTCTACGGTGTTTGTACCCATTAAAAAACAATGTTTTATCAACACGCGAAACTCGCTTTTTTCCATTTTTCAAACAAATTACAAAGTGACTTTACTCTAACCTCGATAACTCTGCTGTCTGTGATCCGATCGACGTGAAATTTTTACACGTTTCATGTAAAGGTTCGCACTCTATGGAAACGTGGCCAGTTTGGTACTACTAGCACCATCTCTGGGTTAGTCTCGGGACTTATTGAACGATGTGTTATATATATAGATGAGAAAAGGTGAATCGCTCGCGCGGTACTAACAAACGGCGCGGCGGCGGTGGCGGTAGCGGCTGCAGCGGGGGACACAAAAGAGCAAAATGAGAGAGAGGTAGCGACGCAGCTCGGCGAGTAGTAGAAGGATCGATTGACTCGAAAGGAAAGGAGGAAAAGGGGATGCGTATTTACACAACGGGAATCTAAAGGGAAATTAAATTAAACCGGCCGGGAGGCATCGTCCGTAGCCTACCGTTCGCTCTGGCTACCAGCCAGTTTCACTGTCTAGCATCTCTATCTATCCTTCTCTCTCTCTCTCTCTCTCTCTCTCTCTCTCTCTCTCTCTCTCTCTCTCTCTCTTTCAATACACATATATGTATGTATATATACATTGATTGCAAACGAACTAACGGGTATGCGATCAAGAGAGAGAGAGAGAGAGAGAGAGATTGCATGCGGCGCGTGCTTCCGGTTCGCGGCCTTCCTCCTTCGTCTCGTTATTTTTATTTCATCCACAGTATATAGGCATTGCGATTAGTCAACCGGTGCAGTCTCGGGAAATTGTTCTAACTATTTGCCAAACTTTACATCGGTTATGTGTGTGGAACTAACCGTAAAAGTGGCATACTCTTGTTTGTGTATAAGGAAAATGTCGTTATTTTTATTCTTTGATTTTCTTCGTGTCAATTACTGAAAAGACTTCACCTATACGTGATTTGAGAATTTGAAGAAATTTTTGTAAATTTTTTTTATTGTTACAACTTTGTAAGTATAATTTTACAAATCCTATGATTGATTTTAAATTTTAAAAGATTGATATATGGCACTCGAAAATTAATGATTTAATTTGTAAAAATATTCTAATCTTTTTTTTTTTTAGTATTAGAAACATACAATTATAATTATTTTCATTAAATTTTTTAAATGAAAACTACCTAAATTTTGTCAGCTGTAAACTAACTAATAATTCTGCCTTTGATATCTGATTAAAGAGTCTACTTCATCTTTAATGTATTATATTTTATGCGAAAATATCAGAACGAATTTTAAAATTTTAATCTATTTTATAAAGATTTATTAAGCTCATTAAAATATGAAAATATAAATATTTTCTATTTAGTAACGAAATGTTCGTCAATATTTGCCGAAATGATGAATGTAGTTTAGTATCACGGAACATTATATTTTAATAAAAACATATTCAAATAATTCAGAATAAAAACAATTAACGTTTTGAAAAAGTAGTTATACGACAACTAATACAATACATAATAATAAGTAACCTGATTTTATTAGAATAGGCTAAATTATTTACAATTATTTCAAGAACAAAAACGCGCAGCACCAAACCATTTCCGATTCATTTGACACATAAATTATCAATGCAATAATTTTTTCTTTCCTAAGAACGTACTTTCATGTAAATATTTATATATTTTCAGAAACAATTAAAAAAGAAGCAAAAATAAAAAATTTCAACGATTTTTTAAAAGAAAATTCAACATCTGGTCCCCTGTCGAATCAAGACAATTACTGCAAAGTTCTCGCAAAGAAAAAGAACTGCTTTTCCTCTGCCTCTCTTTCTCTCTCTCTCTGACTCTTTTCTCTTTGCCCCTATCTCACTTCGCTATCTCTTGCACTCGTAAATACGTTATACGAGATAAAATGTCCGTCCTGAAAGCTTCTAACCCTTCGTACCTTCTTTTCTTTCTGCTCTATCTATTTCTCCTTCTGCCTCGCGCTTCTTTCTCCCTCTTTTCTCTCTCGACTAGACGGTGCAACTCGAGATCTCGGACTTTCCGAATGGTCGGTAAACTTTCATGACCCGTCGTCCGGTGAAATAAAGAAAAAGAAAGAGAAAGAGTAAGCTCGCTCGAGAGCAGCTTATACTCATGACTGGCACGCGCGCGCGCGTCACACACACACACACACACACACACACACACACACACATGTAAACGCGTATATATATTTTTATTAGCGAATGGCGAAGGTAAATACGAATGTTTCGCTTCGAATCCAAGAGGGAGAGAGAAAACGATGCGGCAAAAAGGGAAGATATACGGATTTATCGTTCGTTTACGATCTAAAATTATTGTTTTCGATAGGAGTGTGTTTATTGGAAGTCCATTAAGAGTGAAAGATATGGCCAGTTGTTTTCTTGTATGGTTAGTTAAGATAATGTGTATCATGGAAGCAAGAAAGCCATTTTAATCACGTATAATAAAAAAGTCTTTCCATTGAAATCTTTGTAAATTAAATTTTTTTTTAAATTTAATTTATTAACACGCCGCATCCAACGTTAAAGAATGATTTTAACAAATTTTTTGTTTTGTTTCAACAATGTTTTTGAAATCCTTTCCTTTAATTAACATAGAAAATTTATCAAAATAATTAAGGATGTTCCACAATAAATCAAATTAATAATGAAACCAAACTCATTAGAAATGCATGATATCCGGCAGGAGCATATATATTCTTGATGCATGTATATATGTGTATAAACACACAGACTCGTACAGTATTCAACATTTTTCGTTCCCCTATTTATAAATCGATAAATATCGTCTCCAAGCAAAGCTTTAATGCTCTACCTTTCTCTCTCTCTCTCTCTCTCTCTCTCTCTCTCTCTCTCTCTCTCTCTCTCTCTCTCTCTCTCTCTCTCTCTCTCTCTCTCTTCTTCTCTTTCTCTCCGCATGCAAGCGCTAGTATATACCTCACAAATCCTAATGAGATGCACGCGTTTCGCGCTTCGTAAATCACTCGACGCGCATAGATAGTTGCCCTTCTTCCCTTCCCAACCTTCATCGACTACGATCGGCCATTATCTTTCGTTTAGCCCTGGTATTCGTATACATAAACGCGTAAGGAGGTCACACGTATAAGGCTAACCGCGAGTCCTTTGTGCGATAGCGCACACGAAACATCGTCGCTCCTCGCCGCTGATGGAGGAGCGGGAAATTATTATTTTGTATATACACACACACACAAATATATATATATATATATATATATATATATATATATATATATATATATATATATATATATATATATATACAAAGAGTCGTGGTGCGAGGTGTGCACATATGTGTCGGAACAAAGCTTCCACGAGTTCTTGTTAACGCGTTTTCCTTGTATGTGTGTGAGTGTACTGGTAACGCGACGGCGAATTATAAGCGACTGATCGCACATAGTCCTCGCACTTTGGACAAGGGGCTTTAATGCACCCGTGATATGTCCACGCGTGTGATGTGTACGAAAGCGTGCGAATAAGAGAGAGAGAGAGAGAGACAGGGGGATAGACATGGAGAACGAAGGATATAGATATTCGACAAAATCGAGCGATGCACATTATGTCCCGAGGTAGCGACACAACAGTCGCGCCTCGCGCGTAATCGAAAGTGGGTGGCAACGACGAGGGATATATGACGAGGGGAGGAATTTCGATAAATCGATTGGCCGATAGTTGGATGGATAGTCGGAAGAGAAAAGGGTTATGCGTTGCGCGTATAAAAGGTATAAAGGTTATATGAAAAGTTGGATATCGTTGCATAAAAAGAATAATGTCAAAGTGGACTTTTTTTCTTTTATTTTCATTTTTGCCGTTCATTATAACTTTAGAATTTACGCGATATTTTTTATTTTTGTTCAGTTGAAGAAATGAATTAATAATTTTAGGAAAAAAATGCAATAACAGAAATGGCAAAAAGGATCGAATTGATCATTTTATTCTGATATTGATTTATTTAAAAAAAACACGTTAATAAATACAAGTTTTCTTATCATTAAAACAAAAGAGTTTATAAATATTCGAAAATTAAATTTTTTGAGTGATTAAATATTTTATATTGCTTATGCTATAATTATATGTAAAAAAATTTCGAAGGTACGCATTTTATAAAAAAAGTAATGAAAACAATACAAATTTTATAAATTTCAACATCAATTTCTAAAATCCCATAAAAATGAGCCATGTTCGAGAAAAAATAATAATAAAATAGAAAAAAGAAAGGAAAAAAGATAATAAAAAATCTCATAAATCACGTCTCGCAACGAGCTGTCGTAAATAACGCCACTAAAATCACGTCTACACGGGCGTCGGCGTCACCCTTGGAAACACCGAAAATAGAGAGCAAGCGATGTAACGCGCATCTCTCTATCCGTCCTCGATCGGCCCCCGGGTCCCTGGTTACCATATAAATATAGAACCAGGAAGACAAACGAGAGGACGAGAGCGAGTATAAGGGAATACGCGCGATATACGCACATATACATACACATATATATGTGTAAGGGTCGCTACGGTACAAAGCGAGAGAGAGAGAGAGAGAGAACGAGCGAGCTCGGACGATAGCTCGTTACGTCGGGTACGCGTCCCGGCTATTAACGACGACGGCGAAAAGGCGATCGGAGCGAGCGAGTGACGCAAAACGCGCTCGGTTATTATACCCCGTGTCCGCTCTCTCACTCGATATATACCGAGAAGAGGTGAAGGGTGAAGAGAGGATGAAGGAAAGATAGCTCGCGTTAAATTTAATGAGACAGCCAAGCAAGCGCACAACCGACCAACAGTTATATATATATATGTATATACATGCACATATGTATACGCCGAAAGCCTAATTATCCGTCGGTTGGGACGACGCGAAAGAGAGGGGGGGAGGCCGTTACGCATCCTGAAATATAACGCGCACGCTTTATCGAGCTTAGCATACCCATATATGCATATATACATGTGTATATGCGAGAGCGATGATTTCCGCGGCCGCGAACCCACCTGATTTATGCACCGATCTATTTTATAAGCGCGCGCGAAAGAGTTGGAGAGATCGATGGTTCTTTTTTTTAATTTTTGTTTCTTATTGGAATAATATGATATGGGCGATTATTTAATTTTTCGAGGAATACAACGATGCTTTTTAATCGAAAAGAGTTTAGATCAGTAAAAAATTAGATTTTTTATCGACGATATATTTTTAATAATTACCTTGAAAGTTTTTATTCAACGAAATACTTCAACTACACGCATTTAATATGATTTTAGTTACTATTATGTATTATATGATAATTCCATGAACAAATTGAGTTACACATCAATGAAATACTTAAAATAAAAAAATAAAAAGTAAATTATTTGTTCATTGCCCAATTTATAAAAATGGGTTAATTTTAAAATCCAAGTAAAACTAATAATAACCGCACTACGATAACCTAATCAATCTTTATTAACATAACACACCATAACTCATTTATAGAAACTCCGTATACGTAACGCGTTCAACATCGTTGCGCTCGAACTAAATCATAAATATTAAAGCTTCGTTTCAAACTCTGTTATGTAAATTAAAACATCGCAACGGAACCAAGCTACATAAAATTACCATCCGTAAAAATTAAGCGAATACTGCCGCGGCGTGCGCGTGCGCGAAAGCACCGACAATTAATTCGTAAATTTCTTGTGCGCAAAAAGTGGAAAGTCGCAAATGCAAAAAAAAAAAAAAAAAAAAAAAAAAAAATGAATAGAGCTGACAAGAGGTACGTCGTGTGCAAGGGTGAATTTACCCGTGTGACACAGGCAACCTTCATTTCGTCACTTTGCTGTCTCAAAACTCGCGCCGAACACAAAGTACACATGTAATACGTATATCTGCATGAGTGCATATACACGAGTGAATAGCGTAACAGTTGTGCGAGTTTCCGGTGGTTCGGTAAGATTCTCATACGCCGAAATGATTAGCTCTCCTTTCAACGCTCCCGTTACTCTCGTTGTTGTTGTGCCGGATGTCCAGGAAACGCGGGGAATGCATTTCAACGACCGCCGCGTATACGAGAGAAGCTACATAACGGAGAGAGAGATTTTTTTTTTCTACGTACGTATGCTAGAGTATCGTATGCATCGGCGTGTTTACCGATCGAGGCAAATTACAATGTCATTGTATTTTTTTTTTTTTTTTTTTTTTTTTTTTTTTTTTATATGCAACGCTACGACGTTGTCCGACAAACCAACCGAATCCAAACTATTATTCATCCTATACGCGTACATTTTTATTATCTCTTTCTCTTCCTTATGATTTTCATTCTAGTTTTATCTGATCACATTGTAGAAAGTTCAATTGATAGTTTCCCGAGTGTCATATACAAGTTACTTTTTCAATACTTTTTTACGATTCAATAAAAAATACGTAAAAAAAAAAAGATAATCATTCACAAGCTCAAAAAGTAAAGAAAATAGTATTTTAGTCCATTGGATTTTTCCGCTTTGAGTATAGTTTTACATATGATGTTTCAGGTCACAGATGTTTAAGCTTTGAAAATTTTAAATTGAACTAACTTGTAAAAAAACAATATCTGTATTCAGTTGATAAATCATTTACGTCATTATTAAAAAAATCTTAAAAATTTCAGAAAAAAATAAAATTATCGCATCGATGACATAAAGATCGAAGACGCTCAACATTTCTCACATGTATTTCTCCGAGTTTTTAAATCTGCAATAACAAACTATATGCAATAATTTACTTGTGTTTCAAATAAAAAACATCCCGACAAATGAAGTATAAAAAAAAAAAAAAAGCAAAAAATGTTTCAAAAGAAAAAAATCGATCGTTCGTTGATAAAACAGTTCGGTTGTATCGTTCGACAAACTCTTGCGTCTCGTATTAAAAAGCCGCTTTAATTAAAACTCGAATATATTTCGCGGTATAGCCGTTCGGCAGCTGGCTGTCGATTCGCTCTCGAACGAACGGCCCGTGCGCGCTTTACCCGTTTTAGCATAGGAGCAACGGCAGCTTTGTATTAACGCATCTCTACCGCCGGCAAAAAGAGCAGAGGTGAACGGCGAAAATGAAGGAAAAAAAAAAAAAAAAAAAAAAAAAAAAAAAAAAAAAAAAAAAAAGCAGACGAGTCCCGCACATTTGCTATTCGCGCGACGCTCGCCGGATGTCCGCTTGCGTCGAGCGCGCGTACGCGCGTACTTGTGCATGTGTGTGTCGATGTATTCAACGCAAGCGGCTGCTATACATTATGAATAGGAATAGACCACTTTTCATGATCGTTTGATCATATTTTTCACCGCTGCATATCACAAAAAGGGATTATTCTACAAAAAGAGCGATGCAGACATTAAACTTTAAATACATACTGTAATTTTGGGATTCTTCGATCAACTTATACATACAAATATTTATTTTAGAATTGGGTAAAATTGTCGTAAAATGAAGATTTTTTTGTTTTGAAAATACTTATTTGTGAAACGTCATTATATGCAAAAAAATCACTTATAAAATTACTTATCTAAAATACGTGTAAGATGAAAAATTTTTATCAACAAATGCTAAATTCATGCTTTTAAAGCAATAAAAATTTTATCGTTCTACTTACGGATAAGAGAAGAACAATTTTGATGTTCAAAACTCACCTGAAACAAAATAAAAATTATATTATTATTATTATTATTATTATTTTATGAATTATTAATATTTGAAAAATAATCATTTTATTTATTTACTAGCTAATAATTTTATTAAATTTATGAGAGATAATTATTATATTTTCATTTATATTTCTCTATCTATATATTATTATATAATTGTCAGAAGGCTATACGTATCTCTGCGCCTGTTTGTTGCGCAATTTTGCTCAAAAATCACTGAATGGATTTAATTGAAACTTTTTTAGTCCTAAAGAATGTAATTTTGTTTAAAAACTGTAATAAGTTCGAATACAATCGGTCAACTGTATGTTATATGTTGAAGAGTTAACGAGAGCTCAAATCTCGGAGAGAGAAGACGAGAGAGAGGGAGAGGAATAAACTTTCTCGCATTTACAAAGCCGCGACAAAGGACGTTAGTATATTTATTGAAAACAATTTTTATTTAGCGATCCAAGATTACAATTAACTTAAAACTAATATTAATCCTAATTTATATACAGTTTAGTTCTTGCTTATCTAATTTATGTACAGTGAATAATATTTAAATATAATAAATACAATATAAATATAATAACAAAATTAAATTAAATACAATAAATAATATTTAAGTAAATATAACAACATAAGTGTAATTAACTGCACTAATAAAGCGCTCTTGTCAATAACAAAAAACTGTGAGTACCATGGCATTTAGTTCCAGATCTTGACACTCACCTTATTACGGTTTAAGGAAAAATTACGGTAAAAATCTTAGACAAGACCAGTACGTGTCATAATTAATCTTGCAATGGAACAATAATCTTTCTTTTAAATATATCGATTTTAAAAAAATAAACATGAAGCCCTAAGAACGTTACGAATACGAACATTGCAATGAAAGGTCAAACTTGTATTAAAATGCATAATACAGCAACATCTTAAGTAAAAAATAAAAACACATATTCAACAGCTAGATGTGTAGCTTATTCACCAAAAAGTGCAAAGAATACATCGATAACGAGCTCGTTAAGACGAGTCGAGTTCATTTGGCCGAATAAAAAAGAGAAAAATGAAAATAAAAAGAAAAATCAAAGTACTACGAGTAAAGGTGAACGAAGCACGAGTCGATTGTTGCGCTCTTTGCAAAGTAGCACGCGCGCCAATATATACAGTAATAGCAAGACGGATCGCTTACATACGTACAAGTGTACAGACACGCCGCAGAAGGCTATACAATGTTGCACAACTACACATATGTGTGTGTGTGTATGTGTGTGTGCGTGTGCATGCGTCGGAACTTTCAGGAAAGAGCTTCCGTTTCGCCGAGTGCTTCATTCACATCGAGAGAAAAAGAGAAAGAGCAACGCGACAGTTTCTTCCATACCGCGAACTCGTCTGTATGTATATATCTATATACATATGCGTCAGCACATACACACATCCGTTTCGTTTCAAAGGATGATTCATTTATATAAATATACCTAATGGCAGGACACATCCGCGGATATCCTCGCGAAACGTATCGGCTGTTACCGTACGTGCACACGTATACAATCGCCGGTGTGACAGAACCAATGTAATCGCGCTCGGAGAGAAAGTAAGAGAGCACGTCCGTTCGTCTTTTGTTAAATTATATGACATACATTTTCAATGCGTACTTCAATAGAATCCCGTATTTCGACATTTAACCATTTGTTAGCGAGTAACGCACGTAGTTAATGTAAATTTTTCGATGTTTTTACAGAAATTTTAGTTTTCATTTTTTTTTTTAACGATTGTTATCAAAATCGATGAAATAGAATAGTCGCGATGGTTGAACTAGAAACTAGAAATTTTATAAAAGTGATAAATAGTGAAAAATATATAATTCGCGTCGGATTAATCAAAATTTCTTTTTCATATTAAAATTTGTAAATTAATTCATATATCAAGAGTAAACATTATTTGAAAGCATTTAATCTTATTTTATCTTTATTATTTTTATTTATTTAATTTAAAATTTTATTTTTTTAAATAATTCGATACATTATTTACTTCAATAATAATGAAATGGGCAGTTTAACTTCAAAATTAATCGACAAACTTACAATGAAATTTACTCCAATTCCAATTTACTATTAATTCATTCCGAAACTTTGACGATAGTAATAACAAGTATTTATAGGGCTCCTTTTAATATAGAGCCATCTTAATTAATGTTAGAATATAAATATCGATTTAAATAATGCATTCGATTAAAAAAGCTACAAGGAATTGAAAAAAGGAAAAAAAAAATTTCTTTTTCACGCTAGAGTAATTATGTGAAAATTATACTTTCAATTAACAATCTCGAAGTTGTTCAGCCATTAAATCCAATTATGCAACATACGCCCGAGGACATATCGAATTATCCATCCGAAAACTCGTTTTCATATATAATCCATATCACTCAATGATTATTGCAATCGCACATTCAAATTTATGTTATTCGCATATACATTGAAAGAGGATCAATTTAACGAATTTAAAGATTGCAATCATTTTAAAGATAATAATCATTAAATTATGCAAGTGCTATAATTATTTATTGTTATAGAATAAAATAAATTGTACATAATTGTTAAAAAAAAAAAAAAAAAAAAAAAAAAAAAAAAAAAAAAAAAAAAAAAAAAAAAAAAAAACTACATTCTCGTTATATACGTAGACAAAAATTAAAAATAAAATTGACACGGTAATATCAATCATCTAAACGAATGTATTAACTACATAATGCAATATCCGTTGATTGGTTGATAGAGGTCAATCACTGATAACGAACACGATTTCTCGAGTTCTTGTAATAAGATCATTGTATCATTCATCGGCTAGTTTAAAGCGACTTTCAAAGCGCATAAGAAAATCTTGGTTAATAATTTAAATATTTTGCACGTAAATAAAATACAATAATTAATATGATATTTTCAAACATTAATAAAAAGCTAATTCCGTTACAACTTGTTATTATCGTAATTATTTTAATAAAAATAACACCGGTGAGTAATCATGATCCGGAAGTCGATGGTTTACAAGCGGTGCTATCGGAATTGGAAAAGATATCGTCGTTGTCGAAAAGTATTGGTAACATTAATGATAAATTGATGACTTTGCTTCGAAATAATGTAACGCGTTACGGTTTAAAGAACGGGCGATTCGAAGATTACGTGAAACGAGGTTATGTTTGCACAAACGGAATTGGATGGCACAAACTTTATACGACTAATTTAACGTGGAACGAAGCTAGGAAATCTTGTCGCAAGGACGACGCTCATCTCGCAATATTGAATTCGGAAAGCGAGGCCCAGGTAAACTTTAAAATGCGAAGTTTCTCTTAACAACAAACGAGCTGATAATTGTTCAATCGGCTTGAAAGTCATCTATGAAAAAAGATTGATAAAATAGATGTTTGAAAATATAATGAAAGGCTTTGAAGATTGAAATAATTATCATAATTCTTTAAAATAATGATGTGGAATCAAAAGGCACGAGAAAGCGCCCTCGAAAGTATTATTAATTTTCGTTGCAGGCACTCAAGGATATGCTGCTTAAAAATTACCAATTTAGCGCTTACATCGGCATCCATAATCAATTTAAGGAAGATGAATGGGTGACTGTATTTGGCGATCCCCTCACCGAAACCGGCTATAATCGATGGAGCGTAGGACCGCCGAAAATTTCCGAGGCAAACTGTGCCGTGTTGTTTGAGGATGGCAAATTGCTTGGAATTCCTTGCCGCGTTGAACGATCCTACTTTTGCGAAATTCCCGGAATACCATCCTGCTAGATAATAAATTGAGCCGATATTTTACGGGAGGAGGACGAAAGTAATATTCCGCAAAATTATGCTTTCGTTCAATTTTCACATTGTTAAATGAGCTTCGATTGTTCATCGTTTTTTCCCGCGTCATTTTTTAGAATATAAAGATTTTTCCAGAATATTTATCCGTTTTTTTTTTCTAAATAAAAGTATAAATACATCATTGCGCACACCGATCGATATTTTTTACTTTCGTTTTGATAAATTATATCGAAGCGAAAACTACGCAACCAAATGAGCTTGACTAATGATTGATAAGAGAGCGTGTCTCGCTTAGCCGAGAAAAGAATAATTTTATCGTTTGCTCACTTTGAGTTAAAAACACGACAAGTGTGGAAGAATTGCTGAAGTTCCGATTGCGACAATAAAACAAGATGAAGACTTTGATGTTTCGTTACGTTTTTGACACTAGCATAATTGTGATATTGTTTTCGGTGTTACTCGTAACCGTAAATTGTGAAATAAATAAAGATGGCTTCGTATCGACAACCGAAATGGACCCGTTGCTCAAATCGTTGAATAATATCGTGACGAAAGTCGAGGGAATAAAATCAAGGCTTCGTCAAACGCTTAACGAAACGGCTACCCTGAATTTAAAATCAAATCATGATTTACTTGTTACAAGGGGCTATCAGCCAACACTTGGTATTGGATATCACAAGCTACATTTGATAAAATTAAACTGGTTCGATGCGTTGAATTTTTGCCGTAAAGAAAATGCTCATCTTGCCGTTATCGATTCTGTCGAAGAACAAATCGTAAGTTAAACAAAAAATAAATAAATAAATAAGTATCCGATTTTTGTAGACGCGCTGTACACGATTATTCGTTTGAAAAATTTTTTAACGTCGATAGTCGAAAACGATAATTGTGATAAATTAAATTTTATCAAGTATGTAATGAAAAATTGTTACTTTATGTATAGAATATAAAGAATTTATTAATATTGAATTTTTGAATATATATATATATATATATATATATAACTGTATACAAGTATCATCAATAACAGAAAAAAATATTGATTTCAATTTTAAAATTAAATAAAAATATTTTTTTTTTAAAATACCTTATTAAAAAATAAGCATTCAACATTAATAATAGTCGATCACATTAAATAAATATGTCAATTAACGAAGAAAATGTTTTAAAGGCGTTGGGAGAAAAATTAAAGAAAACTCTCCCGGACGCAACAGGTGAAGATACCGTGGCTTACGTGGGACTTTACGATGATTGCGAAGATCGATCTTGGATCGATGTCTTCTTCAACAAGGCAAAACACATACGCTGGTATGAAAGTAATCCACTTTACAGTGCAAATCATATTGCGCCAAGTTGTGCGGCTGTTGATTTGAATGGATATCTTATTAATTTATATTGTACGTCCAAACGAGCTTTCTTTTGCGAGGCAGAACTGTAAGAAATTATTTGTTGATGTTTTTATTTCGCGTTATTTGTATGATGTAATGATTTATTTTTGGTAAGTTCTTTAAGCTGTAGATCAAATAAATTTTTAAATAATATTTAAAATATGTAAGTATATAAACGCTTTTATAATTTTTATATGTGTTTCATTATCTAATCGACGACCTTTATATCTGATGTAACCTTAGATAATATTGTTAGAATTAAAAAAAAAAAAAAAAAATACTGATATGGATTAAAGAATTCACCGGAAAGTGAACATAAATATTTTCAAAACTAATCGAAGGCTAAATATTTTTGTTACGAAAATTTATAATTTTTTTATATTTTAAACTGATTATAAAAAAATATTTACAATATTTTGATTTTCCAAACATAACAAGTTTTTGTATTACTTTTCCTTTTAATCTGACTCTTTTTGTCAATGAGAAATTAATTTAAAACTCGAAATACTCGTATAAAATAATTTTCTTTTCTTGTACTCATACATTCGCACTTACAATACATCAATAAAATAGTAAACACAATAAAAGAAAAAAAAATTATATATATATAACATTAACGAACATTAAAGCACATCACCTAATCAAGCAAATTAAAAAGAATCAGCGCAATCTAAATGATAATCCGATTAATTTTAACGCGTGTCGAAATAATAATCAGCGCTGGTACAACGTAAACATCATCATTCGTTTCCTTGTACATATTAATACGGTTATTAATAATCGGGCCAGTCTTACAATTGCACTTCGTATTACACGCGATTCGTGCGCTTGTACACAGCTGAGAAAATGAAGGTTTACCCCCTTTGTGTGGCGTCTTCATCGGCAACTCCTACAACCTCACATATACATATAGATACGTAGAGTACATAGCTATGCATAGAGTAAGATCCAAACGGCAAGGCCGATTTCCGGCATTCAGCAGGAGCCGCTGCTGGTGTAGCAAGAGTAGCCACGACGATTAAATCATAGCTGCAGCCGATCGGCTCGAGATACAAATAGGAGAGAGAGAGAGATAGAGACATACAGAGAGAGAGAGAGAGAGAGAGAAGAGACATACGCGTTGTGCTAGAATCGTTCTCGCTCGCCCTGGCGTTCCATGTTAACAAGCCTCCGCCACCGTACAATGGCCATTATTGTTCATCGGTTTGCCGGCTCGATAAGAGAACGTAAGAGGGAGAGAGATAGAATAGTGTGCGTTCTATCTCTTGGTACACGATTAACACGCATCCACGCTTATGCGTGTAGCGTAAAGTTAACTCTCTCTCTCTCCTCTCTCTCTCTCTCTCGCTCTCATTTGTTCGCTTGCTTTTTGCGCCAAAGTGTAGTGGAATATTGTACTTACTGTTCCGATGCCGTTGCTTTTAATATCTTATCGGTGCATGACATGAAAACCTACTGTCGCTCTCTCCTCTCTCTCTCTCTCTCTCTCTCATGAAACGTTTTAATCAAGGTTTTGGATTTCCTTGACGTTGAAAAACTTATCTTTTACGTAATAATATCTTTTCTCGAAGGTTATTAGTTTACGCTTTATTAACTCGATTGCTGTCGGTATCGTAAAAAAAAAAAAAAAATAATGAAACTTCCGACAATAAATGTTATACAAGCATTCTTTACATTATTTATTAATAAAGATAATGAAAGAATAATACTTAATCGATCTTAAAGTAATTAAATACGATTAATATTACTTTGGCAATGAAGCAGAATATTAATTCAATTTAGAGCTAAATTCAAGGAACAATGGAAAGTTTTCATCTGTACATATAACAAAGAAGTAACCATCAACGTGTCTAGGGGCATTAATCCAATGCTGATCGCGTCGACGGTTCTCAATTCAATCAATATCAAAATATCCATTACCGAAATGTAATTTCATCATTCGAATGGTGCTTTTACTAAAGATATACGTATATATACATAGATATACATCCACTCACTCGTTCACTCCATTTTCCACTCGCTCTTGCCATTAAGCCATCGAATTACACGTATCCATTCGTCGCTCGACTCGTATAAACGGGACGACGCTCTCCGCGCCATCTCGCCCATCATCCTCCCTCTTCTATATCCTACGCCCATGTATTATATACACACGTATGTAATATTCGCGACGTGAATGTGGCATTATTCGACGCGTACGGCTTCTTCTTGGTGTGTATGCGCTACCCTTTATAAACGCGCGTCACTCTCTCGTTCTGTAACTCTTGTCATTGCTTTCTCCGCGAACTTTGCCATTACACGAATATACAAACACATGTAGACGTAGTAATGCACGTACTCGCGTTGTGCACTTGCGATATTAGAGCGAAGGAGAATAAAGCTAGAAACGGAGAGGGAGAGGGAGATAGACAAAATTGTGGGAGAGGGAGAGAAAGGTAACGAGGAAATAGGTGACGGAGAGAAAGCTTCAACGCTTTTGTCTTTTCGTCAGCGAATCTATACTCTTCTCTCACTCCCTGTTATTCCTCTTAGTCTATCTTCGCACCGCCTATATACTATAGTTTGCTCAAGCTGTAAAAGCCGATGGGCACCCTACAGCAACAGCACTATCGTCGGAGACAGAATAATTCAAGCGGCGTTCTTTCGTGCGTTTTAACGTTAAACTAAACTCCCGTAACCAAATTCTCCATTGTGATGCGTATTACCAACTAAACGCATTGTATAAACGAACGATGTGCGCCGTGAGCGCGCATGTTACATGCGTGCAATGAGCGATAAAAGCAGACGACGCGTAGACAAGTTTGACACAACCTCGACCGGTAGAAATTAAAAGGGAGGAAGAGAGAGGAAGATGTTATACGTTTGTAATACCATATGGAGTATGATGTATGTAGCTTTATAACAACAAGCCTGAATGTACTTTCAATATTATTTACTAACACCCTCAAACTTAAATATTATTCGTTAATTAACGAAAAATTTCTAACAATATCAAGTTACATTTTGTAAATTATTTATCTGATGGATAAATTAATTAAATTTTTTTCTTTTTCATTATTAATAATGGTAATTTTTTATCTGTAGCAATTGAAAATTTTTATTTTTTTTTTGACATTTTTAAACTTAATCATCAATAATTTAATAAAATGTATTAAAACTGATAAAAATAAGTAATTAAATATTTCTACGTAAAAAAATTAATTATTTAAAAAAAGAAAAAAAAAAAAAAAAAACATCAATTCATAGATGTTACGTATTGAAGTGAAATCAGACAGAATCAAAAACTTATATCTGCATTATACATCTCTTCAGAAATAAAAGCCAAGAGTTGAACGCAAGTTTGCGGAATACCCGCAACAACGTCCTCCGCTCGCTGACATAGATCGATTGATTCAGAAAGTTATTCCTGTAAGGTAAGCCACCGCTATACTTAATCGAACGCGATAGCGATGTAACGAGGTCGCGCGTCGTCGTCAAAGCTTCGTTGACACCCTTCTCTTTCACTTTCTCTCTCTCTCTCTCTCTCTCTCTTTCTCTCTTTCTCTCTTTCTAACTTTTCCATTCAGCGCGCTTTGCCTTGTTTGCGAGTCTCTTCCTCGTTGAAAATTTCGATGTAGTCGGTCGGTCCACTAACCGTGTCGGTGAAATTTCATCGCTCGCTGATGCTGCACGGCCTCGTCCAAGCTAATTGCCAATTAACGTTTCCTAAACAGGCCAGAACAAGGTAAGGGGAAACACGGTGGTACGAGTGCGAATCGCGCGCTTGCGCTTTTACAACGACGCTTCTCACCGCACACTCTTTGTACTTGATGCCGTTGCTGCCTCTGTTGCTTTGGCGTGTACACGTTAAGTACATATACATTCATATGGATATGCATTCGCGTTCGTTTCAACAATGCGGCGCCCGACAATTTGTAGCTACATATACGCCGAGTTCGTTCTATTTCTAAAAGCGTCGAATGGGAGGACAAAAAGAAATTTGTACTTTACGAAGCGTGAATTTGAAGAAAAAGCAAAATTTAATGTACGTGTGATAAATTCTCTGTAATGCAATTTACCGTTGACTTTTTCCGTCTTGACTTGGTACTTGGTTGGCAATGATTTTTCATATCGTTTTAAAGTTGGAAAAATTGCTTAAAATTTCTTTTTCGTTTTAATTTTCATTTTAATACTAGACAGACTGAAATTTAACACATTTACATACTTACATTGCTTAAAATCAAAAATCAGATAAAATTACTTACTAAAGTGAATGAATAACTATAATGTAATGCATAAAAAAATTCTAAGAAATTGTATCGTTATAAAAATAATTTTTTTCCAAACGAATTAAAAAAACTGTCAAATAATTTATTTGGTTTTAAAAATAAATTGCAATATAAAAATCGATCGCGTACGCTTGGTTATTTTCATGTAAACACAAAAAGAAAAAAAAATAAAATAGAAAAAAAAAAAAAAAAAGAAAAAAACGCAAATTCGCAACAAAAGAGGAGTTTGTAGAGGCAAAGATTGACTCTGCATTCAAAAGGTGTAACTACCTTAAACGCATTGCGGACACGTGCCAAACAACTCGGAGCGCATTATTTCTCGCATACAGGTTGAATAGCGTATTTTCCTACAGGACCTCCGGCGCCGTTTATCGCCCAAGGCGCAGAAAGGCCCGAATAAGAAGCGAGCGAATGGTCTCGTTCTCGAGAAGCGAGAAATGGAAACAAAAAAATAGGATGAATAGAAAAGGGATGACGGTGAGAAGGGAAGAGGAAAAAAAAAAAAGGAAAAAAAGAGCAGACTGACAGCGAGAGAGAGAGAGAGAGAGAGAGAGAGAGAGAGAACACACGGGAGGGCACGACTGTGTTGAGGCGGTGATGCAGCGAATTTTTTTTTCTTTTCTCTTTTCTTTTCTTCTTTTTTAACATACTCGCGTTATTGCGGTTCTCCTCTGGCACCTCTGGCTGGACGCGAGCCTCGCGCTCTGCTGCGTTGTGTGTGTGTGTGTGTGTGTGTTTATTCGGCGAAACGCTCGTGGAAAAAGGAACGTTGCATTAGAGTTTAAAAAGATGCCGTATGGTGTACGACTTTCTCGAGTATCGTTTCCTAGTTTGGGAAAATGATACTACAGTTTTTTCACCCTAGAAATTCGTCTCATTTTTTCATCGTTTTTCATAAATTGGCATAAGAAGATATCGGGTCTTATTATTTTTTCTTTATTCTGTAATAATACAATACAAATGAATTTGAGTAACAAGCTCTTCTTCCATGAATAATAATTGTGTACATTTGTATCACAAAATAGTGTTAAGCAATAATTTGTTCAATACATACGAATAATTACTTTTTTACTGAAATACAAATTAGTTTGTAATATTTATCAAATTTGCCATATTTTATTATTTATGTTAAAATTATTACAATAAAATTTGAAAAAATTAAAAATTAAGGCAACCAACTTATGTTGCGTGATTTTAGTTATTTTAAATATAATATTCCATAAAAATCGCACTAAAGATTTGATTATTGTATTTAAAAAAAAAAAAGACTATCCAAAGTTTTTTAAAGCTAAAAAATTTGTATCTAATTGTTAATATAGCCCTAAAAAAAGATTAAAGGTCCTAAAGTCGCCATATTTTAAAGTACGAAGAAAAAAAAAAATTAATAAATAAATAATTAAATAATACCACTTAAATTCAAAGTCGTATTTTTTTTTGCCAAATAGTAAAATTACACCCAACAAAGCTTCAAGTACTTAAACAAAATTCGAATTGTACAACAGCACCGACGAACAAAAAATAAAAATAAAAATAAAAATGGAAGAAAAAAAAATTCAAGCGAAAAATCGAAGTAATCTGCCCTCACTCGGCGCAATCAGAAAAGTTCAAGAACGTGCGGAAGAGAGAGAGAGAGAGAGAGAGAGAAAAGAGAGAAAAGAGAAAAGAAAGAAGAGAGAAAAAGAAATTAGAGAGCTAAGAGAGAGAAAAATAATCGGAGCCTCCGACGAATAACGAAAAACGAAGCGCATTGTCGTCTGGTAACGCGTTCTTCACGCCAACGAGATGACGGCACGAAGGCGCGAGGGTGAAAAAAAAAGGGGGCGCCGTCCGACATTAATTACTTGGCTTAATCTGTACATTCGATGCATTTTACACGCGCGAGCTGCACTTGCTGCCGCTGCTCGCTCGAGCGAAAATTGGCAAGGGACGATCGTTGAAAAAACAAATGTGTATATATATATATATATATATATATATATACATATGCGTGTAAACGGAAAGGAAGAGGAGGGCGTTTTCAGGAAGGGAGCAGCTCGCGATCCCGTGGGAAAATGACGAAAGGTCGTTCTTGATGTAAACGCATTAAACTGTGCATTCGCGCGAATTACAGGAACATAGCGTATATACTTAGTCAATTTATACTCGTTTGTAATTGCTCTTGATTTCGACGCTGCCTTCGATCACATCGACTCGAAATCCATTTGGTTTTATTCTCCTTCGACAAAACAAAGCAATTCTCTAATATTAGGTGCATCGTCGATTATATGAAATGTTTAAATATTGATGCATTTTTACATTTAAAAATAAACATTTTGTGTGATATACTTATATAATTTTTATTGCAATTTTTATCGACACGAGGAATGCAGCCGTTGATTATTATGTAATTGATATTTTAATTAACGTTGCTTTTTTAATAACTTTTACTCTTTAAAAATAAAATTGTACATTTTTTTTTTATTACATTAATTGAATTTTAATATAATTTGAAATATTATCGATTTAATAATATATGAATAAATGTTACAAATGACTTCAAATATTATCATTAAATAATAATTTTATGTAGAACAATAAAAGTCATTTTTTTTTTGTATCTAAGTTAAACATATAATTATCAGTGATTTATCAAAAATGAGAAAAACACGGCTGAATTTTTAAATTTAAGTTTCCTTAGCGTGGGAACCAAATTTTATTCCGGGCAGTACGACGAAAACATTTTCTCGCACTCTCTCTCTCTCTCTCTCTCTCTCTCTCTCTTTCTTTTTGTTTCTTAATCTTCTTTTCATTCCGAACAAAACACTCAAAGTTTTTCTCCGCATCGACCCGCGGCAAAAATCGTCGATTCGCGCGCATAAATAATAACGCGCTTAAGGCGCGTGTGTTTTTGCATCAATCTGATACCCAATCTACTCCGGAGTCACGGCCGCGCGAAACGTTTGAAACAAAAAACTATGAAGAGTCCGCCGCTGTTTCGAAAAAAAAAAAAAAAAAAAAAAAAAAATTGTATACACACATACAGAGCGCGCATTTTCGATGTAAGCCTTTTTCCTTGCCGCCGACGACCGCAGCACATCGTTCTTGAGGATCGAGCAATCGAGCCTTCTACCTCATCTCGTCCCTCCTTGAATCATGTCAATTTTGGACGGCTCGGAATATGGAATGTGGAAGCGTGACGGAATTAATCGAGTGCGCGGCCGGCATCCGTTGTTTCGGTACTTTCTCGGATCTTTTAAGTAAGTAAGAGGGCGCTGCACTAAAGTCGCAAAAATGCACGAAATGAGCTACGAGCGAAGAATTTGCAAAGTAGTTTAGGTAAAAGCTGCAAGTTCCTTTTGTAACTAAACTACAAGAAATGGTTGGAATTCTTTTTTTTCAATAACTTTGTACATAGTTTTAAATGTTAAACGATCTAAGAGATGGTGACTAAAAACTACTTAATATATTTAAATTAGTACTCGGTTAAAATTTTTCTTAAACAATGAGTGAGTCTATACATTTTTCCCTGCCAGTATTATATTTTTAACTATTTAATGAAATAATATTTCAGAATTTTTTCTTAATCAAGGATGATAAAAAATTGATTATCAATCATTACTTTATTTTACCTACATTCAATAATTTAGTGTCGAAAAGATTTTAAGGAAAAAATTACACTTATAGAATTTCTAAACGATCGAATCAGAAAAAGTGTTTATGTTTAAAAATGAAATGTTGTTATATTAAAATGATTGAAATAAACTGTTAAATAATTAATAAACCAGATGATTAAAACATTCCAAGTTTAAAATAAATAATTAGAAAAATTGACTAGGTTTCATAAAGTTTTCTATGTGTGCATAGAAACACACATTTTTGTAATTTTGTGGCCTTTTAAGTTTAATGTGCTCGGTTACATCCCGAGGCCTTGTTTATTTCCGATAAGAAAAATAACGCGGGCAAATAAAGTTTACCTATGGCCGTCGGACTGCCAGATAGTTATATGAAATCCACTAGGATAATTGTGAGTACAACTTTATGTTACTATGAAAATGTTAATAAACAGGTAAAGCAAGAAACAAATCGATCGTTAAAAAATCGCTAAAATTAAATTATGCATTTATGGAAGTTTATTTTGTGAACTTTTTTTTAAATAAATTAATAAGGTAAAATAAAGGGATAGTTAATGAGCCGAATCGAAGTTTGTCGCTCTCCAGATTTCATTGAGCTTTCAATCGCTAAACGTCAAATAAAAGACAAAGTATTTATCTTTATCTTTTAACGTATAATCGTATTTACACGAATTTTTACGTACTCCAACCTCAAGAGTGATGCGAATCCTCGAGCGGACCTCTTCCTAGATCCTCCGCTTTGAGCAGAGAATCTGAGGTTACTACGTTGGCTCAAGCATCGCTCGGTGACCGGATATTTTTTCGGTATTTGTGCCACATTATGTGGAAATAAAAATAAAGTATTTTATTTAAAAAAAAAAAAAATAAATAATTTAATTAAAGTCAAATCAGGTACAGAACTGGAATCGTTGATTAATTTTTTTCATTCAATTTTAATAACTAATTACCGTACAAAAAAAATTTGTCGTGAAAAATTTTGAAGCATAAATATGCACTCGTTGAATTTCAATATAATCCAATAAAAATGAAATTCAATAAAAGATATTCTTGTCGTAATAAAATCTATTTTTAAAATTTATTTTAAAATTTTATTACACAAAATATAAAACTAAATGTAATTAACACAACCTAATTTTCAAAAGTATTCAAAATGATTGAAAAAAAAAATGTATATATGTATACATAAATGTACATATTCTAGTACTTTTTTTAATACATTTACCATATATACCAATCGTCCCGCTTATCGCATTAAAAGTTTTACAAATATCTTTGCCGCGAGAGTTAAAAAAAATAAATAAATAAATAAATAAATAAATAAAATAAAATAAAAGAAACAAACCGAGAAAAATAAAACACCAGAAGCTACGGAAGCCACAATAACCCAATGCTTTCGCAAATTACTCCGGTCGTTTTCTCTTTTTCTATCAAATACGTGACTGAGCGCACAGTAGAAACCGATCGGCAATCAGTCAAAAATAAAATGAAATAAAAAAAATAAGAACAAAATCTTAAAATCTCGCATTGGTAAAGATAATAACGAAAAAGAGAAATAGAGAGTAAGTGGCAATCGTTCAGTGGACAAGGGTGCGAATGATCCACTTTACCATTCATTTCGCACTCACCGAAATCCAATATGCACACAATCGAAGTCGCTCGCGATTTATATATGCATTATATACTCCTTCCTTTATTTTCATAATTTCTTACACACCGCTTAAATATCGCTCATTATCCTCATTGTCTGTGGCTCTTTCGTTGCATCGGTAACACTCAATAATTCAGCTGTGCATTTTTAGTTTCTTAAATTATAGGGCTTTCGAGCAATATCAGCAGTGGCAACTTCGGCAACTTCGACAACTTCAGGCACGAATATTTAAGAAAAAAAATATGCTCGGCTCTGGTGAAAAATAAAAAATAAATAAATAAATAAAAAAAAAAAAAAAAAAAAAAAAAAAAAAAAAAAAAAAAAAAAAAAAACACAAAAACAAAAAGAAAAAGAAAAGAGAACTCGCACAACAATGCAGCCACAAGACAGTAGTTGTCGGCTTCTTTCGCGCACATATATGCACATACACATAAGAGTATTGAGACCGGGGGCAATCGATGCAAAAACTTTATATTCTTCGTTTGCAGCATCGCCGTATAGACGCGCTCGGCAACAACAATACCGGAGCAGGAGGAAAAGAGGAGAGGCAAATAATGTCGCTATTACGGGGCCGGGTATTATATCTTTTTAGCGTTGAAAAACAAATTATTCGAAAGAATTGGACAATAAGAGGGCGCCGTGACACCGAATCGTTTGTTATTGAGATTCTCAATGTCGGTTGGACTTTGAATTGCTGATAATTAGTTTCGTAGCATACGTAGCGACTGGCGCCAACAAATTCGTCTATATCATTTACGCATTGAAAAGAATCGAACGTTTCGTATATTTGAATGAAATCAATGAATTAATGCATAACGTGAAATAAATTCTATATACGAATTAGTTTAATTTTAAAAATTGATTGGATTTTAGTCGTGGATTTTAGAACTGATTTTTAAACGAGAAATCGTTAAAGATATCATTTTTTAAGAATATTTTTTCATGACATTACCGATAAAATAAAAGGAGAAAACAAGGGTATCAATATAAAGAGAAGGTAAAAGTTTGCGATATCGTATGAACAAAATGGCAAACAATGCCAACAGCAATCAGCGCGACGAAATTCGCCTTTACACGCCGATCGCACATTAGTGAACGAGTGTAGCTGCTGCCTGCTTTCGCTACAATTCTCTACAACTACCGCAACTACTACGAGAGAAAGCACTTCGGGCGCGCGATATCTCATTGGGATTTGCAGCCACGGGAATGAGAATTGCGAGGTCGCGACATCCCGGGTGAATTTAACCCAGCATCTACCTCTCTTTCTCTCTCTTTCTCTCTCTTTCTCTCTTTCTCTCTCAGCGTCTCTGCGCGCGGTTCAATAAAGAGGCGAGCGAATTTATTTCTGCGGTGTCCGCGCAGCCCGCCCTCGCGCAGATACGCGCAAAAAAAGGGAGAAGCGTCCAAAGGGAAAGAGAGAAAGAGCGATATAGAGAGAGAGAGAGAGAGAGAGAAGAAAGAGAGGAGAAGCAATGCCGAGGCCGCCGGAGGCTCCTTCTTTCTCGTCGAGATAAATTAGATCCGATCCCAAAAGAGCGGCCAAGAGAGAAAGAGAGAAAGAGAGAGGGAGAGAGACGAATCGTGTCTAGAGTTGCTCGCGAGCTTCTCCAGCGGCGCTCACCACCTGTCGGCCACGCGCCTACACCTGGACGAGAAAAATAAAGAGAAAGAGAGCGAGTCAGTCTCCCTAACGTCTACTTCTGCTTCTCTCTTGTGTATCTCTTTGCTTCTTGCTTCAGCTCTGCACACATAGATACTAAGGCAAGAGAGAGAGAGAGAGAGAGAGAAGGATTGCGGCGGTGGCGACAATGCACATGTGCGCTCTTTTTCGCGACGAGTGCGCGTGCACTCGTGTGCGTGCGAGTCCTTTTCAACGCGGCAGCCGGAGGCCTTATAGCTATATAACTTCTGTGCCGCTCTTGGCTGTCGTCGAGCCAAGCCTAATGAGGCTTCATCGATCTTTTGCAAAATAAGAGGAGTGGACGCAATCCCGACGGAGAAGAGAAGCCCGGGAAGCGAGCCCAAGAAAAAAAATATACATACATACATGCATACATATACATATATACACGCGAGTTAGAAATGTGGAATGCGAGACGGGATTGACTGTCTAGTCATAGATGGTCAGTTTTCGAACCAATCGTACTTTTTATATCACTGCTTGATTTGAGGATTTAAAGAAGTTTTGCAAAGTTAAATGTTTGTGAAAACAGAAAGAAACGATATATTTTATTAAATTATTTTAAGAAATCAAGAAATATTTTTTAAAAATATGTATACTACGTAGTAGACAATTTAATATATATTATAATTTTACGGTAAGGATATGTTCGTTAATAATAATAGATGCATAAGATATATAAGACCATAATACTTGCTCGTAATAAAGAATTGACACGAGAAAAATTAGCGAGAAAGGGACAAGGAAAAAAAGAATTGCGTGAAAACAGGGAGAAAAAAGAAAATTGACATTAAATAACATGAGCCTATGAAGAGAGAAATTCGACGTAATTTACGTAAATGAAGGAATTTTCTTTTTCATATGTGTGTCTTTTCAGAAAAAAAAAAACGTATCTCTTCTTTTTATTTTCTTTGTTTTTACTTCAGCCAAGCGGTAAAACGTAATTACAGAGCGCGATTATTATGCCGAGGATGAATAGTAGTTATTCGAAACTAGACTGGACGTTCTTTCGTTCGCCGACGTCTTTTAAGTGAAATTTACGACAAATAAGCAGAAATATCCCTTTTGTTTTTTTTTCTTCATTTTTTCTTTTCAAATTACCCATAGTTGTTTTTTTCAAATTAGATGGCCACTTTGTTATCTGATAATCGATGAAAACATTGAATTACGATCATTTAAAATAACAATGCTGATAAAAGTTTAGTCTTTTAATAAATGCATTATATTGATGTAGGAATAACAGAAATTAATTTTGTTTTAGAAGATGAGTTATATTGATAACGATTATATTGATAACAAGTAAGATTATTTATTTAATAAAATTTTGATTGCGGTTTTTGTCGATGAAAAAATTCTATAAAAAGTGCTTTGTCTTTTTTTATAACATTAATATATAAATTTTTTTAATAAAATTTAAATGTTACATACTTTTAATTCACGTAATTAAAATTTTATATGAACAAATTATACTATAAATACACTAAAATGTTAAATTTATCTTTAACAATGGATAAACATGCACACATTTCGTGCGTCCTAAAAAACTAATATGCATTAATAAACACACAGAATAAGCGAATTTTGACGTGAAGCAATAGACAAATAAATAAACATTTTTTTAAGAAATATTTTATACGAAAATTTTAATTATTCGAATGTTTGTTTAATAATGCATTTTTATCATATTAAATCTAATCAAGTATACATACATTAAATCCCTATTATAAAAGTAAGTACAATCTCAATTATAAAATTAAAAAATTTTCGCAAAATATTTATATTTAATGTAAAGAGTAAAAGAAGAATTTAGGATCTTGTAAAAATGTTAACTAATACTTAAACATCATGAAGCGATGTAATAAAATGTGATAATCTTGGCATCTCTTTCCCTATACGTACTTCAAAACGAAAGCGAGAGTAACGCCAACTTGCAAAAAGTACAAGTCGACTCATCGGCTTAAAATCGGTAAAAACACAAGAGGCGCATTATAGCGCGTCCGATCCTTTTACATCTCAGGCCGATTAGGACCACCAAAGGTTGACCAAAAGTGTATATTTTCAATGGTAATAACAACGCATACACGCACACAAGCACATACATAAAAACCCGTGAGATTCGTAATTCGCGACAAGGTCGTTTCTTTATTTTCTTTTGATATACGTTTTTTGTTTATTTTTACTCCGGTAACGGGTACGAAAAGGAATCGTGTAAGGGACGCGCGGGGTCAATTGACGATTCGACACGATGACGCCGCGGCATCGTCAACAGATAAGAACTCTGGCGTCATGGCTCTTATTATCCAATGTGCGTATACCAAGAAGTGAGGGGAGAGGAGGTACCAGAGAGATGTATAAACGCACAAATTGCGGGCAATAGGATAATGGGACGCGAGCGCGTGCATTTTGTTCAAACGAGGCGTAATCCGCTTCCGAGAAGCCTACGACGGGATTTTCCCATCATGGGATGTACTTTCAGAAACTTTCTCGGCTAACTCGCAGGTGATATGCGAGCGGGTATGCGTCGCTACTCGAATAGGAGAGAGATAGAAAGAGAAAGTAAGACAGAGAGGAAGAGAAAAAAATAAAAAGGGAAACACATCGTCGCTCAATTGAATTATTACGCATGAATCATGATTGTAACGAAGACGAAGAGAGAGAGAGAGAGAGAGAGAAAAGTCGGGGGATTCCTAAGTGGCCATATGAGCGATGTTTGCTCGACGATTTTATTTCGTGCAATTGACCCACTTCCTGCAGTTTGATCGGCGAATATTCATCGAGACGATTATACATATACGCTTCCGTTGTTCGTGCTACTATGATTGAGCGCACTTGCTGCGTGTTTCTTCTACTTGTTGTTGTTATGTAACGGCATTTACAGAAATGAATTTTGATTGATTACTCGATTGTATTTATTATTGTTTACTTCCACTTAAGATAAAAAATTCCAACGCCAATTTACATTTGCATAAATATCAATGAATACAATCGAACGTAATATTAACAGTCAAAAAATATAGCACAAACGTGCACGACGTATATTTATAATAATTCACTAAGGCTAACGAACTATTTTTTCCAATCTAACTTAAGGTCATAGACATAAACAAAAAGTTGTGAAAATCTACATAGGGGCACTATCAACCCGCATAGCGCCTCGTCACGAGAATGATGTTTTTTTTTTCTCCTTTTCTTACAATCGCCTGGAGAGAAACGTGGAAAATAAAAGTTTCTCTTTTCCTTTTATGCAATAACCCGACTTCCGTTTTTTTTCGAAAGTCCATAAGGTTGTTATTATGCGCAGTAATTATTCGATAAAATATTTTCTTGCGTCACTCTCTTCGTTCCAAAATTAAACTTTGAGTATTTTCCATTGTACAAAAATTATGTATAAATTTAGGTTTGAAGGTTATTAATAATTGTAAAATTTTCATTTGAAAAACGATAATTGCTCTTAAAATAATATCGTTTTAATTACATTTAACTGGTGCCTACTCTAAAATTAATTTATTAGCCAGCTATTGTAAACACTTATGTAACAATAATTGTTTCATATAATGTCCTTAATTTTACAGTTTCATATCATTCAATATCGATAGATCTATTAAACGCATTGTTCAAAACATTTCATCCCTTATTTTTTCCATCTTAGAGGTAATGTATTTTCATCAAATTTAAATGAGGTCACTGTAGAGCACAACACATTTCAACCTAAAAAACAAGGTTCAAAATCGATTCATAAACGGTTGTGCCCAAAACGTGTACATAAAAATACATATATATATATATATATATATATATATATATACACACACAAACAGACAAACTGAGAACCTTCATTTTTGAACTCAGTTACAAACAGAATCGATAAACATACATGCATTACGATAATTCCTTTAAACTATTTATTATATACTCTTTTTATTATATACCAAATAGCCATAGAACGTTATTGTCAAATAATTTATGCGCAAACCGTTTAATCCTCTCACGGCCACGTTACGAAAGATAATGATATCTATTTTTCGGTCGAACATCGTTCGCGCCCTCGCGCAGAGCCGCGCATACGCCGTTGCGCAACGCCCTTCGAATCGAAGAGGGGTTTGGGGAAAGGGTTGAAACATTAAATAATCGCCGGTACGGCTTTTAATGAAAGTCCAATCTGACAAAATTGGCCGGTCCCATTAGAATTTTCCACGCACAAAGGAAAGTCAGACGGCAGTTCCCATATCCCAACCGTTCGTTGGTAATTTATACCGCGCGACGCAACTACGGTGACCGTCGTTTTATACATGCGAAAATGCGACAGATGTATATATATATACATGAACACATATATATGCACAGTGGCTACGCCGACACGATCGTAAATTATCAGAAGAGAATGCAACGGTTCTTTCGCACACTCGCCGGTATTCGGTAATATCAGCGCGCCGCGGTATAATTAACGTGTATATCGTATTCCCCATATTATTACGGCTAATGCACGCGATACCTTTATTTATAAAAATTCTATCCTCCCTCTTTTCCTACCTATATAAAATAATATAATAGGACGACGAGGCATTTCTCGCGTCCAAACTATGATATTGCGCACGATAGCGTCGAGAACTGGAAAAAAGAATTGATAAAGCAGCGAGTCAACATCGCTGGAGATTAAAATGACGTTTTTTTAATATAAATTTTTCGAAAACAGTTCGAACAATAAAAATTTTTTTCATTTTAGTTTAAATTCAGACGCAGAATTATAATTAGGTTTATCCACTGAGTAAGTTCAGTTTTCAATTGAAAAAAAAAAAAAAAAAATTACGTGACATATGTGATATTGTTTATTTAACGGATGAATGAGATAGTTAGACAGCTGTTAAAGATATATTCAGAATCTATTTTTTAATATTTTTTACAATAACAACACATAAATTTTAAAATGTTATTTAAAGGTAACATGCATTTAATTGAAAAATCTAATCAAAAAATTTCAAATTTCATGGTTTACAATTAAAGATTTAAATAAATACAATTGGAGATTTCGAATATATTAAATTTTATATTGTTTTTTACTATAATTCTCTCATTTTTTAAAAATGTTACATACTCAAAATCTCTCTAATAACTTATTTTTATCAAAGTATTATAGGTATAAATAACAATATTTTATCAGATTTTTTAATGCTAATTTTAAAATAATACGCATATAAGAATAAATTTTGTTTTATACTAAAATTAAGGTGAATCATAAATTAGGAAAAAAATAATTTCACTATTAATATATGTAACAATTATATTCAAGAATTTGATTATCCAAAGTAAATGAAAAGTTTTTATAATCTTTTTAATATCAAACAGATATAATAATTTATCTATATAAATGAATATATATCAAAATTTTATATTTTAATGAATACTAATTATACCGACACGTAATTCGTTATAAAAGTGTATTTTCAAGTATAAAACATGGGTGCACATACACTTGCGTGAGTTATAATTATGCTGCTTTCAAAAGAATGCCACAGTCACATCAGATTAAAAAAATTGCCGCTTTTTACAAATAAATATTTTGAACGTAGACCTTCTAAAATCACAATGCACAACGCGATAGTTAAAATGTGATTAAAAAAGAAAAAATCGAAAAATTTCCAGCGCAATACTCTACACCTACGCGTCTTCAATGCGCGCCTTTAATCTGATCCCATCATTGACGAAGCTTATTTAGCTGTATCCATATACACTTATCGCGGCAAATTGAATTGAGATCTATCTGATCCAATCGAATGTTTACTAATAGAAACAGGTTAAGGCTTTCGTTCTCAAACAAAAGTCCTCTGTGGCATTGAAATTATTTCCTCGATCGTCCACGCCTTTAAAAATCTTCCAGATCTTTTTTCCCAGCGAGATCGCTCAAACCTATATATATATATATATATATAGAGAGAGAGAGAGAGATATGTAACACGCTGGAGCTTGAATACGAAATTGAGATCGTCACGGCGGACAAATTGTGTCGCGAGCGACACTTTTGGAATACCCCGGCGATTTTATCTCCTTGCCCTCGCCGACATAAACGATTTTACTAGAGAAATCGGTAGCTATACCACCGTAATTCTCGGATCTTATATCCTTCTAGCCATCTTCGCGATCGCTCTAACCGCATTCTCTCTCTTTATACCTACATATGTATGCAGCTCTTCTTCTTCTAGGTTCTACCTGCGAGAGAACATTTTTTCTCTTCGTTTTTTACTTTTTATTTGTTTCCTTTTTTTTTTAGTTACGATCTTTCCTCGCTCTTTTCTTCTTCTTCGCCTTCTTCTATTTTCTTCTTGTGCACGCGGCGTAGATTGCTCAAACGCTTATCTAAATTCTTTTTGACCTTATACTTTGTTTTTATGCTTTGTTATATTTTCTATTCTTGTTTTTTTTTTTTTTAAGAGGCTCGTTTTTTTCCAACCAAGCCAACTTCTTCTTACATCTTTTAATTCTCTCCGATTCACTTCGCACCCTCATTTCTAGATTTTGCGAGCGGCTTATTGTGATGCGCTTATTTTTCGTTACTTTTTACCTGTTAATTAATCATAATTGAATGTGCGTTAGAACGTATTTTAAGCGCGGATGAAAGTTTTTAGAAAAATTCAACGAATGTGTTTCTGCTTTCTTTTATTTTACAATCTCGGCTATATTTTTTCCATCTTAAATTCTCTAAAGCTCAAACATCACCCGTCGCGATTAATTCCTGTATAAAATAACCGACGCGGTTATTGCCGCGCAACCGAAAAACAATTAACCTAACGTCTGAGAAATTCTATTACACGGCATCATAGAGAATTTGTGTGCGCACAATGAGAGCTACTTCTGATTCATGCGGGTATACTTATATATGTGTACTCCTCACATCTCGCGCGCGGCGAATCATCTCAATCAAACTCGTCTCGCGCGAGTATATGAGACGACTCTGTTGCGCGCGAGAGATGTCTTTACCGATGAACGTTTAACGTAAGTAATCAGACGTATAAGCTTAATATGTCAACCTTTGTATTCTAATTTGTATCTTCAAGAGGTGCATTATGTATACATTATCGCGACAATGTCGACGCCACTACAAAATTACGAGGCGCCGGTTACGAATTACATTTATCCATGATGCTTTATTGTTTGTATTTATATTTCAATCAAGTATTGTTGAAGTAAAATGTAAAAAAAAGGAACAATTTTTTTTAACTTACATGTTTTTTAAAGTTAACGTTGAACTTTGTGAATAATGGTACTAATTTATTTTACAATTTTAAATTTTAAATTTCATTAACTTTAAATTGTATTTGCACAAAAAAAAAATATATATATATATATATATATATACACACCGTATTATCAAAAAGCTAATTTTTTTTATAATTAAAATAGTTGAAATGAAAGAGTATTAAAGAAAAAAAGAGGTATTAAAAAAAAAAAACCGCATAACATCAAAGAAAATTTGTTTTACATCCGTATACAATCTGTATGTATACAACGTTCGTCCTTTTTTCTATCTTTTCTCGGTAACATAGATTCGCGGCTGTTGCTGCAACATAAAGCAAGAATCGAATTCAAAATCTAGACCCTCGCATCTACGACGGCGTCGGCATTGGTAATTTACAACGCGCGCCCGCCTTCTTTTTGGCGCGCCTCGCTCGCGTTATTTTCTTCTTATTCGCGTCGTTCGCTCTCTTTTTTCTCTCCCCCTTCGCTCATTCTAGAATGAAAAGGAGCGAGATACGGCTAGGAGAGGATTCGCTCGTTTTGGAACTCGAATTGCTCCTGCGAATACTCTACTGCGCGGTCGAATGAAAGAGAACGAAGATACGAAAAAATAATGAAAAACGCGAGCTAGTGCTTATGACTTACGATTAGCCTAATAAAAGGTAAAAATGCATCGGTCGTGTCTAATTATATTGCGTATAAATGATTTATTCTTATATGCATGCCTACACTTGTGTGCGATTCTCGATAGACTTGAAACGTAATATAGAAATGTATAACAAATAATGCGCATAACTCGGTGAAAATATAGAGGGAACTATCAACTATCACGAGGTAAGATCGAAATGAAAGGTACAAATGAGAGGCAGAGAAAGAAAGACATAGGATTCGTAAGCGAAACATGCATTTTAGAGTACAGAAGAAAAATAAAAAGCAAAAAGATAGGGAGAAAGAGAGAGGGAAGGCAGCTCTTTGTGTTTCTCAGGTGAGCGTTATAAATGAGCTTGAGAGGGCGAGGAGGAAGAGGCGTAGAAGGGAGAAGGGTGTACAGTGGAGGGTGGCCGTACCGACCACACCTATGCTACCAAAAAGCCAGACGCGACCACCGCGAAGTTAAAATCTCTCTCTTCTCTCTACTCTGTACCTCTTTTTCTACCTCATACGGCTCTTTCTCTCGCGCTTTTTCCGTCTCTTTTCTGCTCTTTTGTACACCTTTATTTTCTCTCTAAATCTCAGTTAGGTCATTCGAATGAAAATAATTTAAGATGAATAGTCCACACGAGAAACCTGGATAAGTGACTTAACCAAAATTAAAATGTGTACGAGAAATGGCCCTGTTATTTTTGTACGCATAAGTAGGGAGATACATAAACACTGATTCTTTATCGTTACAATGTAATCCCTCATTGTCATTGAGAATAAAAGCGTTTATTTCTTTTTATCTTTTTAATAGATGTCGAATAAATCAACTAAACAAAACTTAAAGTTTTGATACACTTTCCGATGTTTGTTAAACATGTAAGGTAAATATATCGTCATCATCGTGGCAAACGCAATCATATACAAAAACAAGAGCTGGTAATCAAATAAAAAGTTAGTGAACAACCATAACGGCAAAAAAAAAAAAAAAAAAAATAAAGGAGAAAAAGGAATAGAATAAGAGAACCGAGAGATCCCTTATAAAAAGGTAATCGTCGACACGGTGGTCCACACGAGGATTGGCTGCGCAAAGCTTCCGTTTCGTTCCCTCCTGTCGGCCTCTGGACCGTTAGTTACTTCGGCACAAACTTCCAAATTGCCACCGCGGGCTATTATATTCGCGTCAGCGGCAGCTTCCACCGTCGACTGACTCAATCCGTCTTATTCACTTTCCACGATGCTTACACACACAAATACATATACACATACAAACACGCACACGGAAACAATCTTGTATACGTATATATTCGCTTTTACAGTGTCGGTGCAGGAACGAAGAGAACACCAATAGCGGCCAAGATATTGAATGATGATCCGTCGTCCATCTCTTTCTTCTCTCCTCCTTCTTCGCTCTTCTTGGACAAATTGTCTTTGGATAAACCGCGTGTTGGCGGGCACTCGCCCGCGAGAGACGTTGGTCCGTAAGCTGTCTCCTTTCTCTCTTCTCTTTCTCTCTCTCTCTCTTCGAGAGTTTCAGCGCTAAGAGTCTTTCTCGAAGTTAGAAAGAGAAGAGGAGGAGGAGAAGATGAGATGTGCATTGGATGCAGGCTTCTATCCTTTCAGCTTGTCCGATTACTGCTAATCTCGTTCGAGGACTTTGCACGGATAAAACGGCACGCGTGATCCTGCGCGTCTTCCAGCGTCTTATAATACCTTCCAAGAAGAGTTAATTTGGATTTCTTAATTGGCGAGTATTTCTACAAGCGCATTCGTGTTTGCTTTTGTTTGATCTATACGTAAATTTTCGGTGCTTTTTGTCGCAACGATTCGGAGAATCAAGTTTAGTATGTGTACTTATGCTTATTGAAAATAATTTTGGATAACCAAACTTTTGATATTCATTCGTCATTTTCTTTTTAACGAATTTCTTATAAAAAAAAATCGACTGATTCATCTGTTAAAAAAAAAGAAAAAAGGACTCTATACACCCTTGAACGCGATATCATCAAAGAATCACAATTAATGTTGCACTTAAGAATACCACAGACACGCGCACATATATAATAGAAAATCAATTTTTCAATCAAACGAGATTTAGACATAAGCCGATATAGGTATCAGAGGAACGCAAGACGATCCATCTGGCTAATGAACGACCACGGGTGGTACATATACGGTGCACATGTAGGATATACAGATTCCAAGAGAAGCGACCGCCGAGCTCATATCTTCGCACCTCCTGCGTGTGTATTTAGTAGTAAAAGAAAAGAAAGAGAGAGAGAGAGAGTCGCACCCCCGTCGACTGTGCGCCACACTCTCCGACGACGATAATCTCGTTCAACGATTGGCCCGCGGCAGGCAACCGTTGGCATCGACGATCTTTCAGATCGTCCGGTGCGATTAATTTATCGCGTCTAAGGGATTCGTCAGCATCTCCTTTTATTCCCTGGTTATTAGCTGCTATTGTTGTGCTTTAAGTGATTCTTTATTCGTTATACGTTTGTCTATGTGGTTATCGAAGTGAATCGATTAGAGGATTAGGAAGATAGTTTTTTTTTTTTTTTTTTTTTCTTTTTTTTTTTTTTTTTTTTTTTTTTTAATATTCGAGACTATGAATTCACTACTTATACACACACACGCACACGTATATAGATAAAGTAGCGCGCAAAGAGTATTTCAATTTACATAATCGGGACTCGATGGATGAAGGATTTTCTCACAGAGGGATAAAGCGAAACCATTTATGGTAGACTGATGTTGCTACTGCTGTTACTGCGAGACGTTTTGTCAAAATATTGTATGTTGCATGGATATAAATTTCTACGTAAATATAAGCAACACAAGCGATTGCAATATTGATTTTCTCTATTTGGTTCAATAGTTTTGGAAATTGAAGATTTTTAACTATATAAATTGAATGAAAATTTCTTTTCTCATTTTATATTTTTAAAAAATTACATTGTTAAAGTTTTTAAAAACACATTTTAAATCTAATACTTTGGAGTAATTTTCTTTAAAAAAATATTTTTTTGATTACGAAATTTTAATAATTATAAAATATGTAGTAATAAAATTCTAATACTAAACCTATAAATATCAGATTTTTATTATTAAAAAAAAATTATTTTAGCGATTTTAATTTATTCGTTAATAAAAAGAATATTTATTTAAAAATAAAAAAGAAGAAAGATATCAATTTTGGAATGAAATTATTAATAAAAAAATGTTTTAAAATTCTGCTTGAAGTTAATATTTGCCGTTTAAAAATTAAACGGCCTTTCTATTCGTCTCTTCAAAATCGGAAACGTATAAAAGGTTTATAGTAAACCATTGTGGCAATAAAAAATCTCACTTACAAACTTTACGTGAGAGGAATCGCACGTTTGTTTCCACGATCCGGTCTGAAATATTAAATTCCAAAAGTCGAAACGCATCGCTGCTCGCATCCTACGCGGATAAAAAATACGCAATACGCAGGATAAAAAAAAAAGAGAGAAAGAGAGAGAGAGAGAGAGAGAGAGAGAGAAAGATAGAAGACGGTAGGTGAATAAAAAAATATAAATATTGCGAGAAATAGAGAGAGAAAGAGTGAGAAAGAGAGAAGAGAGAGAGAAGAGAGAGGGGGAGAGAGAGAGAGAGGGGGAGAGAGAGAGAGAGAGAGAGAGAGAGAGAGAGAGAGAGAGAGAGAGAGAGAGAGAGAGAGAGAGAGAGAGAGAGAGAGAGAGAGAGAGAGAGAGAGAGAGAGAGAGAGAGAGAGAGAGAGAGAGAGAGAGAGAGAGAGAGAGAGAGAGAGAGAGAGAGAGAGAGAGAGAGAGAGAGAGAGAGAGAGAGAAAGGAAAAAGACTATCGTACGTACCGAAAGTATGTTTACAAAAATGAAAATAACAGACGTATACACACTTTGTGAAAGAAAAATAAAAAGGGACTAGAGTTGAGGGGGGGGGGGGGGGGGGAGTATAACGGTGAGCAAAAAGCCAGTCACATAATTCAGTAGCTCATAACCGTAACCAGCGCGGAGTAGTGTAACGCACCGAGAAAAAGAAAAAATAGCAAATTTATGCTCTGAATCGGAATTTTGTTTATTAAATATAAACCGTGAACTGAAATTATAATTCACCGGTCAGGCAATTAACTTGATATTATAAAATGTGCGTGCATATGTATATATTTCTGCACGGAATTCACAATTATAAATTGCATATAATTATAAAGTAGTTTTATGCATTCGACTTGTAAAATAAAATCAAATACATTTGTAGATATATTACCGTTAAATTTTTATGTCCCGCAAAGAAAATCAACTATGCATACCTTAGAAACCCTTCAAACTTAAATTCAAATTCCAGAATTGCAAAATTTATTCGAGTTGCTTCGTTATTTAAATTAGTTTGAACTTAAGAAATTTATATACGATACTTGTTAAAATTAATTTCGCGTACGCTAACACCTTAAATTTTTCAATAAAATTTTTATTTCAAAGGAATCAGTTTTGCTCAAAATGAATTTCTAAAAACTTAAAGATTTATGTTTTATAATTTATGAGTATGGTATTTTGTAATAATAAAATTTAAAATTGAGTTTAAGTTTACATAAAATACGTTTAAATTTATCAGTGGAAATTGTAAATTTTTTTATCTAACAACACTACCAAAACTTCAATTAAATTAATTTTAATTAGTTTTTTCAAATATTTTTTAATTCAAAATTAGCATGTAAGAATAGAAAATGTTTCAGTTTTTCAATCGTTAAAATCACATAGATTAATTTATTAAATAATCTATAGATAAATTATAAAAAATATGAAGTATCAAATTGAAAGTAGTAACTAATTAATAATCAGATTAAAAGTTTCCCTTGTATTTATAGTAGAATATACAGCCGTTTTCTATCTTACAACTCTGGAAAATCATACGAATATACAAATTAAGTTAAGCGTACAAGAGGAGGTGGTCTTGTTATAGATCAAGGCAGAAAATCGATTAGCAATCCCGGCATCAAAACGTTCTTGAATTCCAATCTCGTGCGGATCGAGCGAGCGAGAGTGCGCGCATCGCGATGTAATAATGGAAATTCTGGTGCTCGTGAGAGAGAGAGAGAGAGAGAGAGAAAAATAGCGCAGAATATCGAACGGTATAAGTGCACGCGCCGCTCGCGGCGGTCCATCGCGTGCCGCGTACGCGTGCAGTGCATGTAACCTAGTCTCCGTCTCTCTCTATCCTCATCGTCTCTTTCTCCGCTTACTAAGTGTAACCTCTAACTAAATCTATACCTCACCGCGACCACCGCCACGCTTTCTTTTTCTCTATCTATCTCGACGAGTTTCTTTACACCGCTTTTTTTACTACCTTAATAATACTTTAATCATTTTGTATACTCACGTTCGCGCCGTTTTTTCTTCGTTGCAAACGCATTTGCTTGCCCTGGCGCTACTACTTTAACGTTTTGAGAGAGTTGGCTCGTGTCTTCTCGTGCACCTCATCTATAAGCTAGTATTTTTACTCTTTTTATATTTCTCTGTGTATCGTCTTTATTCTTATTTTTTAACTTTTCTTTTTTCCAAATAACGACAATGAGCGAAAGAAAGAGGAAAAGAAAGAAAGGTAACCATTTGCAAGAATTATTTAACAGATTAAAAAAAAATAAGACAGACGAGGGATAGAAGTCTGCGTGAATGCGTGATTATGGTAGAGCAAGTGGCTATTGTCTACTTTTGCTAGGCGTCGCTTAAAATTCTTAGGATTCATTTTTTGCCCCAAATTGCATGAAAAAATAATCAAGAAATACAAAAAGTAAGAAAAGAAAATCAATGTTGAACGTTGCATGCGCTGCTTGATAACATGCTCATTATATAGCTTGTTAAAATATATAAAAACCCAGTTGTGAAGTATAGTAAAGTTTTGAAATTAAAAAATAGTAATTACATACGATTAAATTATTTATTAAGAAGTACGATTATATTAATTGGGGTTATGATTTTGCAAGAAAAGAAAAGATTAATAACATTTACTTCACAAAAAAAAAAAAAAAATAATTTGTACAAGTTTGAATTATACTCCTTGAAAAGATGCGCTTCTGTCAATTCATGACAATTTTTTCGTTCGTCAAAAAAATTTTCTCCTGCACTTGTTCAAGCACGAAAATAAAAAGTACAACAAAACAAAAAGGCGCATATAAGGAAAAGAATTATATAATAAAAAAAAAGGTCATGTGCACTTGAATGAAAAAAAAGAATAAAAACAAGACAAACGGGAGAAGAAAAAACGCCGCTGGATGGAAAATTCATGTACGCGTGCGTGCATGAACTTCCACGTACAAAGTATCGAGGAAAATGCATAACGATAAGCGAAATCTTCCGGTACCATAAACAGATCCGAGTTACGTCGAGATTCCTTCGCGCTATATACATCTTCTTACGTGACGATTGTGCTTTCTATCCTACCTCCGAGAGATAAGTTCCTCCGATGCGTGTATATTCGCGTATAAAAGTAACGCAAAGAACGACGCCAATGTTTCAGAGCTTCCAACGGCTGGTTTTTTTTTTTTTTTTTTTTTTGCATTTTATGTAACGCGTTGACGACGACAAGAACAGAGATCCGCAATGAAGCGATGAACGAGAATTGTTCACGAAGATTTTTCTTTATTTCTTTTTCTTCTTTTCTCTTTTCTATTTTTCTTTCTTTCTTTCGCTCGTTTTTCGATCAAAACGATGTGCAGCGTGCAGTGACGCATGACAAGCGATAGACGCGTTGCTTGAATTTGACGGTGTAAAGTATTGCAATGAGATTAAGCGAGACGATTTTAACGAAATTAAAGTTGCTTTTGATAAATCGATATTTCTGTAGAGTTTGAAATTTTTTATTGGAAAATCTAATGTATTTGTAAAAGAAAAAAAAAAAAAAAAAAAAAAAAATAAAGTTTTGAACTTAATGAAAATTAATTAATAGTGAATGATTTTACATATGCGATAAAATTAATGAATTCAAATTAGAAAAGTTTATAAAAAAGTTAAATTTTTGTCACGGTGATTTTCTCAAAACTTTCTTTTATCATTAAAAAAGTAAATAAAGCGAACCGTAACAATGCATAAAGAATTGATATTAAGATATAAATAACGTCGCATCTTCATCTTTAGAAACAAAAAGGGATCCGACGATTATAATCTCATCCATCGATCGGCAGAAAATAAATAAGCATATTTTATTAAGAGTCGTAAATTAAGTGGAATTTAATACATAAAATATACTTTTTTCCGGATGGGAGCGTTTTATCATTGACCGCATAAACATTTCATGGTGATATATCGCTGCAATTAATATTGCTATTCGCGATATTAAGAGCGCGGCTTTATCTTCATTTTGCAAAAGAAATAAAAAAACGATGCGTTCGAGAGAAGAGAGAGAGAGAGAGAAGGTAATCTTCGAAATTGAAATTATCTCGTGCGCCTCTTTCTCTTTCCTTCTCGCTACCATACGGTAGTGCATACGCGCGCTCGAACGACCCGTTACCGATCATCTTCCCTCCTTTCCTTATTCTTTCTAAAAGAGGGGGTTGCAATAGCAGCAACAGCAGCAGCACTTTGCCTTCTACTTTATTTATCGAACGTCGAGATGAAATACGCGCTCGACCAAAAACATCCATACGGCCGGTGTTCACCGATATAATTTAATTACAAAATGAGCGCCAAAGCCCGCAAGGTCTCTCTCGCCGAGAGATAAAATCGCATACTTTGCTCGCGCCACTACCGCTCGACCGGACCGACGCATACTTCCGCGACTTTTTATTTGTCTTAAGCTAGCCGAGCGCTGACTTGCAACACTCCGTGTGGATAAGTCCGGTGCACTTTGTCGATGGGCTTATGTTTACGTTTCGTTGACAACGTCGAAAGTTAATGAATCTTCCGATATATGCGTGAGTTTTAAGGGATTTCAAAAGAGCAGCATTTTTATTTTTAATAATTATATATTATAAATAAAAGCTCGTATACTTAATGAAGAAAAGATTTTAGAAAAATTGTCAATTTCAAGCAAATTGTTTATATGTATTAGTCTAATGTTCTAACGGTCAAAACAAAAAAATTTGATCAATCAGGCGTGGAAAAAAGTAATCACAGCCCTAGGTACATCCTAAAGTTCCATTAAATAGCGAGCATAACGTGTAGCTAGTGTGCCGTAACGTTATACCAGAGAACATTATTCTAAATCGGCAAGTCGGACTCCTCGCAAATTGTGCCGACGAGGCATATCGAAGAGCTTTTCAAAGAGCTACAATTGTTATATAGCAAAGTGTTGCTCGGTTCGCGATATAAACCTCGCGCTAACAAGCGTCCCTGTAAAAGCAACGACGAGAGATTCACTGCACTCGTTTCGTTCGATAGCTGCCCTCCACCGTCACCAGACTGGAAATAACGCGATGTTTAACTGCAAGAGAAAGAGAGAGGGAATGATCGTTTCGACTTTTACGACGCCCTTGCTCGAGATTTGCATCTCGCGTATAAACGTCGCGCGTACTCGTAATAATAACTGTACGCCGCAACGCGCGAGCGTTATTTCGTATAACGTGAACAAGACACGTACAGCGCTAATAAATGGATTTTCTTTCGACTATTCGACAAAAAAAGAACGGGGGAAAACAAAATAAAAAAAAAAAAAAAAAAAGAGAGAGAGAGAGAAATGACGCGTTGGCGCAAGTTCGTTATTTATATTATCGGCGAGGAAGAATTCCTCGAGGCTAGAAAGAAAGAGAGAGAGAGAGAGAGAGAGAGAGGGGGGGGGATGAGAAAACCGGCTTTGACGATCGTTGTCTTCGTCGTCGTCGTCGCGTGCCCTATGAATTTTTTTAAAGTCTCCTGCTCGAGCACCAACAATTTTCGCGCAAGGTCGTCGCCCGGCGTTTGATATAAGATTAAAGCGTCGCTTGGCTGTATAGTGATTTATTCGCGAATACCGTAGACAATAACCGTGAGATTTTTCTTCATGACCGCGCCCAGACCTCTACGATGAATTTGTAAAATTCTTATCTATTTATACGTGTGCATGTATTTATACATGTGTGTGTGCGCGCGTGCGTGCGTGTGTGTGAGTATTAAAGCTGCATGTAATCGTATACTAAGAATAAAGGCTCGGTAGCGGCGAAAATAAACGGATTCAAGCAAAGAATAATTAGTTTTCTCAAATGAGTTTTATATTTATGAGCCAAGCGCAATTTATTGCGTCTCTTTCCTTCTCTCGTTTAAATCGTGGTCATATGAATTTATCGCGTTGTTTACAATGTTGCGTGAGCTCTCCCGTACTTTATACGGTTAAATTTCAACGCTTTTCTGATTATTATTATTTTCAATTTTACATTCCGCCGATCTTCTGCGTGGTTAAACGACATTAATAACGCGACATCGTAAGAAACTTATCGAAGAAAAATATACTTACTCGTACGATAAAAATATTTAATATGAATTAAATTAACTCGATAATGTTTGACTTTGTTCACTTTGTAAATATGAATATGAAAAACTGCATAACGGTAAAATAAATATTTTTCAATTTCAAAATTACTGCGAAAGTTTTTAAACATATAAGGAAAAAACATCAAAATATAAAAAGTTTAATATTATTGAAAAAATTAAAAAATTTTATAAAAAAAAAAAATTAAATTACATATAATTAATAAGTTTTATTAATATATAAAATAAGAAAAAAAAGAAGTAAAAAAATTGGTTAAAAAAGAAAATCGAAAAAAAAAGAATGCAAATCGAAGCAGAAGCAGCCCAAATTGAAACCCACCGTCGACGCTTCATCGCGTCGAAGGGAGATTGAATTTTCATGGAACGATCGATGCATTTAACGTACCGGGCGAGCACAACGACAACATCGGCAACAGCCAAGCGTGTACGAGTACAGTAGCTTTGAAATCAAGTGGAAAAGCGATTGTGTGTATTAGATAGAAAGAGAAAGAGAGAGAGCGAGAGAGACAGATGGAGAGGTACATACAACGAATGTGCGCGCATGCAAATCGCAAGAGCGGCCACTTTAAACGAAACAGCAACGCGCCTCGCTCTCGATATACACTCTTGGCATAGGTACACCGCTCCGCCGTTCGTTCATCCATCCAACCGTCCATTCGTTCCTCCGCTATACCGTACACATACGCGTATGTATGTATGTGTATATATATATATATATATATATATATATATATATATATATATATATATATATATATATATATATATATATATATATATATATATATATATATATATATATATATATATATATATATATATATATGTATGTATATATGTATGTATGCAACTCAGCTCGTCATTATCCGCGTACTCGATCGGTTCGCGTTCTTGCCTAATCGCTGCCACCGCGGAGATAAGCTCGTTTCACGAGTGCTTCGCGCGAAACAAGTGCACCTGTATATGTACAAATGTACGAGCGTCAATCGCGATGCACGTAGACTCTATCAAGGATATTAGTGATTTTTTATGATGTTGAAGTTTGCAACGTTGGACTCCAACGAAAAATCAAAATTTTTCATATTCGTTTTTTCTCAATAAAATGAATATGAAATGAACAAAAATGTATTAAAATTAATCATTAACATTAATTTTATCAAATTCAACCCCTAAAATACCCCTAAAACAGAATGAAAAGAAATAAACTATTACAACCGTTTTTTATAATTTAAAAAAAAAAAAGGTATCATGAAGAATATATGAGACCCCAGAAACCGTATGCAACGAAAAAAAATTGCCAACCCTTTCCGGAATTGATTTTAAAGGGGGATGAAAATTCGAAATTCTCGAAAAAAAAATCTGACAGCTTTCATAATACCGATGGCACGAAAATAAAAAGTGTATATGATTTCTTAGCACATAACGACCCTATAAAAAAATTGGCGTTAAAAAAACGGCTCCGGAACTCACCCTTCAGGGGGATGAAAAACTTCAACATAAAAAAAATTCCAACATCTTTCCTAATAACGCTAGCAAAAAAAAAAAAATGTATATGATTTCTTGGTACTTAAGGAATCTAAAAAAAAATTAGCGTCAACAAAAGCAATCCGGAACTTACCCTCCAGAGGGATGAAAAGTCACAATTTTTAAAAAAAAATCTAGCAACACTCCTAATATCGTTGGCAGAAAATAAAAACTGTAAACGATTTCTTAAAACATGAGGTACCTATAAAAAAATTGGCGTTATAAAAACGGCTCCGGAACTTGCACTTCAGGGGGATAAAAAGTCAAAATTTATGAAAAAAAAATATAACAACTTTCCTTATATCGTTGGCACAAAAATAAAAAGCGTAAGTTCCGGAGCCGTTTTTTTGACGCTGATTTTTTTATAAGATTGTTATGTGCCAAGGAACCAAATACGCTTTTTATTTTTGTGCCAACGTTGTTAGAAAAGTTTTTATATTTTTCTTCGTTAATTTTGACTTTTTATTCCCCTGAAGTGTAAGTTCCGGAGCCGTTTTTTTGACGCTGATTTTTTTTCAAGCTTTGTATGTTCCAAGAAATCATATACGCTCTTTATTCTTGTGCCAACGTTATTAGGCAAGTTGTTACATTTTTTTTCCGTAAATTTTGACTTTTCGTTCCCCTGAAGTGTAAGTTCCAGAGCCGTTTTTTCAACGCCGATTTTTTCATAAGATTGTTATGTGCCAAGGAACCAAATACGCTTTTTATTTTTATGCCAACGTTATTAGGAAAGTTATTATATTTTTTTTTCGTTAATTTTCACTTTTCATCACCCTGAATGTATGGAATGTATGGAATGTATGGAATGTATGGAATGTATGGAATGTATGGAATGTATGGAATGTATGGAATGTATGGAATTTATGGAATTTATGGAATTTATTGAATTTATTGAATTTATGGAATTTATTGAATTCGTCGAATTTATTGAATTTATGGAATTTATGGAATTTATGGAATTTATGGAATTTATGGAATTTATGGAATTTATGGAATTTTATCCCCCTGAAGTGTAAGTTCCGGAGCTGTTCTTTTGACGCTGATTGTTTTATAAGCTTTGTATGTGCCAAGAAATCATATACGCTTTTTATTTTTGTGCCAACGTTATTAGGAAAGTTGTTATATTTTTTTTTCGTTAATTTTGACTTTTCATCCCCCTGAAGTGTAAGTTCCGGAGCCGTTTTTTTAACGCCGATTTTTTCATAAGATCGTTTTGTGCCAAGGAATCATATACGCTTTTTATTTTTGTGCCAACGGTATTAGGAAAGTTGTTATATTTTTTTTTTCGTTAATTTTCACTGTTCATCTCCTTGAATGTATGGAATGTATGGAATGTATGGAATGTATGGAATGTATGGAATGTATGGAATGTCTGGAATGTCTGGAATGTCTGGAATGTATGGAATGTCTGGAATGTCTGGAATGTATGGAATGTCTGGAATGCATGGAATGTATGGAATTTATGGAATTTATGGAATTTATGGAATGTATGGTATGTATGGAACGTATAGAATGTATGGAATGTATGGAATGTATGAAATGTTTGGAATGTATGGAATGTCTGGAATGTATGGAATATCTGGAATGTATGGAATGTCTGGAATGTATGGAATGTCTGGAATGTATGGAATGTCTGGAAAGTCTGGAATGTATGGAATGTCTGGAATGTATGGAATGTCTGGAATGTATGGAATGTCTGGAATGTATGGAATGTCTGGAATGTATGGAATGTCTGGAATGTATGGAATGTCTGGAATGTATGGAATGTCTGGAATGTATGGAATGTATGGAATGTCCTGAATGCATCGAATGTCCTGAATGCATCGAATGTATGGAATTTATGGAATTTATGGAATGTATGGTATGTATGGAACGTATAGAATGTATGGAATGTATGAAATGTTTGGAATGTATGGAATGTATGGAATGTATGGAATGTCTGGAATGTATGGAATGTCTGGAATGTCTGGAATGTATGGAATGTCTGGAATGCATGGAATGTATGGAATTTATGGAATGTATGGTATGTATGGAACGTATAGAATGTATGGAACGTATGGAATGTATGAAATGTTTGGAATGTATGGAATGTATGGAATGTGTGGAATGTATAGAATGTCTGGAATGTATGGAATGTCTGGAATGTATGGAATTTATGGAATGTCTGGAATTTATGGAATGTCTTGAATGTATGGAATTTATGGAATGTATGGAACGTATGGAATGTATGGAATTTATGGAATTTATGGAAGGTATGGAATGTATGGAATGTATGGAATGTATGGAATTTATGGAATTTATGGAATTTATGGAATTTTATCCCCCTGAAGTGTAAGTTCCGGAGCTGTTTTTTTGACGCTGATTTTTTTATAAGCTTTGTAAGTGCCAAGAAGTCATATACGCCTTATATTTTCGTGCCAACGTTATTAGGCAAGTTTTTATATTTTTTTTTTGTTAATTTTGACTTTTCATCCCCCTGAAGTGTTAGTTCTGGAGCCGTTTTTTTAACGCCAATTTTTTTATAGGGTTATTATGTGCTAAGAAGTCATATACACTTTTTATTTTCGTGCCATCGGTATTATGAAAGCTGTCAGATTTTTTTTTTCGAGAATTTCGACTTTTTATCCCCCTTTAAAATTAATTTCGGAAAGGGTTGGCAATTTTTCTTCGTTGTATTCGGTTTCTGGGGTCTCATATATTCTTTTTGATACCTTTTTTTTTTTTTCAAATTATAAAAAACGGTTGGTATAGTTGTTTTTTTTTCATTCTGTTTTAGGGGTATTTTAGGGGTTGAATTTGATAAAATTAATGTTAATGATTAATTTTAATACATTTTTTTCATTTCATATTCATTTCATTGAAAAAAAACGAATATAAAAATTTTAATTTTTTGTTGGAGTCCAACGTTGCAAACTTCAACATCATGATTTTTTTTCGTTATTAGGTTATATATTTGACGCATCTGCTCAATTTGTTTTTTTTTTTCAACTAAATATATATTATATTTTATTAAAATTCTTATTCCAATGCAATCACAGTCTAATTTTTTGTAAGATTTGACAATTTAAGAGATTTGACAATTTCTCTCAATCGACATTTTAATCTTTTTTTGTTTCTTTCTTTCACGCTTTTCTTATTAATTTATCTACGTTTTTTTTTGTTTTGTGGACGCCGATCTTAAATTAGTAAATATATACTTATTTGTATAACATATAAATAATAAACTGCATAACCGTGTATATATAAAATACGTTGTTAACGCGCAAAACAGCCAGTCGTGCGAAGATCCGACAAAATAAAATCCATTGGAATGATGATTAGGGGGACGAAGCACGAACGATTCGCCAGCTCAGCTTTGCTAACGTCTCTCGGGCGTTATAATCAGTTTGAGCGTTGTCTCGTCTGTATGCGGGTTCAAGCGTCGAAGTGTCGCTGCTAAAGCTAGAGTTAATCGCGTTGAGTAATCCCGTATATATGTATATATATATATATATATATATACACACACACACACACACACACAAGCGTATTTATAAAAGCGTGCGCGCGACAGAGAGAGAAAGGGAGAGATCACCGGAGAGAAATATATACGTTCATGCGAGTCAGACGAGAAAACGCGCGCGCGATTGCGAGGAATTTCGTCCTCGCGTACACTCGTCGCTTATAACCCGAAGGCGACCGACCCACGGACGCAGGTAGTCCAACGTAGAAGTGGGAGCGCCATTGCTTCCGGAATCTCTGGAACTCGGATGGATATTCTCTTTGCGAGCTGCGTGAACACCGAGCGAGCGAGCGAGCTCCAATCCCTCCCTTTCTTTACGCGTGCCTGCGCGAACCAACTATATCCAGCCGTATGTGGATGAGGAATTTTCGTATGCGGCCAGTTGAGACTACCGTGCGCATTATACGTAATGTACGAGTGTATATGCGCTCGGACATATTGTGCCATAATGGTTGTAAATCATCGACTGAGATGTTTTTTCTTTTACGAAAACGCGAGTTAATTTTATTGTCGTTTCTTGTTTTTATTTTATTTATATTTTCATTTTCATTTTCATTTTTTTTTTTTTTTTTTTTTTTTTTTTTTGTTCTTGCATTGAATTGTTAAATGTGTAGAAAGTTAAGCACATATCTAATGATAATATTACTTAATTAAATCTTCAAAAAATTCTTCTTAAAAATACATCGTACATTAAAATATTTTATTGTATTATAAAACATAGCAATTGATTATCATAATCCAAATTAAATTTATTATATCGAGCAAATATACGTAAATTAACCCATTAAAGCCCATGGCTACAGCTGCAAAGATTAAGCTAAACTAACGATTAGATGTTTGCCAAAGGCAAAAGTTAAGAGACACGTATTTTTTCTTTTAATTTTTTAATTGTTAATTAATAAATTGTCTAAAAAAATTATCGCAAAAGTGAATTTTTGCAAAATCTGATGGTAAAAATTGATTTTATGGGGAAAATTACATAAAAAGCATATATAGTAAGTTATGAAAATGTTAATTGTTTATTAGTAAAATTTAAATAAATAATTTGTTGCAACTGTACCTTGGTTCTGCCCATGGCGAAACTATGTGAGATATCGAAAAACTAACTGGGGGATGCTTTCCAGGGATGAAAATAAAAAATATCATGAAAAAAAAAAAAAAAAATAGTCTGAATAAATTGTTTACAAACAAATTGTTTAAAAAAATTATTGCAAAATTGAATTTTTGCAAAATATGGTAGCGGTAATCGATTCTTCAGGAAAAATCATATAGAAAACATGTATAGTAAATTATGAAAATATTAATATTGTTTATTAGTAAAACTTAAATAATTAAATTATTTTCATTATACCCTGGCTTTGTCAATGCTATCATTGTAAATTATATAATGTAATTATCGATAAAGAAAGTAACCATAATAAAAAAGCTTATTAAAAGTAATCAAAGTTACCTTGATAAGGTTGAACATTTTATTTTAAGCCTTTGTAAAGTTTATTTTTAAGATTTATTCAAGTCTCCTTAATAAATACACCAATTTTATACAACATCGTAAATCCTGATGAAATAAAAGGTTAAAAAGATATAGTTGAAGAAATTTGTAAGTATTTTTTACTAATAAAAAACAGAGCTATCCCTAAACGTAAATCTACAGAACTTTTAAACCGTCTCCTGAAGAAACTTGCAAAAATCGAACAGACAAATTCTGTTCTACTTGCAAAGTATACTATTGCCCTACTCACGTCTCTCAACATATTCTAGATATAAACATGTAAAACATTTAATATACTTTTATTCTATTGATAGCACAGTACTAGCCAAAAGCAAATTTTGCAAAAAAAAATGAACCATTGCAAATATTTCGTATTTACTTTTTCGATATTTCACATAGTTGCATCCATTTGTTTATTTAAATTTTACTAATAAACAATTAACATTTTCATAATTTACTATACATATTTTCTGTGTAATTCTTCCTAGAAAATCTATTGTCGCTATCAGATTTTGCGATAATTTTTTTAGACAATTTATTAATTAAAAATTAAAAAATTAAAAGAAAAAACGTGTATCCTGATTTTTGTCCATGGCAAACATCCAATCGTTAGTTTAGCTCTATTTTAACAGCTTTAGCCATGGGCTTTAATGGGTTAATATATACACCATTTAACCCTTTTGTTACGAGTACCAGTAGATGACCTCTGTGTACGAGCGCCGGATATAGCCGGCGCCAGCGTGATACCGCTTACCCAACGGCCCTGCGATACTTTTATTTCTTTCGTTCGTATGCACGTAACACGTAAAGAAGAGTATGATCTGGAAAAAGACATGATAACGTTGAAAGACGTAAGTCCGAACACCAATTTCATAACTCACAATAGGTACATTTTGCGGAGTAGCTCTCCGTTCAGTGGCGCTACTCCGGCGGCGCGGTGCCCCGTAACGAAAGGGTTAATCTACGAGTATTTATTAGAGTGTGAACACTATATGAAAATTAAATTATTTCTAGAACTAATGATTTAATTTGATTTAATTTTGACTTGAAAAATTAAAAGAATATACATAATTTCAAGGTGATAATTAATGTAAAAAAAAAATTTAAAGCATAAATAAACTTTGAGTTTCAAAAGCTTACGCGTTAAAAATTCACCTCTAATTTAATTTAATCCTTTAATGGTCAAAACAGAGGCTTAGTATACTATACATCCGAAAAAGAGTAACTTCCGAAAATCTGTGTAATTTATTCAAAGCGAAATCTCCGAAACGAGTCAAGGTAGACCGAGGGTAAGATAGAACTTTCTATCGCGGCGATTAAACAATAAAAGCCAAGAAGATAAACAGAAGCGATCGCTATCTTACGTCTACGTGAAACGCTAAACCAGAACAAAGATTCGCAAAGCAAAAGGGAACAACAAATAAAAATTTTCATTAGGCAATGACGATGAGCGACGCGATCGTCCATCTTTTTGAAGAAGATTATACTCGTTTGTTCTTCAGGGCGATAAAATCGAAGAAGCGCGCGCGGCGCTGCTATAACGTAACCCCAACGTCATTCCTTCCCGAGGGAAGTCGCGTTAGGTCGTCCTTCCAAGCCTTTAATGAGATTTTTCGCCCTTTCTTTCGTACTTTATTCACTTTATTACATGATACGTATAGGTATAACACAGCACCTGCATCAGTAGCGGCAACCGCTGACGGGAAAAAGAAAATGGAGCCGGAGAATGTATATATATATATATATACGTTTGTACGCGAGAAAGAAAAAAAACGTTCCGCCCGTAACTAGCGCGCGAGGAAATAAAAGAAAGGGAACGGACTGGAAAGAAATGATATGAGCGTAGCATAGAAATATGTAATAGACGTAAAATTTACAACGTATAGTTCGTATAAGGTGCGCGCGTACGTTGTCTCTCTTTTTCTCTCTTTTCTCGCTGAATTCATTGTTTGCTTGCAGCTTTCTAGAAAGTCTAGAAAATTTTACTTTTTATCTTTTCCTGAAATGAAAGTGGACATTTTCAAAATTGCGTATTGTTTTTATATTTCTCGTCGAAATATAAGCCGGAAGGTATTCTTTATTTTTACTTATCTTTCGAAAACACTCTAGGTAGATTTTTGGTCAATTTTGCAAAAATATTTTAATTTTTATGGTAGATAAAATGCATCCCTTATAAAAATTTTATTTTATATTTTTGATTCAAGAACGTACTTGCGAGTGAAATGTATGGAGTTTAATTAAATCAAATTTTAGTTGGTATAACTTTGATTACATAACTTTAAATGCATACGATTAGTTTGTTCAATCTTTCCTCTTTGAATAATGAAATATACCATTTCATTCCAGTGAATCTTAAAAAAATTAATATATAGTATTTATTTTTTCACTCTCTCCTACAAATTCATACGTATTTCGGACTATTACGCGGAAAAGATTTTAAAAATATTTTTACTTCCTACATGATTCGCCCGATGAACCGAGAATAAAAAAAATTCAATTATGCTTAAATTTTTTCCATCTTTTTAATATTGACTTTAAAAATAATTCAGTCCATTTACTATGAATAAATTACCGCTCGAGTAGCAGCCGTTTTAACTACCGAGCCAACCGAGAAGGATAAGACCGTGGCTACGGTACTTTCTTTTTTCTTCTTTTTTTTTTTTTTTAACGTTTAACATCCTCATCTTAAGTAAATATTTCTCTTAAAGGTAAAAACGAGTTGCGGGGGAAAAATGGGAAAAAGAAGAGAGAAGAAAGAAATCGGCGCTATCTCGTGTTCGCCAGAAGAGAAAGAGATGGAAAAAAAGTGGGAGAGAGAATCAGAGAAAAGGAAGGAAAGCAAGAATAAAGGATGCCTGAACAGAGAGAGAAAGAGAGGAAGAAAGAGAGAGAATGCAAATGGTGGAAGAAATTATTCATGAGAGGTGCCAAGGGTGCAACAAGATGAAATGAGATTCTCGCGGCAGGTTGAACAAGGCAAGAGATACGGATCGGTGCTAATGTTTGGTTTATGGGCCGGCCTTTATTTCACCGTGCAGTCACGTACGTATGTACATTCACACATATATATTTACACACATACCAACCGACGCAAGCACGCGCTTCTGCCACTCTGGGCTCACATCGCTCGCTATATACGGAATTTCAAGGGAAGACAGTGAGTAAGTGTGTATACGCGTGCACATGTATATGTTACAAGAGAGAGATAAAGAGAGATAGAAAGAGAGAGTAAGAGAGAGCGAGAGAGAGCGATAGAGAGATAGAGAGGGAGAGAGAAACAGCTCGCTCGCTCGTCGGGGTGCTTTGCATTTACCGTTTCGCCCGCAGGCTGCCTGCAATATTCATAAATGGCGCTTCTACCGCTGCTACTTCTGCCGCCACCGTTGCTTCCAGGAAGGTCCATCCGCGAATACAACGCTGCTAAAAGAAAAGAGAGAGGGAGAGAGAGAGAAAGAGAACTAACGCGCAGACTCCCAAAGTTTTTGCAATCTCTCGCGCTCTCCATCTCTCATTCTCTCTTTCACTTTCTCTCTCACTCTTTCTGTGGTCGATCGTATCGGCAACACGTGCAAACTGGTGCACCGACCGCTTGGATCTACCGTGATAGAGTCGGTGTGTCTCTTTCGGCGCAGCATCTTCTCGACGTTTTTATTATTTTTCATCCTACATTTTCTATTTTTTTTCTTCTTTTTTAACCATCTCTTAATTTTTGTTTCTTGCTAGCAATGTTGACTAATATTGAGACGGTGAGACTTGGACAATATTTTTTTAAAGTTTGGTATGTTCGATAAATTTATCTTGCAAGTTATTGTTATTTATGATTATAAAATCTTCTATTTTATACGTATAATATTGGCAGAACGGAGTACATAAAAATTTTACTGTAAAATGTTTTAAATTATTTTTCCCATGATGGATTGTAGGATCTATTTAAATAAATTTTATTAAAATAAAAATAAAATTTTAAATAAAGTTAAATAATATAAAAAAAAAAGTTAAAATTATAAATATTACTAGATGAGTCAAATACATTGAAAAAAAAAAAAAAAAAAAAAAAAAAACGAAGCATATTTCACTTTTTAATACCAAACACCTCATAACAATCTGCACAAGGTAACACAATCAAATGCGCGAAATAGCAAACGCTTTAGCACCAACGTACACACACACACACACACACGCGCGCGCGCGCGCGCACTCACATGTACACGCAAGTCGCGAGAAAATAAGAGCTTTATCGTCGATCGCAAAGGCCGACGACGTGTCGTCGAGTCGAGAGATAGAAAAGTAGGATATGTGTGTAATTTAAAATGGGTCGCACGATTCGCGCGCCCACACGGAAATCTAAAACGCGCATCTCTCTAAGCCGAGATGTAAGCGGAGAAAAGTAAAAGAGCGCGCGTTCTACTATATACTCCTCGTGTATATTTAAACGGATACATACACACACATATATATATATATATATATATATATATATATATATATATATATATATATATATACACGGTTTTTTTTACTATGCAGACGCCGTAGTTCGGCAACCGTAAGCGTATTCACTCTTCGTGTATTTTAAACTTTTTTTCGTGGAAAAAGAAGTGCGCGTGTTAAATTGACGCGCGTTATATACATCTCGCTCCTACGTCGTGCACATCTTCATTATCTCCTCGTACCGAGCTCTTTCGCTATATTCTTTTTTTATTTGTTGTTTTTTTTTTTTTTTATTTTTATTTCCTTCCTTTTAAGGACGAAGGAAGATGTTTTCTTGCAAGTAAAACACGTTGCGGTGGCTCCTTTCCCTTTGTCTCTCGCTCTCATCTCGGAATAAAACGACGACTTAATTACGAGCCTCAAAATGTGACTATCCTTGTAAATTTGGTATTAGAGAGAAGACAACGACAAGTAAGACAGACCCTTGCATGCATTATAAGTTACCCAACGACACTCTAAGAGGGCATCTGACTTTCAAAAAAATAATACGGGAACCAAGGTTTACCGAAAGAGAAAGAGACAGTACCGTCGCAGATACGATCGACGGACTATTGGTCCAACGCATCTTTATCTATTCTTCCTTTTTCGGCACTTTTCGTCCAACGCTGTTATGCGGAAGCATATAAAACGCGATGCGGCAGTTTCGAGCCTAAAACCCAAACCGATGAAATATGTATCGAAGCGAGTACACACCGCGCACGTGACCCGACGCGGTGTAAAATTTATAAATGTTAAAATTCAAGGAGCCATATTGATTATTCGGTCGTTCTCTTTATTTCTTTCTGTTTTCTTTTTTTTATTTTTTTTTTTTTTTTATTTTTTTTTTATACAGCGTTAAATGCATAACTTTGAATTTAATTTTTAACTCGTGTAACGCTGTAAAAATACGACACAAGGGTCGGATTTTCAAACTTCGAATGAATATATGGGCGAAACCCTGGAAAAAAGAATATTCCAAGAGAAAACGTGTAAAATTATAAAGGAAGTCAAACTGAATATTTAATATATTCAAATACGAAATACATTTGTAATATATATATATATATTTTTTTTTTTTTTTCTTTTTAACTGTAGCCTGCTCATAAATATTTTTTTTTTTCAAACCTATTTGAAATAATAAAAATACACGTACTATTACGTAATAATTTTAACCGAGGAGTAAAATAATTTTTAATTAAAAGAAATAAAACGAAAGGCCAGAAATCGCCTTAAAAATGAAAGTACACGAAAACAAAATGCAGTTTATTAAAATATCAATTTAAATAGTAATAACGCTAGTTCGAGATCATAACAACACCCCGGCAAGCCGCGCGTTACGCTACAATAAAATACTTTCAAGATTATTAATATTTGCAAAGCTCTGCGCTACCGTGAAATTAAAAAGTCTGCCGAGGACAATAGCTAGCTAAGGTGGAAAGAAAGGGGCGGGGGCTGAGGAGGGGGATGGGGAGGGGGGGGGGGGTCATGTATACAAAATGCAAGGTTGCAAACTATGAAGCGAAGGCAATATAATGCTCCTTGCACGGATGATATAGTACACGGAATATACAGAAACTGCATCCCTGCAGTAGTCGCGAATGGAAAAGGAGACTGGAGGGCAGGAAAGGGGAAGGAAGGGGAGAGGGACAAGACGAGCGCGCGCGGAAAAAGAGTGCGTCATAAGACGGAATTGAAAAGGACGTCGACGAGGAAGAAGAAAAACAAGAAGAAGACTATACAAGAACGTCGTTGACTTGCTTCTCTCGCTGTACGTATCTTCGTGATATTCTCTTACTTCTTTTCGTTGTATAATACGAGCGGATAATGTAGTGCCTTGGGTGTGCACGAGCGCGCGTGTGAGCATATATGTTACTGCACTGTATTATGCATTACATGTACCATATTGCAACAAATATTATGCGGCTCTTCTGCACTGGACGCCTATCCGTGTATATATATATATTGATATATATATAGCGGAGAAGTGGGTGACGTGAAGAAGAATAATAAACTTTTCAAAAGTTCACGTCGCATCGACTTGTCAAAATATGGAATTGCTAAGACAAATATTTAATGATGTATCTTAAGTGACTTGCATTATAAAAATTTAACTTGAAAGAATATTTCATATCGTGGCATTAACATTAATTTGGATGTTGAAAAATTTTCATTCATTAACGTTACATAATAATTCAGTTAAGTGGAAATTATAAAAAGTTAATTTTTAAATATTATATTTATGAAGCTTATATTATTTATCTGAGAAATCATTTCTTTTGAATTTAATCACCTTTTTTTTTTTTTTTTTTTTTAATCAAACGATAAAAGTCGTTGCCATTATAAATACAAAGAGTGGATTACGTACCGTTACAAAGTTTCATCTATTATATGAGACTACAACGGACAATAAGGAATGAATTGCGTGCGTGGAACTATGCCTCTCTTACTCGACAAGTAAAAAGTTGGAATTAAAAGGCAACAATTTTAATGAAAATAAAGTTTGTTAAATTAGAAAGAAGTGACCTGACTCATATATATTTTTCTTACAGTAGTATCAACACAACCGTACACTTCGTACAATTTACATTTAAACATATATCCACTAAACTTTACGCCGAAAGCGAACGTTTCACTAAAAACGCGTATACACTCGCGCAACTCTAGACGCGTAAACGCATATATACACGCGTGTAAACATTCGTGTACGTAAACACACGCGTACGTCTACATAAATGTGCGTATAGCGATATATATAAAATACAATGCCGCGGCGCAACGTGAGAAAACGTTCGCAACACGCCCCCAAATTATTAGCTATACGTATTCAAATGATCACCAGGCTCTCTCTCTCTCTCTCGCTCTCTCTCTCTCTCTTTCTTTCTCGGATAGTACTGAGTCACATAGGGCGGTGTGGGCGGGACACAATTTTTATGGGAGGAGGGTGCAGGGGTGGGGGATATCTTCCTTTTTTCCTCGTCTTTTTCTGCTTATTACTTTTACGTATAATATAAACGTTTTTATACAAATGTATATGTATTTTTGTACGCGCACATACACACACACGTAGGTATACACCAGTGCATTATAATGCACGTCTCTTCCGATGAGGTAAATTGAATTTATGTGACCCTTTTTTGAGAACACAAAATAGTTTAATAATCGTATTTAATAAATAAAATTTATATATTACCATTATTTTTCTTTATTTATGTACTTTTTATTTATCTTTTTACTTCTTTTCGAATGACGGATTCTGTTATTATGATTTTTAAAGACGAAATCAATGATTAACTAAGTAAGTTTTTAATAACACATTTTTGTACGTAAGAAATTCAACAAAAGTTCATTGACACGAGACTCAAATTTGAAATCGACTGAAAATTTAAATCACTAAATTCATCATTAATTTATGCAATTACTAAAATAGATGTATTTGGATCTGTTTTTGTTGGTAAAATGAATCTACTCTAATATTCAATAATTTGTTGTTTACATGTACATTCTGTACTATAAATAAAAATAATATTTACATTACTTTAAAGATTACCAATGTTTATTTATCAAGCCAAGTTATCATATTGTTTCACTTTCAGCAAAAAAATTATCCAAACGTTTCTGATTCTCTCACGTAAAATTTAACCCGAATAAAGTTAAAAATGTATAAGCATTCAACGTTCCAGAAAAATACAAAAAGGCGACGAACATGCTCAACGTAAACCGTAAATCCACGAGACCCATCATGGGCGTCTCGACCGGGCGCATTTTCTCGCGCGCGTGCGACTCGGATGCAAAGTTTCGAGCGGCACGCGTCGCGTCCCACGTAAGTTGGGCCAACCCATGACGAGAAATAACAACGTCTTATGGGCATGCGATATCCTTCCCGCCCTCGTACCCGCGCGCATACGTAGTATATATAGGGCCGCGGGGTGCTATAAAGACAAATAAGTTTCCGGCGGCTTTAATTATCGAGGCGTGCCACCATCGACGATGGGCTGCGCGTTGCTGCCATTATTATTATTATCATACGCGTACCGAAAGTTTTTTCTTCGCCCGAGATGTGTATATATATATATATATATATATATATATACACACACACACACGTAATGTATGCGAATGAAGGTAGAGAGAAAACGCTCTCGACCGGTCGCACCTTTACCAATTTTTCACTCTCTCGTGCAGCTTCTATCCACGATGCTGGCGAGTTCTTACGTCGTCAAAGTAGGTATAACATGTTATAACGTCGACTGCTGACTTTCTAATGCATATGTGTTATATATGTATATATACACACGAGGCGTGGGTTCGTCACGTCCGGTGAAAAAAAAATCAATTTTACCCTAAAGTTGAAATATATCCGACGTTATTTATCACATTTGAGGGAGATCTGGGTTTTTAAAAAGAAATTAAATAAATCGGAACGATTTTTTTTCAACACTCTCCACTTTTACGTGTTAAAAAGTGTATACGGGTTCTCTCGAACAAAATTAATTGGCGCTGCATTAACCATTTTCATTTTTCATTTTCTATTTTTTTTTTTTTTTTTTTTTTTTTTTACTCGCTGATTTGTACGAGTGGGCGTATCGCATTATTTATATTGATTAAGCTGCTTATTAATACGAAGTAAATGCATAACTGTTATCGTAATCGCTGTAATTTTAGATTATAAAATCGCTTATTAAAAAATGCAACATATGTGGCTTTACTGACGTTTATTATAAAATATATAATAAATTTATTGAACAGTTTAATAAATAATATTTAAATATTGATTGAAAATTAGCGTTTAAAAATTAACAAGTAAATAAGGTATTTAAGTTAATAACGTCGAAAAATTATTGTGTATAATTTTGCATCAATAAAATTTATTATATAGAATTATTGTTCGTATACCGATTGCTCTTTTAAATGAAAACTATTAATAACATTTTGTTTATTAATTTCAGTAAGATTATTATTATCGAGTATAATATACAAATTAATACATTTTGATATTAGATTTTAGTTTATAAAAATATTAATTATTTATATCGATGTAAATTATTTGTTATTTATCAATTTGTTTTATAAAATAGATAAATTATCAATACGAAATTAAATTTTCAACTTTCAAATTCAACGTTTCAATTTTCAATAAAAAATATTAATTTATAAAAGTATATTTTTTTGTTGCAATTAATAGACTTAAAAAATTTTCAGTTTTATAATTATTAATTAAGAAAGCTATTGATTTTTATTTTGAAAATATCATTTACAAAATCAATTTTTTGCATGCAAAAAAAAATAAGTTTCTTCTCATTATGTAAATGAAAACTAAACATACAAAAATTAATATTCATACATAAATCAAGAATTAAAAAAAAAAAGCCACTATAAATAACTTTTTGTGATTAATTGTGAATTAAAAACATAAATGAAACGCAAAAAAATCATCAGTTGTGATAACTCATTCTTGAATGCGCATATTTGTTAAAAGCATACACCAATTGATTTCGAAATGACAATAAAAAAAAAAAAAAAAAAAAAAAAAAAAAAAAAATACGTGAGTAAGAAATTTAAGAATCCCGAGCGCTATATGCCGACATATAAACTTTCACTTTCAAAAAACGGTGAAAGAAAGATACGCCAAAGTAGCCAACCGCAGTAAGTCAGACAAGCTGCAGCGTTTCGTAATTTCACGCGTTCGACTCGTCGGTAAATTAAAAACTAATCGTTTTCCCGGGTGTCGTCGTCCCGCTGGGTGGCTCGTGCGCGCCGTGGTGAAAAAAAAAACATAGAAGAAAAAAAAAAAAAAAAACAAAACAGTCAAGATGAGGAATACGGCGTATCATGATGAGCGTAAGCGATGTCAGAAGCGTGTACTAACGCGCTTGAGGTGGTCGATTATATCTATATATATACATATTGAAGCCTGCCTATTGCTTTCGAACAGCCGTCGATCGCTTTTCTGTTATATATAGATATACGAAAAGGGAAAAAAGAGAAAGATTTTTTTTTTAATTTTTAGCTTTTCTTTCATCCCCCTCATTTTCAATTTTCTTGGCCACGCGATTGGACTTACAATTTCTTTCTCTTTTTTTTTTTCTTTGTCAAGCAACGTTTCCTTTTATCGGTTGAACAAGTCTGGAGTATAATAATACGCCAAATTGTTTTTGTCATTTTTTTTTTCTTTTGTAGAATTGAAGGTGGACTACAATAACTTAAGTGAAACATCACGTGTAAGATTGTGTGTCGAATTTCAAAGCAAAAAAAAAAAAAAACGTCGCTATTTTATATTTTTGAAAATTTCAAGTTTTTTTTTTTAATTAACTCGATGCCTTTATTAAAACGGATAAAATTGATTTTATATTTAATTAAAATGTTTATATTTTTTTTAATATAATTAATGCATTTCTTTATTTAAATTAAACTTATTTATATTAAAAAGCTAAACATAAATTTAAAAATAAATAATACATTTAAATAGCTCAGGGTATAATGTTATCAGTTCATTGAATATTAATTTGCACTACATAAATTATATCCATTGAGTAGTATTTATTATATTTAAATATGGATTATATATATATGTACATTTGTAAATATTTGAGTATAATTTCTAGTAATAGAAATTCTAATTTGACTAATTGAATAATTTCCAGTATTAAGATAATACGAAGAATATAATGAGCACAAATGACATAATTAAAAAAAAACAAAACCAACAATAGATACGTTAATACAGGTAGAACAATAAAAAACATATCGTAAACATTTAGAATAATCAATATTTTGCAGGCAATAAACGGAAACTTTGATAAAACCCAACGATAAACATTCGTGATAATACTGTAAAAATCAATCGTTTGTGAGTTAAAATAAGAAAAAAAAAAAAAAAAAAAAAAAAAAAAAAAAAAAAAAAAAAAAAAAAAAGCGTCAGAAACGAATAAAATTAACTAAATTGTCTCTTTACTCGCAAAAAATAATAAACGTAAGCAACGTCGCGGACGAGTAACGAAGTACAGATTCAGCGCGTCGACGAGTAAAGACACAGCGCTTACCCGATCGTTACACGGTCGAGCGTCCGATATAGACAATGATCTCGTCCTATTCCGCGAACGCCGTATCGGAGACGAGAGACAAGTTCGACAACATCGAGAGCAGTGGTATATACATAACGGCTAGACGTGTACACGAGCGCGCGTCATCAACGATCGACCTTTGATAGCGCGCGTACATACGCGTGTACATATAAACATGAGAAGGGCGGAGAGGGAGGGGGGGGGGAAGTACCGGCGCATCCGAGAGAGCGAGAGCATGGCACTTGCTGCACGACACGCTACGTGGCGTGTTCGACAACGGCGGGCTCTATGTCTTTACCCCCGAGTCGCGTGCGGAAATGCGACGGTGAGTTTTGACTCTCGGCGAGTCCTCCTCCACCCCGCGTTAACGCGCTTCCATCACCGCGTGATGATAATACCGGCGAACGTTTGATATCTTTACCGCTCGTTTTGTACTTTTGCTTTTGCTTCTTCTTCTTCTTCTTCTTCTTTCCCTTTTATTTTTTTCAAGTTTATTATTCTGATGTATCGAGGCTTTTATTAGCGTGCACGTTCGTATACCCATATGTTGCGTTTTAACATGCGAGCGACTAATGTTTTTCGATGCAATTATACTTAGCAAGCACATCAGCAATACCGCGAACGTAAAAGTGACGAATATTGTTTGGTAGGTATTAATAAGAGAACGTTGAACTTTTGTGACTGAACGTCGTTATGTATTATATTTATTTATTATCAAAGATTTCATTCGTGCCGTTTTTCTTGTTAATTTTAAATTTGTACTTGTTCAGTAAAGATCACTGTATTGAAAATTAAATACGTAATGTTTGATTGATCAATCTTTTGCCTTTTATATATATATATATAAAAAAAAAAAAAAAAAAAAAAAAAAAAAAAATTAATAAAATAAAATATGCATCAAAAAACTTAATTTCAACATTATAACATGTTAATAAAGCTTCAGCAATTAGTTAAGTAAAAATTTTATCACCAACGTTGTACTTAATAAATTTGAGTGACTTCGACAATCACACTCGAGTTGCGCGCTCTGTGCTTTCAATCGAAGTGAAAACAAGCGTCGTTACTTAGAAAATAGGCCATTCCCCCCCCTCTCCCCTCTATCCATCCTTTCCGCTGTCACTTGAGTTAAAATAACTCACAGCTTTTCTATCCATTTTCGTGAATATTTGCCAATCGCTCCAATTTTCTCGTACGCGTAATGCACCAAAGATAAAGTTATCGAGATTTTCAATAAGTTTAGAACTTTGGAATAGAATTAATGTACTCGATTCGACGTTGAAACGGCTTACTCGAAACTAATACATTTCATTTGTTTGTATTTCATCCATTACGTTTATCTATTTTGGGTCGCAGCTTTTAGCCTTCGCGTGGCAAAAATAAAACATAAACTCACGAGGTTCCTTCTCTTCAAACGTCTTTCGCCAATATAACTTTTCTTCCCGAGTGTTTTTCGTGCGCGCTCCGCGTACAGATATAAAAATATTGCAATCATGTAAAAGCTCCCAACAGCGTATGCGAGGTTCGCTTTTCCGTTCTCTTTTTCTTTCTCTCGTCCACGCTCGAGATATCTCGAGTATCGAAAAGAGAATCGAAGATCGAGAAAAGAAGCGAGCGCACGGAAGTGGAGAAAAGCGCACTTATCGGAAACAAAAGCAAAGACTGCAGCGAAAAGCAAAACAAAAGAAAATAAAAAAAATTATGTCAATTTATCGTGGCAGGGTTATCCTTTTACAGCGAGAATGGACGTGCTCCGTTGCGTCCACCGTATAGTTACTCGGTCGCGGGACCAGTGACCGGGAAAATTTTTCCCTAGAATACGATAAGATCTTGATTCGCGAAAGGTAAGAAAAATAGAGAGACAGAGGGAAATATAAGAAGGACGACACGCGCGCCGAAGGGATACGGAAAAAGGACACATGTATTGGCATATTTGCGATAAAAGTACCATGCGAGCGAATGCGATGGCTTTTTTCAAGAAATCATTGGAAAAGCCCAAGTAAACGGCGATATATATATATATATATATAGAAAAAAGTGGCTATAAACGCTTTCTTTTTTTTTACGCTCGACGTCTTTTTCTTACCAATGAGACTCAGGTTGTTCCGCGCTGCTACTAGCTTATCCCTCGTTTCTTACGGTGGCTCATATTTTCACGTGTACTTACGTCTCTACTCAAGTTTATAGACATATTTTGCGACGGTTTATTACTTACGTTTAGTAATAAAGCTGTGGGATATTAAAAAATAACAAAAAAATACTCAAGTTATGAAATATAAACTAAATCCGCGTGGATATATGGTTTAGAAAAATTGTATCGAATGCATATTTAAGATAAATTTAGTAAATGATTTTTACTTAGAATTTTTCTTCTCCGAATTGCGTTTCCCTTAAATTTTCATTACCAAACTTTCTCATTAAGACGCTTTCCATAAAATCTAAAAATATACAAAAGACGTATTAACGTAACAACGCTCAACGATAATCAAGAACTTGAGTTTCCAATGTTCTTGCCGTTAAAAGTCAACATTTTAACGTACGGTAACGTTAAAAAATACCAGGACGCACTACAGCTCGATCCATATTAGCGACGGCTGCAGCGTGAAACGGCACAAAGCCGTCGGAGGTCGAACGATGCACACATATATATATATATACATACAGGAGCGTCGGCGACGTCGTTATGAACGACGAGACTAAGGGAAGAACGAGCGAAAAAGAGAGGTAGAGACAGAGAAAAAAGAAAAGCCAAATGTCAACTCTCGCACCGTCGGTTCGTTAATTACCCCGATATATACCTACGGTACTTTATCTCCCGTTTTCAGGCGGACAAGCCGGACGGTTCTTGCCTTCGAAAATGTGTGCGCAAACACTGCGTCACGCGTCCCCGGTAGTCTAAGTAGTTTCACAACTCCAGGTGTAGTGGTGGATATTCCGATTGCCTCTTTCTCTTTCTGTTTCACTCTTCTTGGCGCTCTTGGAAAGATCCTCACTCGATAATTAAATTATTAATTACGGGCGCGCCCTTTAACTACTTGGAAAAGTCGAGGACCGAACTATTAAGATCCGTAGAGCGAGATAACCGAAGGACAACGCAGAGAGGACGTATTTCGTCGTGTGCGCCGCGTGCGAGGAGAAATAGCTCTCCTTTTACTTTTCCTTGGTATATATATATATATATATATATATATATATATATATATATATATATATATATATATATATATATAGCTTAGTTGGCTCTTCTCGGGTGCCCATGAAATCCTTTTCACTTTCCCTTCGAGGGTTTGCTTACTCCGAGTCTTATGGTCGTCTTCACGGGAGCGCGCCATGACTCGCTGGCGTGGGTTTGGGCCAAGGGAAATTACTAAATTGCCGCGTTGCTTTAATAGCGCCAGCTTTGAATTAATGAGTGTAGATTCTGACACCCCTTTTAAGATTATGATAATGCGTGACTTAATAGAGGGTAATTTTAATTAATTTTCGTCACCAATTTTTTTTTTTTTTTTTTTTTTTTTATTCCAGCAACGTAATGCCTTGTAAACTTGGAAAGATAACCTTGCGCGATTTACTTAGATATTAATTGTTTGATTATGGAAATTTGCTTTAAAAAGTAATAAACAGTTTCAAAATAATAATTTTGCAATAAAAACCAATAGATTCATATACTTACTTAAAATTTTTTATGGTTTATCGTAACAATAATAATAATTAACTACTATTATTGTCATAAAATACGATAAAGATAATGCGTATCCAAATGAATGACGATACATGAAAAAAAGAGTAGCACTAAACAAAACCAAAACGTTAGTTAGTAGATCAAGTGAGTTAAAACACCATCGCTTTTTAAAATCAACCTACAATATGATAAACAAAATTAACGAAAGAAAGGGAATAATATTACAAAAAAAATTGTCCTCTCTGTGTGTATACACCGTGCGCTTTCGTTTCCCGATGTATAGCCTAAGGGCCCATTGTTCAAGAGTTGTCGGACATTAAAGTGCTCACGAAACACACAGAGTCAGAGAGACAAGAGAGGCACACACAAGTGTTCGCGCACGTCAACGGCGTCGCCGCAATAACAACAGCACCGGCAGAACCAGAAGCAGAAGCAGCATCGTTAGGGAGTAAAAGGACGAGATGGGGAGAGTGAGAGGAGAAGGGGGAGATGGGAGGCGGTGACGATGACGAAGGCACACGCGCGATGCACCGCACAACGGAGTAACTCGAACAGTCGACCTTTCTCTTCTCTCCTGCGAGCGGTTTATTATGATAATTGATAATGTCCCGGCAGTAGCAGTGGCAGCAGCCCGCTGAATTACACGACTCGTGCATTTCTCTCTCTCTCTGTCTCTCTCTCTCTCTCTCCATTTTTCTCTTTCTCTCATACACGTCATACCTTGGCAATAATGCGCGGCCGCGATTGCATTGTTCGTGCAGACGCTGCTTTTGCTGCGTGCATCGCGCCAAGACGGCGAACAAAAAATTCGAGAAAGACAGAGAGAGAGAATAAGGGATAAAAGAAAAAGAAGGAGCTCGCGAGCGAAAAGCACATTGTAGATCTACACGAGTGAGTAGGAATGAGAGAGAAACGTATAATCAAGACGGTATGGCGCGTGCCGGACCGCATAATACCCCTACCGCCACCTGCCGGCATGCATCCGCGCAACTGTTCGAACTTTTGGTACATTCTTCCTTCTTAACTCCCCCTTCTACTGTCGTTGTTGTACCGAATAATTTCTTTCGGAGAAGAAAAATAAAAAATAAAAAGAAAAAATAAACCACGAAGGGACATACATACATACGTATACGCGTATACACAAATTGTGCTCTAATTATCAGCTTTGAGTTATAGAAATTACATGGCTCGAGAACAAATGAATTTTCTTCGTCACCGAATATCCCGCGTTCCTTTTTTTTTTCCTTTGCCTTTTATACTTCATCGAGTACAAGAGGCAAGTTTTAATGGACATATGTTCGTACATACCGCTTGTGTGCCAAAACGATCGAGGAACGATCGATAAATCTAAAATTGAAGGTATACGATGCTCGTTCAATTAAACGAGTATCGCCAGAGGCGATAATTATGCCATCTTTCGCCTTTCTTTTTATTCCGTATAGTATAGTATTATTAAAGGTATTAGACTTTAAGTTTAATTGCAACTTGTTGAAACGTTTATTTTTCATTTTTCGACTTAATTGTTTTTATATTCCGACACTTTAATTAAACGAACAACTTATTACCGCATATTTGAGAAAATTGTTATTAAACGCATTCAGACATGTGTACTTTCATTTACGGAATATGAATGCTGTTCACATACAATTTGGATACAAAGAATATATAAAATTTGATATTTCCATAAATAGATATACTGTAGACGAAAAAAGAATTTGCATTTATATTTTAACAGAAATCAATTACAATATCTTTGCATAAAATGTATTACGAATAAATATTAATGTAAAATTATGTAAGATATTTAAAGTTTAAAAAAATTATATTTTTTCTGTTCGAAAAACAATTTAACACGCTAATAATTTCCATAAGTTCTATTAAATTCATATTAAATTCACAAAATTCTATTATGCGCACATTAAATTCAAAGATCATTCCTAAAAATCTTTTCACTCAACTTTTCAGCTCACGGGGGCATTCTAGCGGAAACAAAAAAAATCATTTGTTCTCCTGCATCCGAGCAGTAATTTGATACACAATGACCTAATTTATGTCAAAATAATCAGCGCGCAAAACATACGACGATGAAAAAAAAAAAAAAAAAAAAAAAAAAAAAACTTCAAAAAGAGTCGAAGTTTCAAAAGACATGCGATGTACGATAAAAACCCCAAAGTCCCCTTGTATACACACACGTGTAGACAAAATCTTTCGTAAACAAACGTCGAAGATTCCCTATTGGAAAAATTACGCGCAACGCCGTCGTTTTATTCCTCGTACATAAACAGCCGTCATCGATGCGAAAAAATCTTGATATCTCGAGTCCGATAAATTCATCCGCGTTTACCGTCGTTTTGTATACATACTCTCACACACACACAAACGCACGCTACTCTCATCGATCCATTAAGCCGTAGCGCAAAGAACATCCTAACCGCCTTTCTTAAGATCGAATTGCGGAGGGTTCATACGTCGTCGTCCGTTGGCTTGTCGCGGTGAACTTATTATATGTACTTTGGGCGACACAATGCCGTTATTTTCTATACCGAGCTAAGAGATGCGCCGATCACCTGGAGGATCGACTTAAAGATACCGCGTCTTCGTCTCCCGCTTAAGTACGAAAAGAAAATTATTTGTTAGGTAATGGCTAAGCCGAATAGGTGCTAACCAAGAAAGACGAATATGGTAATGCCAATGATGGTCACTTGCTTATATTTTATTATTATTTTTTTTTTTTTTTTAATTATCGAAATTAATTTTTTGTTATTCACTTTGATTTTATTTTGGTTTACTTAAAAAAACTCGATTTTTTTATCGTTATTTACTTGCCACAAACAAAAAGAATTATAAAATAATAATTTTTATAACTAAATGAAACGATAATAGAGATTTTATTAAAATTGTTAACCAAATTTAAAAAAAAAAAAAGAGTTACGAGTAAAGAAAAGGCAATATTACATTTTTTCTCAAATTTTATTGAATATCTTCATTTATATCTGTGCATTTATTTTTTAAGAAAATATTTAATATAGTACAAAAGAATATAGTAAAAAATCTATGATTTGAAAAGTGCAAGCAAACAATAGCAATAAAAGAGGGAATTTTAAATATTTAATACTAAAAGTTTCATTAAAACTTTACAGTTCGATAGAAAATATAAACAAAAGCGATGGTATATTGACTTTTGTTTTTCGAATAAGTCTTGTGAAGTAATTTACGACGCGCAAACAAATAAAAGCAGCACATGTCAACAAAAGCTTTATTATTATAAAGAAAAGAAAAACAAGAGAGCAAGATGAAGGAAGAGAAAAGGAGAGTGAAAAATAATAACGTAAACGACGAATAAGAACGAGGCATAGAGTTTGAGTAAAAAGAACGAGTAAAATAAAGCAGCACGAGAAGAAAAAGTAAGTAAGGACGCGGCGACGGCATTACTTAAAAGTTTGACAAGCGGCGACGTGCCACGAGGCTAGAACACACGAAGATGACGGTTATACACTTAAACAGAAGGTAGGTACTCGTCGCCGAGTCCTTCGTGGCAGAGTTAGATATACGAACGAGAAGCGAGCGAAAGAAAACGCGCACTTGGTGGAAGGAAGTCAGTCGCCGGGTTTCTTACATTGTACTTTTTTTCTTTATGTATAGCATGCCACGCTCGCGACTGCGCGCTTTACAAAATCAAAACGAAATTGTCGAAAGAATGAAATAATACGCGAGCCGAGCGGGTTATTGTTCGTTAATTATTCCGAGACACACGGCGGGAGCTTGAAACCTATGTCACTCGCCTACTGTATATAATACCACGACGATTCTTTCTCTCTCACACACACTCTCGCACATTCACTCAGCGTCTTAACAAACTCGCGAATGAACAATGGTTAAATGAGAGATAAAGGCAGATGGAGAAAGAATCCGTGAAGCTGTATATATGTGTGTACGCGTGTGTATGTATGTGTATGTATGCTTGGAGGGAGCGAGAAGTTCGTTGAGTCGGATTAAAAAAGTAGGTTGTTCATCGGTGTATACCCGTATACGTATATAAAAAATTATATTGTCCGCAGTAAATATTCTGTAAGCGATTAGCTGTTAATACGAGCCTACACAATTGGTTATAGTTCGTGCGATGAAATAAAAAAAAAAGTGCATTTATTACAATTGCGTTGAAAAATTTTCTTCCAATAGGTAAAAAATATTTCAATGGACGGCGAGTCGATTTTTTCCAATTTATGTCCACCCGAGAGAAATGCAATATTTCAGATTAAGCTTCAATTAACGCCTAAAAGAGCGAATAAATATAAATAAACGCGTTTGTTTATTTTTGTAGAAAGTTAAAATAAAAAGCGATAGTCGAAGTTATTGAATCAATAGTTTTTTTTTTCTCTTTTAATAATAAATACTGTCGTTGGAAGTTTATTTTTCGCAGATACTCTAAATTTTTTAGAACGCATGTTTTATCGTCTTCATTTTGAAAATTTTATCATAAGTACTCGAATATTTTAAAAGTAAGTATGCAGGAGAAGGGAAACTAAAAAAATTCATCTAACCAATTGTATATTTTTAATGAGATTAAAATTTTAATCAAGTAAAAATTTTGTTAATACCCATATATATATATATATATATATATATATATAGACATCAAAGTGGAACTTTTCGAAAGATTTTGAGCTCATTAAACATATACTTTCAAAAAATCGAGTACATATATCGAGAAACAAACTAGACGCAAACGAGGAAAAGCACGTAATCGGGTTTTTCGAGTGGCCAAAGCGAGACCCCCAGCTGTTTCCTGCCACCTTCCGACTCTCCAACGCAACAGCCGATTCTTTCTCTCTAACTCGCTCTTTCTTTTTTCTTCCCATATAGCCTTTCTACAAAAGGCGGCATTATCGGTGCAAGATCGCTGCTGCTACCTTGCGTTATACGCAGTACTCATCTGCTACTTTTTCTCTTCTGTTCCCCTTATTTGCTATAAATTCATAGATTTATTTAACTTTGTAGTGAATAACGTTTTGAACGATGTAGTCATAACGTTTTTATTAATAAGTATATGTATCTTTTTTTTATTTAATATTGTCACGAAAAAAAAAGAAAAAGAACATTGATACGTCAATCTTCAAAGTCACGATTACGTTTCTATAAAAATATATTTTTAAGAACATTATAGATGCGTCGATTTAATATTTTTTATTATATTAAAAAATCTTTCGTAATATAGCTTCCCTTTTACTCATTTACCTCAGTTAAAAATTTGTATACGTAATTTGATTAAATGAGGACAATGTGTAACCCAATGAAAAATTAAATTTTATTTAAAATTTTAACAGGACACCTTATATTTTTTTCAAAATAATCAATTTAAGATCAAATAAATAAACTAACAAGCTGTAATATCAGAAAAATAAATCAGGCAAGTAGGAATATTTTCTGAAATCGATGAAATATCGAAGAAGAAGAAGAAGAAGAATAACAATATAAAAGAGCATAAAGTCCCTGACCCCGTAAAAGCGTCTTTTGAAATTCGAAGGAGGAAAAATATAATAACGCGTACGTATACATATATCCACCCATCGCGCCTATACATTTTTTTGCTTCTCTGATGGATCTTCTCTCTCTCTCTTTCTCTTGTATACTTATATGCGTAAACCTTCCTTCAAACCCGATGTTATCTGCTATCGGATTCCGAGGGGGGGTAAATGGAAACCCAATGGATCCCCGTTAGAGGAGTACTACATCCAAGAGAGTGGATACATAAATGTACACATATAAGGAGGAAGTGAAGGGCACGTGTCTCTAGTCGGCTAACCGGTGAAATAAGAGACCGGAAGCATATGGGGAAGCCGCATTGTTTGTCCGGGCTTTATTCGGTATATGGCCACGACGCACTACTTACATTCCGTCTCTTTCCCTTTTTCTTCCTATTTTTCTCTCGATCTACAGAGAGCGAGTTTCAACCTGGCCGCACTCACTTTCTCCTTCTCTCTCTTTTCTTTTCTTCTTAATTTTTTTTTTTTTTTTTTTTTTTTTTTTTTGACATTATCTTTTACGCGAATGTTATTGAACAGCGCGGATAATCTTTCTTTACAGTTTGCGTGGAATTTCATTGATTCGAAATTATAAGAGCCTCGTTAATTGAATTATTCAGTACTTCTTAACAATTTTGAAACTCAACGAACGCGTACTTGACGCTCACGTATTGAAAATCCAAACTCTGCTAATCGTGGAATTTTAATTGTATTATCAGAGTATTAATATTGTTTTATATTAATTATTAATGCTAAGATTCGATAGTCAATAATTTTGTTATAATTTTTACATATGTTTTATAAAATTAAATAAATTTATGACGTTCAATGCCTCATGTCCAAGACAAGTATCTTTAAAACATATAATTCTTATTAAAATAAAACAATAGGTTAAGATTATTTGTAATTTTTCTTGAAATAACAATTCAAAATTTTTATTTTTATGACATAAGTAAAATTCCAATATTCATACTAAACATTTAATACAAAAAACTTAATAGATTTTTGTGGAATATTTGCTTTTTATGGGATGATAGATACTTTAGACATAGTGCTTGAAAACGTTTTCGGATACAAAAACAAATCTCCGGCGAAATTCGATACCCGTGTTTTGACTTCATAATTTCCTGAACTCGTGATGATGTTGAACAGCATGTTAGGTAAATATGTGTAGATTTAATATTTTGATAATTTTAAGTTAAGAAAATTGAATAAAAAAATAAATAAATAAATAAAAAAATAAATATGCAAACCAATTTTTTTTTTTTTTTTTTTTTTTTTATAATATGAAATATTACTATTATCATCATATTGACGCAAATAAATTTAGTTTCAATCAAACAATGAATTTGCGAATATTTCAGTAACGTATTACATTTACATCAATTCGTGTAGTTTATTAATGTTTATTGTAATAATCTATTGATATTGTTTTATGTAAATTCATTTACTACGCTATCATTTACAAATGAGATATTTATATATTTTTTATTTCTAATTTATTGTATGTAATTTATTAATTTAAATTTATTACATTTTATTAAGAAGTTATATAATGCAAAATTTAATAAAGTTTATTATTAAGGAATGATCATTATAATTTGATTGTATTTCCATTTAAATTTATCTGAAAGTTTTCACAAAACTTCTAAAAATAAGATAACTAAAGTAATGGTACATCATCTACCGTAACTAGATTTCCACATCTTTAGCATTAATTTAACTTTGGACATTTGATTTTGAACAAAGCAACCAATCTATCATCTCAAAATCTAAGACCACGACAACGGGTTTCCTTTCACAAACGAACGTCGAAAAGAATCGGGGCGTCGAAGCGGACCTACCCCGGGAGGAGCTGAGTAGCGCAACTCTAAAAGGTATCGTCGTCGTCGTCGTTGACGTCATCGTCATCATCTCGCAGCCCTTTGATCGTGACAACAAATCCGATCGCGCTTTTGCACAAAAGCGAGCCGTTCTTTCAAAAAAGAGTATCTCCCTGCTGCCCCCTCTCTCTCTCTCTCTCTCTCTCTCTCTCTTCTCTACACAAGCACCGATCCTCGTTATATCGAAACCCGAGCCGTGTGTATGCATATGCCACGCGCGCTCGGTGCACGGAAAAGCAGAAGCTGATCGGATGGCCGCTTGAATCTCGGAAAATGCAGCACACGAGGGATGCTGCAGAAAGAGAGAGAAAGAGAGAGAAAGAGAGAGAGTGAGAGTGTAGCAGTAGCCAGACTTCCTACAACGGTAGTGGCGGCGACGCGCGCTCTTATAGATGTGCATAGGAAAAGAGAGCCACGCTCTCAAGAGAAGAGAGAGAGAGAGAGAGAGAGAGAGAGAGAGAGAGAGAGGGAGAAAGAGAAAAAGAGAGCCTAGTAGAACAGCTGGCCTGGCGGGTGCCAAAGAGTAGGCGGCAGATTGTGCACACCCCCTTTGGATACAGCATAAATTTTTCCCTTTCGCCCTAACATATCTCCATGTATAATAACGTTGAGTTACCAATCTTTCTCGTATTTTTCTTATTTCCATTCATATTGAATGCGTGTACATATATGTGTGTGTGTGTAGAAACTACAAGGAATAAAGGATTTTTAAGCAAGCGTTGCGTATCAACTTTCACCTGGCAAACTTTAATATTTTTTCAAAATTTGTTCCGTGTCTAATGGGTTACATAAGCTAGATGCTGTATAAATTTCGTCCGTTGAGTCAGCATTTTTTTTTGTAAGTGTACAAATACGTGATACAGATTGCTTTGTCAAACAGAAATATTAAAAAAATTTGACCGACTCTTTGCTAAAAATGTTAATCTTCGAATCGATAATAAAGTTGCAATAAATATTACAAAATAAACATCTAATCTTTTTGATAAATAAAAATATAAATTTTTTATAACTTTTAAGATTGCAAGAAAAAAAAGGATTACATTTTTATTCAAAATTAACTTCAAAATTTGGAATTTTCTTTCCGATTTATAAAAAAATAAATATTTTGACTACTAAAGAACTTTTAAGCAAGGCTAAGTTGTAGCAATAACGACATGATGAATCTTTCACGATCTTTCTTTTCCCTTCTAATTTGTAAACATTATTTTTTTTTCTCCATAAACTGTAATCACTCACGAAGCATCTAAACTCACGCCGTCCGTCATTGTTTTTTTTTTCTTTTCGCCTCTCTTAAGCTTTCGCTTTTTAACGTTTCCTTTCCTCACATTCCTTAATAGCAGCACCGAAAATATACTTAAAGAAAATAAAAAAAAAACAGCCAGAAGCTGAATGGGAACGTGTGTTTCCGAGATCTCGTGTGAGTAACCCCTAAATATCCTGTCGATGTATCTTGTTACCAACTTGAAAAAAATGAGAGAGAGAGAGAGAGAGAGAGAGAGAGAAGAGAGTGAGAGGGAGTTAGCCGACTCACCTGGTGATTTCTCTTAAGTGTTGCGAGTACACATACGTACTGCATCCGTTTACGCGAGGAAGGAAGAAGCGAGACAGAGAACGCAAGGGATCTCAAAGAGAGAAAAGAGTAAAGCGAGAGATGAAACGCAGAGAAGTGGGGTAAAGGGATACGGGTCGCGTGACGCGCGCGTGCCCATTAAATGCGTGACACCCCCATATATTCGTCTCCTTAAGTCCCGGAAACGCGCTCTCCAACTCCTTCGACCGTTGCTCGAATTGTATATACATACATATGAAAGCGTAGGTATCAAACGTATTAACGAATCGCGCTCTAAATTTTTACGGACCGCTTATATGACGTTGTGTTTATTCTAACCCTTTTTTTTTTTTTTTTATTTCATACGATGAATTAACAGCTCGAATTTCGTGAGTTATTCATCAAGCGTAATAGGACGGCGGTTACAATCTTTATCGATTGTATGGATATTTTTCTCTTTTCGTTTTTTTATTCCGATATTAAGGCAATTAATGTCACTCGTTAGTAACAAGTGTATCGATTTATAAATCTCGTATGCTATAACGATTGTAGCTATAAATTAGATTTAATTTAATTTTTTTTTTTTTTTGATTTTTTTTATTGTAAGGCTGAAGTCTATAACAAATAAATTTTAATATTATCATATATCTATCAAAGAATATTAAAAAGCAATATTGAAAAGAATCTTTTCAATTAAATATTGTTAAAGCAATTTATTCATAAAATTGAAAGTTATTTATTCAACTTTGATTAATAATGCCATAACATATAGATCAACGAAATTGGAGTCAAAAAGTCCGAAAATAGGTCAAAAATTAGTTAGCGAAGTAGCTTATCAAAGGAAGAAAGTAAACTGTAAGTTGCTCGGTGAATATAAACTATTTGCGAACAAAATTCGATGACTTACACAAACGGTTAAGCAAAACTTTGTCAACAAGTCGGTAGTTTGGTCGCGGAGTGGAGGAACGGGGTCGGTTGTCCGGTAGGGAGGAGCGGAGGAGGGGGGGGCTATCTCCTTCCGGCTTGGCCGGTATATTGCGAAATGACCGTTGAAATTGGAAATCAGTGGGAAAACCGCCGGCCGTTATCGGCAATCCCCGTTTTTGGTCGGCTAGAAACCATTCGGCAACCAACTGCTGCTGCTGCTTCTGTTGCTGTTTGCTACTGCTGCTGCGAGGCTTAACCGTCCGGAAATTCATAAAGGAGATTGATCTTTGTACAATGCCGACCACTGCCGCGCATCGGCACCACAGGAAACTTTCCCCTTCTCCTCTCACCCTCGCCCTGTCTTTACCCTTCCTTCCACCGCTCACCTTCGCCTTCTATAAATACCTGAGTGTGCTCGACTACGTTTGTGCGTGGCGCGTTCGTATATGCGAAAACTAGTGCCTTCGCGTTTATCGTTAAATGTGTGTGCAGTCGCCTCGAGCCCCATCGACTCTCGTAAATGCTTTAGCTTTATACACACGCGCAAAGCAAAGGAAATTCATAGGTATAGCGCGGCGGATTCCTGTTGTTAATGCGCCACGCCGCTAAGTATTCGTTTCATCCCCCCTCCCTCTCCCACCTTCTCTGTCGCGTTCCTCGCGAGCGATCAATTACACTTGGTCCAAAGGACCAAGGGGCTCGAGGGGTGTAGCTTTTGATTTGCTTTTCACGTGCGCCTGCACAATTAGGTCAGTCTTTTGTCATGCAGTAGTACGCTTTTGACGCGGTATTAAGACATCGATCCTTCTCCCTATTTCTGTCTATCTTTCTCATTTATACAGCTCTCCTTCTTTCTCATTTATACAGCTCTCCTTCTTTCTCTATTCACTGCTATTATATTTTATATTTTTCGCCGGAAATTAGGTATTACATTTTCGATATCGAACGAAACAAATATCCGCCACTTTTGCACACACACATTTATCAGCGTTACTGTTTTATTGTATCTACCGATTCCTATTTTTGTCGATAATTATAATGATTGTATTTTTATATACCTAAAAATGATTCGCCATTATAAAATGCTACATCATGTCTTCATCGAAATTTAAATTAACGAATACAATTATGATTGATACAAACTCTTGTTAAATTTTTTTATATTTGATTATACTTTTTATAAATTCTTGAAGAAAAAAAAAAAAAAAAAAAAAATTGCCCATTACCCCGTGTAAAAATTTGTTTTATCCAGCAATTTCAAAACCAAGCCGATCTTTTCTTACCAAGAAACTTCTAACGATACAAGCGGCATTCCTATACAAATGAAAAGGAGTATTTTATATTTTATCCAGCAGGTGTTTTAGTACGTTCGAGTTTTTTTTCTTTATTTAATCGTGTTTTACGATAAAATGTTTGCATTCAATTTTCTCGATAAGAAAAACTTTGTTTCACATTTAAACTTACAATAGAAGCTTTAAGATAGCAATGACGCAACGGAAATAAGAAAGAAAGCAGCCGAGAAGCAAAAAAAAAATTGAAGGAATGAATAGGTAAAAAAAAGAGTGTAAGTGTACAATACCACTCGCGATTCTCCGATGGAGTGGAAATTCTTCGAAGACAAGCCGATAACTTTTCCAAGGCGTTATCTAGTAGTGCGCGGGTCAAGTCAAAAAGAATAATATCCCAGGGGAGAATCGTAATTCCACGAGGTACGCGTCAGCCGTGAAAGTTTTGGCTGCTATCCCATTGTCGGAAAAGTAGAAAAAACTTTATAAAAATCACCTTTTGAATAGAGAAAGAGAGAAAATAGAAGGAAAGTGAAACTGAAAACATTTTTCACGAAAAAGAAAGGAGAAAATGAAATCAAAGTTTGCGAGTACATTTCTGTGACTTATTTTATGAAATCCATAAAACTAAATGTTTGTTTTTCTCTTTCTTTCTCAACATGTTATCAATCTTTTCATATAAGAATTTTTATCAATGTTTTTTTTTTTTTTTTTTTTTTTTTTTTCATTCAATCAACTACGCTAAATTTCCACGTCGTAAATTTATTTTTATTATTTGTTAAATAGTTCAGTTATAACTAATAATAGCGGTCGCCCAGTGGTCGAAATTCGATCAATTTTTAAAATTCTTTGGCATTAATCGCTACTATGCGTGCGACTATTTAACCACAATCTATTATGTGTTTTATTTTGATAGAATTTTACAAGTCTGAAGGTAAACAATGAATGTTTTATTTTATTTAATTTAATGTATTTGTTATTATTTTATTTTATTTTATTTAATGTATTTGTTATTATTTTATTTTATTTTATTTTATGTATATGTACACATATTACATATAAATTTAAGTTTTCTATATTCCTTCTCTAGATAAATTTTAACTATTCCAAATCTCATATGCTTAAAAAGGGGTACAAAATTTACTCTCAACGTATTAATATATAAATTATTTCATGCAACTGCATTATTTCTATTTCAAATTTCATTAATTTCTCATCCCCGGTTTATTATGTTAAATTTGTGCGAAAAAAGTTTTTCAATTAACTTCAGAGCTACTGGTATCTTAATTATTAAACGTGTTGTAGTTCTTTAACCAATTCATTTATTTTATTTCGATTAAAGCTATACAAATAGCCATGCTTATTATTTAAAAGAAAGTAATAAATATGACTACAGTTACGATACGTATTAGAAGCATTTGTCCATATAGTATATTTTTAAAAATCATTTTCTCTAGGGAAAAAAGCGCTATAAAATCGTGTTTTTCTCTCAAATTTCAATTACATCTACAAATGGTTAAACACGAAAAACATTAAAAATAAATAAAACGAGTAAATAAAACTAGGAGAAAGAAAAGCACATCGCTGTCTTTCTCTTTATCGTTTATCTTTATGCGTAACACGCGTACGGTTGACCAGTCCAGTTTTTCTTTATTTTTACGTATCGTTTGGTGCGAACCGATGAACCAAAAAACTTACTATAGCGCAAGAAGTATACTCGTACTCGGTACAGGACGCGAACGCTCGCGAGCCCGCGAGCTCGCATTCATCGTTTCACCAAAGCGACCGTTGAAATTATATACACATGTATCGATTCCCGATATTAATCGTCGGCGCTCCGTGAGATGAAGAGACGGAGGAGAGGGGGAGATACTCCTACCTTAATTAGCCTCGGGACGTGGTGACTCGATCGAGGAAATCGAGAGAAAAGTGCAACCTATATATGCGGGTGTGTGGGCAACAAAAAAGGTGCGAGAGGAAGGAAAAAAACGACGAAGAAGGAAACTCGTTACCTTGCAGCCAAAACGAAACCATTAGCCATTTCAAATCCGTCGAGAGTACCTATACCGATGCGGTATTTACGCGACTCTCGTGTGTGCATGAACATACGCTTTAGTATATGTATTTGTCTGCGTTTTTGCGGAGAAAAGGAAAAAGTTGGATCGTATATATATGTATATATACGAGCAAAAAGTCCCTCGCGCACAAGGCAATATGCCGATCCAAGGCAATAATGTATAGCGGTAATGGTAGAAGTAGTAGAAACGCTCGGCGACTCCGATATGACCGGCGGACCGTTCGACCGTTCCTCCACTTTCTATCGAGTATTGCTCGAGGAGGAACGCCGACAGATGCGATATTATCCTTCTGCGCCAAATTCTTCTTTTACCTTTCTCTTTGTCGGCCCTTTCTGTTTTTGCCTTCGAGTCGCGATTTCAAGTTCCGTATGTCTGAGAAAGAATTTCTGTCATTTTTTCGCATTGTGATAAGTTATTGTTAACTTAAAGAAGGAGAAAAGGTATGTTTGAGAAATGCTAAGTCTGCGAAAAATTAGGAAAAAGATTTTTGCACATTAAACTTCTCGCTTTTATCTAACGATTTTATAAATGTGTATATATATAATGTATATATATATATAGTGTGTATGTATATATATATATATATATATATATATATATATATATATATATATGTCGACAGTAAAATCGCTACTTTCAGCGCGAGGTAATATGTCTTTAAAAGACTTTAATAATGGCTACCGTTTTACGGCTCAGTTCGATGCGTACCACATAAGTGTTTTAGAAAATATCGGCCAATATAAGTACCGCTTTTATTGCTCTCTTTTTATGAAAGTGAACTTTAGATTTTAAAGATTGCAGTTGCTCGTTGAAAGATTATTAATCCACTATTATGACTTTTATTTATTTATTTTTGATACGTATTAATCTTTAATATTTATACAAATTTTTTAAAAATGTAATAAATTACTCAATTATGATATAATTTAATATACTGTTAAACATTATTTTTTTTGTTACTTTAAAATTTGTATTTAATGTATCAATCATTAGTGACTAAACCATAAATTTATTCACAAGTTACTTTATATTTTTATATATTTTTTTAATAAAAATCCGTAGAATAAAAAAAAATTAATTAACTTCTCCGGCAATGTAAATTTTTGCTCATCAAAAGCGTTATAAGCTCCAGTAAAGTTTATATAACGTAGCGGTTTCATGATCATCGGATGCTATGATAACGAAGATTGACTTTACAGCAAATTTCGCTCGATAATTAGAAACTAATAAACCCAAAATGAACAATAAGATAGCACTCGAGATTTAACGATTTACCTTACAACGTAATAAAAAATTTTACTCTGTTAACATCATATACACGATGTAATTATCATTTTTGATGTGAATATTTTATGCACTTTTATGTTTTGGCAACATTGAATATTTATTTTAATTATTCTATAATTTTTATTATTTGTACTATTTTACTGTAAACTATTATACGAGTTAGAATTATGCATTTATTATAATCCTATCGTGTTATGTTTATACTCTGATTATTTGCTAAAAGTAAATAAAAGATTATTAAAAGATAAAAATCTTTTTACGTAATAAAAAAAATAATTCTTTTAGAGAATAACACAAGAACAGGAAGAGGTTAAACGTTTCCATCAGAGTGAAAGAATTCCATTTTTCTATAGGACGCGGAGCAACATAGAATCGCGTGGAAAAAAGCTAACCACCGCTACATGGCACACAAGGATAGTTTTGCCGTTCAATCGTTCTCTCGCTTTTTCTCCCTCTTTTCCTATATTCGATTCAATCAAACGCGCGAGAGGAGGAAAAAAAAAAGAAAAAGTGCGCGCCGTTTGCAACCCATTCCGGCGTTTTGCTCTAGCGTTGAAAATTCCCGAAAAAGAGAAAAGAAAATGGAAAAGGGGTAGAGGTAGGAATTGAGCACGCGCGCGTGGCACCGCGCGCATATGCGCGAAATCGACGTTTGCGACGCAAGCGCGCGCGTTTGTGTGTCGTTATGTGCGCGTGCACACGTACCTAAATACAGTACGGAGCATGCACGCGAAAAAGAGGAAGAGAGGCAGATAAAATGGAGAAGGGGAGTAAAAGAAAGAAGAAAAAGAATTGGATTCTACAGCACAGGGCGGCCGCGGCCGCGTGGACGTTTGAAGCCCCACGGGATCAAAGAACCGGACAAAAAAAGAACGCGCCGCGGCCGTTTTATAGCAAAAATCCGATTTCTCTCTCACCCGTTTATTGAAATGGCATTCGCAGCTGTTTACGAACTTTTTTTTTTCTCTCTCTCTCTCTCTATCTCTCTCGAGCGCGCACGCGCGTACACCCGCGCACACGAAACGCACGCCGGTGTTGTTATAATATACACAGACGGCGCTCGCAGGCAACTGCTGCGAAAGAGGCACACAAAAGGGGTTTTGCGAACCCTGCCAATTTCCTTCGGTCTTTCACCCGGGTATTGCCGACGCGCAAAAGAATGAAAAAAGAGGAATAAGAGACGCGATGCAAAAAGGTGCAAGCGTACAGGAGAATACGACTATACGCTCTGTCGGTCGAACGGCTGATTTTTTCTTGTGTAGCGCATACGATATCTATACCTGGACGACGAGCGACGCGAGCCCTTTAAGCTGTTTTTATAAGGGATAAGGTGAACTTTGTTCTGCATTTGTTTTCTCGATGGTTTTTCCTACGGTCACCTCTTTTATCCATAACCCGGAACTATGCGAATGGTTTAATCTTTTCATGCTAAATTTTCCATTTCTTTCTTCTTTTTAAAAAATACTGGGTATTATAGATTGTTTTTTTGTAAAAAATTAATTTAAATTTAGGAGACTCGGATTTTAATTTTTAAATTTTATATTTGATTTTAAAATTCATAAAGCATCGGTACCGAGATGTGTAAAAAAAGAAAAAAAAAAATTATCCACAAATATGCTTGCCCATAGGCAATTGAATATAAATATTTGCATTACCAAACTGTTATATTTATTATTGAAAAATATGTTTTCAGATTCGTATGAAAATATTTTTAACCTTGCATATTTCATAAAAAAAAAAAAAAAAAAAAAAAATTCTATGATTTTAATGCGGTATTTGTTATATTTTAGAATTCATTATAATTAAATTTATCAACATAATGAAAACGACACATTCATATTTTGAGCTTACAAAAAAACAAACAGATAAATCTTCGGTCAGTACATTAATTTTAAAATAACAAATGAGAGATCGCACTTTCTCATAATTAACAATGTTTAATTTTTTTTTTCATCGCTAGGAATCAACGCATATAAAATTCGAATGAGCTTCAACATCCAAGATTATAAAGTTAAAATAAAATACTACTGGGGGAACGACGTATGTGAGAGCAAAATAAAATTGTCTTTCAATCCTTCCATTGCAGCTGTTTACTTTATCTTTTTTTTTCACCTCTCTACATATCGTCGAGGCGTTTCCGCTCTATTTTTCTCGATTCTTTTCCTCTCTTTCTATCTCTCCTTTTCGCTTGTATGCACGCTTGCATATGTATATACATGTACAAAATGCCTGGCAAATTTTCATACGCCGTCGTGAGCGCAAACGTGCGCGAAAAACTCGGTGGCGCGAATATTGCGAAAGGAAAAAACGCATTTTTACAAAGCAAACAATAGAAAGCGGCTGGAAGAAAAATATTGCTCATAGGCGACATACTTTGTTTTAATTAAAATTGCATTTCAGTAACGTCGTTTATATTGCATCGTCTGCTTCGGTTGCGAATTTACCGCTTTTTTGTAGCATTTTTCAATGCCAGGATGTAATGACAAATTCTTTTTTGCCTACTTTTGTCATATATTTGTGTTCAAATTTCACTCAAATATTTTAATTAATATTATTTATTCACTTAATTGAATATTTATTAAAATTCACTTATAAAAAACTCACTTATCATTAAATTTATAAATATTTTAAATTCAATTTAATAAAAATCTTTTTAAAAAATTGTATCTATAAGATACTCCCGCTCAGATTTTTTTATAATAATTTACGTAAATCATCGAGTTAAAAAAAAAAAAAGCAAAATAAGATTTTTAAAAAATCGACATCGATAAATTTGTAGATTTTCATCGCCTTTCCATAGATACACCTTAAAACTGTGCCAGGACTATAAATTTTAACGGGAAGCTCTTCTTGTCCGCGGGTCGGAGGAGGAAAAAATAAGTGGAAGAAACTAAAAATCCGCTTTGTAGAGAAGCTAAGAAAAAAAATGTTGGAAAAAGAGATGAAGAGCCAATGAGGATTCGAAAGTTTCTAAACGATCCATCCCTCTTACCAAACTACTGCTAGCAGTACAAGTGCAGTCGGAGAGTTAGTAAATATAGTAGCAGTAGTAGTAGTAGTAGTTGACCGCGTCGACAAAATCGTCCGCTTTGTAACGGGACACTCGGTCGACTCGCTAGTTCCGTGTCGCATGTAAATTAATCTAAAGCCCATTTGCTCGGGGTCCATCTTGTCCCTCCTCCTTCTCTTCTTCTTACTCTTTACGAGTCGGTGGTACGTAAAAGAGAGCAAGGGGAATAAAGAGACAGAGAGGGAGGGAGAGGGAGAGATTGTGCAGAGTACTTCTTGTAAAACGGCGCGTGTGCGCAAGAACAGATGCCCTCTTACTCTTAAAAGACTCGCGACGACGAGTCAGTCCACGTGACCGGAAAAAAGAGAGCAGATACATACGCGGTCTCGCTTTTTCACGTTTCGACTGGCCGCTTGAGAGAGAGAGGGAGAAAGAGAGAGAGAGAGAAAGAGAGAGAGAGAGAGTTTGAAACAGCGCGTGCCCTACAATACAGACCATGTCGCTACACGCAGATGTCCACATGTACACCCGCAAGCAGCAGCCGCAGCTTCAGTTCCGTTGACGACGGACTTCCCTTCGACGACGTACTTTCCTGCATGTGTATGCGCGTACGACGAGCGCGTTTACGCGTCCACTCCGATGTATAATATGCGTGCAACGTTTAAATTAAATTGGAGATCGTGCTTTTTTTTCCTCTTCTTTTTCCTTCTCTTTTTGAAAGAGCTGTGAAAGCGTACGCATTCATCCAGAAAGAGAAAGAGAGAAGGAAGAGAGAGAAAGAGGGACAATAAATTAAGCTAGTTTCGCGAGATTTGAATTGCACGAATAGTAATTAATATAAAAAGGAAGCCAGAAAAAGATTATACGCGAGAGACGCACACAACTTAACTGCGTAAGTTTATCAATATAATGTAAAATTAGATGAATTAATTTACTCTGCAGCCAACGTAAAAAAAAGAATTGGTATACAAAGTTTATCGTGTCTTATTGTGTTTTTTTCCGTACAAACAAAACGCATTACTTTTAATATGAAGCCGACAAGATCTGGTAATTTTTACGTTATTAAATTAATTATCTTTAAATAATTGAATTTAAAATTTTATAAAAATGTAAGTTAAATGATAAAATAAAATTAAAATAATGCTTTCTGAAACGAAAGCATCTGTTTTCGAATTTGTTTTCTAAATAATTGTTCTGAATCTGTTTTCTAAATAATTGTTTTCCTTTTCATTTTAATTAGTGTCAAACAATAGTATAAAGTTTAATTCAGAAATGTATGATTAACATATTTATGGCTGAATAATTTTAATTTTCTAAATTGAATCTTTCCAGAAACATTATTTGATAAATTAATTTAACTTTAGCGAGAATTAGTTACTTAAATTTATTATTAAATAGTTTGAAGTCAAATTCATTGAAAGGGCACCATAAAAAAATAGGATTAAAAAAAAGCAATCTCATTTTCTTTAATCATTTAATCGACTTTAAAAAAAAAAAGGAAGTTCTCATTCGTTCGTGTATTTTTTTATATGATTGTTCGTGCATAACTTTTGAGATTATCAAGTGATCTTAAAAAATCTTTTTGCGTTTGAATACTGGAGCTTCAAAATACGAGAGATGGCACTACCGGCGCGTATAGAGGTGATGATGTTTAGTTAGTAGCATCTCTTGAATGAACACACACCAAGTTGGAGCCATATTGGTCTATTTCTTTATGTGCCATAACCTTTCTGGCCGAAGGAACGGTCTTCGCCTTTTTTGGTGCAGATTCCCTCTTGGTAACCCATTGTTTAGATTGTTGTTTGGTCTCAGGAGTATAGTAATGTATCCATGTTTTATCCACAGTGACGAAACGACGCTTAAAGTCCTCCAGATTTTTCTGAAACAGCTGCAAACCATCCTTGCAACACTTCACACGATTCCGTTTTTGGTCAAGCGTGAGCAATCGCGGCACCCATCTTGCGGATAGCTTTCTCATGTCCAAATGTTTATGCAAAATATTATGTACCTGTTCAGTCGAGATGCCCACAGCACTAGCAATCTCACGCACCTTAACTCTTCTGTCATCCATCACCATATCATGGATTTGATCAATGATTTCTGGAGTCGTAACCTCCACAGGCCGCCCAGAACGTTCAGCGTCACTTGTGTCCATATGGTCAGTCCGAAAATTTTGAAACCACTTATAAACTATTCTAATCGAAGGTGCAGAGTCACCATAATGTTTATCAAGCTTCTCTTTAGTCTCCTGAGGCGTTTTGCTTTTCATAAAGTAATGTTTAATCACCACACGAAATTCTTTTTCGTCCATTTCTTGAAAATCACTCGACTTCCTTGTTTCACACGAATGCCAAACACAAAAAAATAGACCAATATGGCTGCAACTTGGTGTGTGTTCATTCAAGACATGCTACTAACTAAACATGACCTCGATACACGCCGGTGGTGCCATCTCTCGGACTTTGCACGGACTTTTCAAACGACCCTTGTAGTCTCACTTAAACTTGAAGAAAAAATATTATGTTTAAAGGAGAAAAAATTGAGTTTTTTTTGCAAACCTATTTTGATGATTCTTTTTTACTATAAAAGAGTTTACCTTAAAGTTAGTTTCATTTAAATTTGAAAAAATATCACGCCTAAGAATGGAAAAATAGAGGATGAAATTTTATATTAACTTCCGTTTTAGTAATTTGATTTTCACCCATGTCCCGTAGCATATTTAACATATAAATTATAAAAAATACCACTAACAGTTGACAAATAAAATAAATCACAAAAAAAATCGACTTTAAACAAATTTGCCTGTGTTGTACACCTCAATTAAAGAATTAAAAATAATCATTTTAACTTACTTGAAATAAAAAAAAATGTATAAGAAGAATGTGAATTAATTATTTTTATTTAAATATTCACAATATCTAAAAAGTTATTTTTTGAGTAGTTGCTAGTTAAATCAATTAAAACAAAAACGGGGAAAATATTATTTATTCAGAATATCAATTAATCAAATCAAAATAACAATTTTATAATCATATAAAGTTTAAAAAATTCATTGACAGTATAGATCATATAAATATAGTAAATAACTTAAAAAAAAAAAATCTTTTCTTGTTAGTTGTATCACAAGATCTAAAATTTTAGTGTAAACGTCTACCCTTAAGAGAATATCGTTTAAAATAAATACATATCACGTATTTTCAATAACACACGCACACTCTCCATTACCCACGTGAAAAGTCCATTTTCATAAAAGACAATTGATAAACAAGCTGACTTATTGTCCCTCGAGTCATAAAACGAAGGCAAGGTGCTTCACGCCTTCTTAAACATTTCTCGTTTCCCTCTCGCTCGCTCGCAGTTATATTACTCTCGGTAGCGAGTTGAGGAAAGAAAACGTGGAACGAAGATATAAGCATGAAGAGAAAACGACGGTGGTAGATATGCGCACATGTGTATATACATTGACGTCATTGTCAATGAAAACCCCGTCAAAGTAAAAATAACAATTGAGTAATACTACGAATGCTTTTCAAACTAAGATGACACGTAAGACTTTGTCGTAAGAATTCTTCTGTCACACGTGAGTGTCTTTGTGGGCTCGAAAGCTTTTTTCTCGGTTCGGTTACGTATTGGAAATGTATCGACGTATGAATTTATGTAAGCTTTTTATTTTCAGAATTTACCGTTCATTTCTTTGTTCACTTTTTTTTTATGAATAAAAAAAAAGTTTTTTTTTTTTTTTTTTTTTTTTATAAATACTACTCAAATTGCAAAAGTAGTTAAAAATAATTTAAATGTTTCAGTGATAGTTTCAATGTTTTATAAGTTTAAATCTTGAAATTTTTATACAATTTCACAATTTATACCAATATTATTCAAAACCTTAAAAATAAATAATGATCGAAAAAAACGTTTCTTAAAACATTATATTTACATCGAAAATATTAATCATTCAATCACTCTTAGATAAAAAATGCATGTTTCAATGAAGATAAATGTGTTTTTTTGAAAATTACTTACGACGCTTTGCAGCTGCCGTTGCTGCTAATATTACTAGAAAACGATTAAAAAGTCTCGAAACTCTTACAAGTCTTAATATAGTTTCTAAACAGTATACTTCAAAAGTGAAAATTTTTCTTCTAAAAGTTTAAATTTAAAAAATAAATCTAGATAAATATTAATTTGCGCCTACTTATAAATTTTTCACAAATATTAAAAAAAAGTCTTGCTGAAAAATGAATACAAACTTATAAGAAAAGAAAGTGTAAAGTTAAGATTTTCATCAAAACTGAACGCATGAGTTATCCATGAATAGAGTAAAACCAACGAGTAAAAGAAGGAAAAAAAACGTAAAGAGCCTATAAACCCCTTCATTAAACTGCAGTTTACCCAACAAAAGTCTTCTCCCTCACGAGGATAAAAAAAATTGAAGGCGCTCTTAAAGACGATCGAATCGGAAAATTCACGGACCGTTCCCCCACATACTCAAGAGGGCGCACGCGTCTGTAGTAAGAAAAAACACCCTTAAAAAAAAAGGTGCCGCAACGAGCTTTCATCTTCATCCTTGCCCAATATATTCAAGTCCCGTGTTTTTTCTTTCCGCATGAATTCAAAATCGTGTCTCCTCATCGTAGTGCGCTCTTTAGGGTCCTCTGCATTTGCGCGTCTGTGTTTACCTTACGCGTTTTTTTTTCCTTCGTTGACAGATGTTTATTCGCGCTAAATTTAATTTTGAAAAGTGTATCTGATTTTTAAACAGCTCGTGAATTTATTAATTTTTTTCTTTTTTTTAACGCTGAAAATGTAGAAGAAAGAATAGAAAAAAAGCGTAGTTATTATTTTATTTTTTGTGATTGATAGAAACATTTTTGCGCTTATTAGTGTGAATTATAATATAAAAGAGAACAAAATGAGATCTTAATTTACATTTTTAAACAAGTTAAATATAATGAGAATCTAGCGTAAGGTATTATTAAATTATTTATTTAAATTGTTGAACATTTTTCGTACACGTTTTTCTTTGCTTTACGATGAATTTTTTCAATTACAAAAATGTTTTTTTATTTGGAAATGAAATGAAAAATTGCAATTTCAAAATATAAAAGAAAAACATTTCTATTTCAGTGTAATAGTTTTTTTCTCACAAAAGTATTGGAATTTTGCTTTTAAACAAATTTTTAAATTAAAAACTTTTCAATCGCTACAACAATTTCAACTACAATTTCAGTAATAGAAAAAATATTTATTTGTGTATTTAAAATATCGTAATTGAATTTGTTATTTAATTTGTCAAAAAACACTTAATTGTAACTCATTTTATTGCGATGTCATGCAACATGTTATAGTGCTACATTTGAAAATCATTTAAATGCCTTTTAATTTTATTTATTTTCATATTTACGTTTGTTAATAAAAAGGCATCGAAAAATTCTTTCTAAGCAATGTATTTTTTTTTACAAGCATAATTTCTTATGTTCTTAGCTTTGTTTTTTTTTTTTTTTTAAACTTAAACTATTTAACGTTGCTTATTCAATCGAAGTATCTTTTGAAAAGCAGAACAAACGATTATTAACTCACGCATCATACCACGCGACGCTTACATAGCGCGATACATCATATAAACGACGTAAGCGTCGGCTCTTTAAAGAAATAACACACCGACTTAGTAGCATCGACAACGCCACCAATGGCGGTATAGTATGGCTATATATATATATATATATATATATATATAGTTATTATACAATATACCCCGCAGAGCAAGCAAAACGTAAAGCTCGAAGCAACTAGCCGCGGGTAATCCCCGTCAACGTCTCCGGAGCACGAACTCCGCGCTTTCTCGTCCGCTTTCCTTTACTTCGATCGTGCCGTACCTCGCCGAGGATGTATTTTCTCACGAATCGATTCGCTATCGTCGTCAGGTGCATAAAAGTGAGAGCGAGAGAGAGAGAGAAAGAGAGAGAGAGAGAGAGAGAGAAAAAGAGGAAAGAGAACGACCTTGACTGGTATTTCCCCTTCCCCGCTCTATGAGTGTTTGGTCCTGCGTGCGAACCTAGCTATTAAAAGCATAAATTTACACGTATACGGACAGACAAACTCTTCGGGAAACTTTCTGCAGTCGGTAGTTATGTATATGTATACACCTTATAACAGTAAGCCAATCATAAAAGGGACCTGCGCCACCAGGATCCCATAATGACTAAATCGTGATCACGAATAAGTTATACCGATTTTCGTCGGTCAGTGTCACCGACGCGTTGGAGGCTTCAATCGCTCGGTCGGTGGTACATTACCACCGACTCTCTCTCTCACTCTCCGCCCACTAACAGCTATGCATGCGCGACAATGAAAGTTTTGCTGGTGCCTTTACTGTTCTCTCTCTCTCTCTCTCTCGCTCGTTAGACTTTGTACTGTCTGTACGACGTGTATACCGACTCTTTTTACTTTCCACCTATATTGCCTTTTTTTCTTCCAAGGACTTTAAATGCCCCTTAGTTTGTTCAACGTACGCATTTCTTACGCTCTCGTAGTTCGAATGAGCTTTTAAGCCTCGGTACCGTGCACAAATTTCAGAAGGGTGTGCAAACCACGTCGGTATAACTGCATTTATGAGATACATAAGCTGGTTATAAGTATGCCCACGAAATTTAGAAGCCTTCGGATGGTATACAATCGAACGTGCGCCTTTTCAACTTAAGCACTATAAGTATTGATGAATAATAGTGTCTCTCACCTGTTTTTACAAGTTAGAACGGGACTGCGTTGACGATGCGCTATTTATTGTTATGGGGGAATACCAAGTTTGTTTGTATTTTTTTTTTTTAGGAATGCAAATGAAATATGGTTTGTTGCAATTATTTGGCTCAATGACACTTGGCAGGTATTTGATTAAAAGAATTTACGGCTCTTGCATAAATTAATCAAAATCTAATAAGCGCTTTTTGATTTAACTAACGAGTACTTTCTAAATAATTTTTTACAAATATAAGAAAATTGTAAAAAAGACTTGTAATAATTTCTTTTAATTTTTTTTATTATTAAATATTTGAATAAATCAAAATTTTGTTTAATTTAATAATATAAAACTGCAAGGAAAATGAAAGACGTAAACAATGCAAAGGAGCAGAGAATCATTTTCAAGACTGAGGAGCATTTATTCTTTGTTGATCAGTGCACCAAAGATGTAGCATTGACTAAAGTAGCTAAGCAGCTTGAAGCACGAAAAAGGCATTCGAAAACAGGTATAACACATCGCTGCTGCAACTTTCGTAAAGTTCGGCCGTACATACGCATACCATACAAGTGCAAATCCTTTTTTCCTTCTTTACGCACCGGCTCGCACAAAAGCGATCGACAATGCAACTATCCGTTTTAACAGATGCAGAAGGAAAAAAAAAGACAAGAAAAAATTTATAATCAAATTACTCGGCAGAAAAATTTTTGGAAGCTTACGTTTGTAGTAAAAAAAGTGAGCAAAATTGCGCAAAATAACAAGTTGGTTACGTACAGTGTAAGCGAGGAACGTCGAAAGAAAAAAAGAAACTAGGGAGAGAAAGTTCGGGAAGAAACGACGACGACTACGGTGGGGAAGAGAAAAAAAACGTACGTGAACGGGAATCCTAATGGTTATACCAACGAAAAGAGGGAAAATTGGTGAAACATCTTGCGTTTCGTATACAGTTGAAAAAAAAATGTATATATATATATATATATATATATATATATATATATATATATATATATATATACACGCAACGCGCAAAGGGACGCGCTCATCCGCGTTTATTTAAAAAGTCGACGAGTAACGAAAAAAAAAAAAGAACAACAAATTAAGGGGAGGCCTGAAGAGTATGGATTACGTTCTGTATTCGGTATACGTGTGAAACATCGGGTGAGTTCGATTAAAATTAGCTCTCACGCGGAAAGAATGCGAGACTCGAATCTCATTTTAAAGAAGGAAACTCGCGCGTGGGCCAATAACGCCGTGAGATCGAAAAATTAACAAATTGATGTCGGAGCTCAAGGTAAAGTGGCAATTTTCAATTTTCAACGATCCTCTTTTCTCTTCGCTATCTCTCTTCCGTCTCTTATTTTCTTTCTCTAAATTGAAAATTTTTACCCATAAAGCGTACGAACGATGCGATACGATGTACAAACGTACGAAAAATTAACGATTAAATAGCGTCAATTAATAGACGAAACTTTTGCAAACCGACAATGCTCGATACATAAAGTTAATTTTTATTAAATTTAGTCTATAAGACGACATAATTTTTATATATATGTGTGCTGACTCTGATGGAGTGAATTGAATATAGGTAAAGTAAAATTGCAATAATTAATATCGCAAAAATAAGAATAAAATAAATTAATTATTCAATATTTTTAATTATTAATATTGTAGTATTTCATTTTAATAATAATAACGTTCTTAAACTTACTTTAATTAAATAGAAATCAACGTAACATCAAAGTTTATTAAACAACAATTGTTTTGATATGCAAGATAAAACAAACAAGTAACTATTTTAAATGCACTTTCACAATTGCCACTTGGAATAAAATAGCTAACATTCATTACTGACATCGCCAAGAATTAAACTTTTACCGAGTTGAAATTAAAGTCAATCGATAAAAAAAAAGAAGGTAAAATAGAACTTTCGTTGATCGAGCCATTCTCTACGTCGTAATTTCCTGGAAAAAAGTACATCATCACAATACTTCTACCTTCGAAATCGTTTGTGCACGCGCGCGTGTACAAACTTATACTCGTCCTTTCACATTTTATACGTTCTGGATAATGTGACGGATAAAAAAATCAAAATTTCTACTTTTGTCGTTCAAGCAAGCGTGGAAAAAGTGCGGTTAAGGTAAGGGCAATAAGAAGTGGTAAATGTAGGCGTAAAATGTCGGTTATACAAAGTAATTCGGAGATCGACTTACTGCGATATTTCCAACGATAAATTTTATGAAATGTATAAGTTAAATTTTCTGAATAGAAAAATTTTTTTAAAAATAATAATTTTTTGATTTTTTTTGACAATAAAAAGGAATAAGATTCTTACTGCATCTATTACAGCTGCTTATCGCTGGATACTAATTACGATGTTTAAATATTATAAGGCGTTTCAAAGTTGTTGATGCTTACAGAAAATCCTTACATCTACCTTTTTAATATACAAATCAGTTGAAAATTATAAAATTTTGATGAAAAAGAAAAACTCTATTAAAAACTTATCCCATTTAAATTAATTAAATTTTTAATGTTAACTTTTCTCTAAAATAATAAAAAATAAAGGAAATTTCGATGAAGCGCATACATATATGTATAACATTAGAAAGAAACGGATGAAACAATCCGTTTTCAGAAGTTGGTTTGTTTTACAAACATTGCATCTTTTCTGCACGACGGACAACAAACAACGTCTCGGACGAGCTCGATTCACTTACGATGTGTCCTTCCATTGCAAACAGAACCATACACATACATATACACACATATCCGTGCGGAAACCTAAAAGCTCTTACACAAAAAGAGAGAAAGAGACCAAGCTAGCGCATAAAGCCTCTCTCGCTCTCTTTCTCCGTTTATTCGACGACGACGACTACACAAAGAAAGGAGACGACGAAACCCACTGAGAGCGAGGGCGAGTGTAAGAGTAAAAGTAAGAGTAAGAGTGAGAGAGTGAGAGAGAGAGAGAGAGAGAGAGAGAGAGAGGGAGAGAAGGGCGAAGGAAGTCTAACGATCGTAGGCGTGGGGTCTATGTGTGCAGCCTTTGTCCGCGCGCCGCTCCAAATTATGTCGTGCGGACCCCGAGAATCACCTCCCTCCGGTAATTGGTGCGAGAGAGCTGTTTGTTTTGTGTCGCCGGTCGCCGTGGTCACCACAGTCGCCGCCGCCGCCGCCGCCGCCGCCGTCGTCGTCGTCGTCGTCGTTGCCTCCATCGATGCCGACAGATGGCCCACACGAACGAGCGAGCGTCCTGCGATAACAATGTTGCGAAAATGGCTCGATAAATGAGAGAGAGAGAGAGAGAGAGAGAGAGAGAGTAAAAGGTGGGAGAGCAGAGACGAAGACCCCTTTTCCCGGAATTCAATTCAATTTAAAAGTCAATTCGACAGTTGTCGCATCGATTGGCTCGATTTCGATTTCTCTTAACACACACGCGCGCACACACACACACACACACACACACACACACACACACACACACACACACACACACACACACACACACACACACACACACACACACACACACACACACACACACACACACACACACACACGTGCATGCGCGCGCGCGCGGACACACGAAGTCGCATGAGAGAGTTTGTTCCGAGGATGGTTGCGAGTTTTCTTTTTATCACAGCGAATATGTTCGATCATCAATATTTTAACGGACGTCTGTTGCATTTTCATTCCCTCTCATTAATTCAATCCACGCGATTAATTTTACTTTTAAGTTAATTGAATTATCAATTACAATGAATTTGGTTTGATTTTACAAGATCCTTGCGTTAAAAACTCGGTTTCTATTCAAACGAATGTAATATTCTATCGTTTTATTATAATTAAAAGTTACAATTTTTTAAATTACGAAATATTTTCACTTCACAAATGCCAAGAATTAAAAAATTTTAATATGTATGTTACTGGAAAAATGTTCAATCTGTTAATTTGGTTTATTTAAATATAAAATGAAAATGTTTAAATTTTAAAAAAGTAAAACATTGAAAAGAGTTTTTGAAATTTTTACTTAAAGCTCGATCAAATATCGAAAAAATATATAGATTTTGATTAGATAAAACAATTTTAAAAATATTTTCATAGCATATAGTAACAAATAAAAATGTAAATGTTTTATCGAATTTTTTCAATCTGTATGATCGAATGATATAAAACCATAATCGATTTCAATTTCAACTACTACAACTTATTCAAATATTACAGTTTTTATCTTCGTCTATTGCGATAACTTAAATTTTTCTTATTCTTTAATACTTTCTTCATATTGCACGTTATATTTATAGAATATATAGAATATATTTTTCTTCAAAAATAACGTTCAAAAGTTCTTGAAAAATGAAAAACAAAACCATCTCATCGTTTTCGAAAGCTATTACGAATACTTTGATTCATCTTTACTGATTCACTAGTGCAAAAACTTGTACCCCATTACCCATAATAAGGCATACGAAACACACCGCGAAGAGAAAAAGCTGTTTAACTTTGTGGCCGTGAGAAAGAAAATGAGGTGTACGCAATGCGATATAAAAAGAAGAAAAAAATAAAGAAAACGACACACCCCGTAAAGACGAATACGAGGGAGAATGAAGAAGAAAGGCTGAACGTAAACGGCTAAGAATATGTACATAGACTTTCGCACAACTAAAACCTACCGAAAGAAAACGTCCCTTGTACTTGTCTACTTTTCACGAGTCCATACGAGCAAACGACTGAAACATCTCTCCATCTCTCTTTCATTCACCTTTTCTCCCATCCAGGGCGACCAAAGCAATGTCGTCTACGCGGGAGGGCTACAACTCCAGGGGACGTCGCGAGCGGCGATCTCGTTTGATTTTTCGTGAAAGACGACCCACTGCCCAAAATCACGACGACGAGGACGACGGGATGTCCTCGTCTCCGCTACGTCCGATGTGACCGTCGTTCTTGTTTTTCTGGGTGACATTCTCTTCGAAGATACTATTTTTCTTGCGCTGCGTGTGTCGTGTTCGCGGTAGTGATCGAACAAAATCGGACATATTTTCTTTCCTTTTCTCTCTCTCTCTCTCTCTCTCTCTCTCTCTTTTTATTTTTTTTTTCTTTACATTATGTGAGCTGTGAAGATGTGGCCTTTTTTCCACGAGGAATTTTCTTACGCTTTTTATGAGAGAGTTAAAGCTTACGGTACTTTGAAAATAAGACGCGATTTATTTAAGGTGAAATAAATTTTTTTGTGCTTGTCTTATATACGTATCTTATATTCTTAAGATAAATTAATTTATCGAAATAGTAAAAGGAATTTCGATTTATTGTAAAAAAAAGTGTCCAAAACAAAAGGAAAAGCTCAAATTCACATTTTATGTTTTTTTTTTAAGGATGATACTTTAATAAAATACGTAAACGAAATACAAGGAGCTACAAAGTTGAGCAATAAATATATTTCTGTTTACAGACACTGAAATTTATTTTAATAAATTCAGTTCCTCTACATTATTATATTTTGACGTTTGGCAAAAATTTAGTACAAGAATTATAATTATTTGATAATTAAAACAACAATGATATTATAAATATGATTTAATTATTTAATTATTTAAATTGCTAAAATAATCGATACTACTGATAATTCACTAAATTTATAAATTTTGTTGTACACTTATAAATTTATTCTAAAAATTACAATATTTTAAAGTAAGATATTTTCAATCGTGTAATGCTCATAAATAATTTATCAAATAATTTCAAAGTACAAAATGAAAATTTTAATATTTGAAACTGATTGGCAAAATAATTGATTTTATTTTGATCATTTGAAATTCTCGCACATATTTTAAAAATTTACGTGTATACAGCATCATTCTTTAAAGGAAAAAAAAAGAAAAAGAAAATATCCATGCGTCCAAAACCGTCAAAGACGATCGATCAAAAACCAAGGAATTAAATGAAACACTTTGTGCCCAGTGAAGATGAAAGAAGGAAAAACCTTCCCATAAGAAGATGTGATTGCGCAGTAGCGAGTTGTTTGTTGGGTTTGTCGCATTATATTTGCTTCGGTTCCAGTGAAATCGGTTTACCTGAACAAACGAGAAGGTTACATATACACAGAGAGAGAAAGGCCACCGCTTAGCCGATCATAATGAGAGATCAGAGGCGGTTATTAGCCGGACAAGGAAACCCATCGTTTTCGCCAAAAACGAGGAAGACTCACTCCCTGTCTTTCTCTCTCTCTCTCTCTCTCTCTATCTATTTATCTATCTTTCTTCTCATGCCTCCTTCTTTTTTTTCTTATTTTCTCGCTCGTTGACGCAACAGAAGCAGCAGCAGCAGCTTGCTTTGATGGCTTTATCGACCTTGCGGGAACTTAGTCCGTCTCCTTTTGCTTTTTTGTATATATATTATCCACACACACACACACACGTATATACTTGTTATACGAGTACCGTCTTCAGTGCACATATACGTCATGTGCTTTCCTCTACAAGAGAAAAACTTACAGACCGTTGTGTTGCGTTCTTTGTATACATATATGTATATACGTGCAACGTTGAAACGCTTTAAAGACTCAAACTGAGAAAGAGAGGGAGATTTATTCTCTTGAATACTCGAGGTTCGGACAAAATCGAATTGTTACGGAATTCTATGATGCCGCTTTAAAAGTTAAGTCCCCAAATTCCACGGAGGATTTAACAAACGAAATCATCTGTCGTTCTTATGCACACACACACTGATTTTAATCAAATTATTCAATTTTACGTCCTCTATTGTAGGTATATCCAAAGAAATTGTTTGAATGGTCATAGTTTAACATGTTCCTTTGAGCATATACTTTTATTATGGTAATTATGTCAATACATTTATTGTAACTAACATCATTATTGCAATAAATTTTAACATGTGCAAAATTAATTTATTAAAACGTATACGCAAATTCAATTAATTTTTCAGTAAAATTTAATAGCATTTCGAATGATATCATAATAACATTGATTTATAATCATTGATATTATTAATCCGCTAATAACTTAATAAATTACGTAAACTTGTATAAATAAATTATTATGTAAACACAGTAAAACGATCAAAATAAATTAGTTTTTAATCATAGTAATGTTGATTTTAGGTTTTAATAAAATACATATAATTTGTTCAAAGGTTCTTAAGATATAATTATATTAGAATTTCAATATCGATAAAATTTTAACATCAACACTAATCGCTTCACACGACAATAAAATCACCGAAAGAAGTTACTTGCTAAAATTATCAAGTTAAAATTTATTTAAAAAGGCAATTTTTATAATAAAATTATGAGTGAAATTTCAAATTAAATAATATTCTTTTAATTGAAAGAATAAAAAGTTCGTTCGAATAGATCAATCACGATGCAGGAATTAAAGTGATTGAAAAAAAGAAAGCATACCAAGCCCACTGAAACTTTGACTATTCACGCCAATGACGTTCCAGATTGACCAAAAGCGCACGCTTGCATTTCAAAGAAATCTCCTATCCACCTCCAATAGTTACCCTGTATGTACTGTTGCGGCTGCTACACGTGAACACATATATATGTATATATGTATACACACCGTTCGTAACACAGCCCAAAAGCAACGCAAACAAAGTCCCACGCGAAAGCCTCTATTGCAATAGAGAAAGAAAGAAAGAAAGAAAGAACGAGTGAGCAAACGACCTATGGCTATTTGCGAGCAGTCGGTTTCACGCGCGTTTGTAAGCGATTCCGTATACCGCACACGTGTGAGAAAGAGAGAGAGGGAAAGCGAGAGAAAGGACACAAAACAATTGAGATATAACGAAGCGTTTGAGGATTTCGTTTAGTTTTTAAGGCCAAAGTGTAGCGGACCCAAATTGCACGCGCCAAACTGACCAAACGTGCCACAATACTCGCCTAAGCTAGTAATGATTGACTGTGAAAACTTTGTGGGAATCGCTATCAGGCACGTGTAAATGAACATCTCTTTGATCTGTTGTAGCACATTAATGTAATGGTGTGATTCAAGTTAAAATTTTTGAACTATTTGTTTCGTTTCGAAATTTACATTTTATAATATAGTTATGATTTTCTCTTTTATGCCCGCAAATTAGGTTAATACAAATTTTTGCATAAATAAAAAATAAATGTCAAAATACGTTTTAACTTGGGATGAAATTCAATGTTTTATCATAAATTATAAATATACGTAAATATTGTTACGATATATGAAATTTTCTATAGAATTGAAACATATATATATATATATATATATATATATATATATCTTATTTAACGAAAAATATTGTTTACATTTTGAGAACTTTAATAAATGATATTATAAAAATTATTATTTGTATATTTGAGTAGATATCACTTACCTTTTTCGTGTTATTCTATAAAATTAAAGTATTTTTTAGTTAGAAAAAAAAAAAAAAATTTAAGCAGCATATCAAAAAAGATTAATTAAGTAAATAAATTTCTTATAACTAATATTAAAAAATTAAATACTTAAAATATAAATCAAGTATATAATAGTTATAGGTATTAAGAAATAATAAATAATATGATACTCGGAATTACGATCATTAATAATACGCTTTGAAACAATTTAACTTAATAAAATTTATGTTATAATTATAGAACATAAGGAATAGCAAGTTTCCAAAGCAGTATTTAGTCTCTAGAAACCATCGCAAATATTTCAAGTAGGCTCCCGCGTGCATCTTTGCGAAATTAGCGATTCCTCTTCCAGGTGCAGACGCACCTGCTGCACATATGGGGAATGCACTACAAACGTTATTTATGCAGTACCTTCTGTATTGTTTTGTCTCAAATTGCGAGATTTATATTATAATCGATAAATTTCGATTGTTAACAGCTTAAGTTAATATTAAATAAATATATTTATAAATCAATGTATTAAAAAATTTATAAAAAATTACTTGATTAATATTGTCCATCAAATATTAATAAAAATATTACATATTTACTTTTAAAAATATTCCCTGAGAGACTTATTGTTTTAAAATAATGAAACCACTTCCTAGAAAGAACGAAGAAAACAATTCGCGGAATAACAATACTAATAAAATATAAATGATTTTAATCTCGAAAATTAATGTTATATTTAAAATGAAAAAATTTCCATTTTATGCATTTTGTATAAAAATCAAATTAAATTTATAATTGTCCGAAAATACTCATATTAAAGAAAAATTTTAATTTAATTAATAAATTTGTAAAGTTGTAAATAAACATAACAAAGCCCTTCTTTTACATAAAAGTAAACGATAAAAAAATATAAATATTTAGTATATTACAGATAAATACTATTAAATGGTGTATCAACTTTTGTAAATTATATTACGTAGAATTTTATAACCTTCAGAATGAATAATTTTCAAGCTAAAATAATAGGTGATAAAAATTATTTAACTTTTACAAAAAAATATTATTTGAATTAAAAAAATAATACAAAGAATATTTAACTAAATTGTAATAAAATTATATTCATTATTTAATAATTCGCATAAAAAAGTATTCGTATTTAAAATTTTGAAATAAAGAAATTTTATAGAAGTTATATATCTGTGTGACCTTGATTCCAATAAACAAAATCTGATAAACACTTAAGTATAAAATAATTACTTAGAAATTTTGTTCGTAAAAGCACAAAGCGATCAAAATAAAATCGGAGATCAAAAGTACTTTTATTATGTAATATGAATTTTATTTAAACTTATTTAATGCAAAAAATTAACAACCATTCATTAAAAAAGTACAAGGTCACGATTAATATATTTAACGTAAGAAAATTTTACCTCCACTTTCAATTGTCGTTTGCCTTTTTTGAGTGAACTCGCAATCATAATTATGAAATCCGGTAGCAATCATTCATCGAACAGATTTCAAAATCAGGAACACACAATCACACACATAGACAAAAAACTTTTAATAAATATAATAGTTTTAACATACACTAATAACTAACCGTACAACTAAAAGAACACAATTAAAGATAAATAAGATTAAGACAATATGAAACGAGCGTGTGAGGAACACTGTTTAATTCGGAGAAAAACAAAAGAAAATCCGACTTGCGACCGCGATACATAAACAAAGTCGTGCGTGCACCTGTAGCTCGCGAATTCGGCGACACTCGCGAGCTTCACCGGCTCGCGTACAGTTGGTGCCACTTGTCGATTCTCGTTTGTAGGTATTGCCAAATTCTGCAGAGGGCAGCACCAAACGGGTGAAAATTGTGCGAGTTAAAGCCAGCGAGGGGTAAATTTTATCGAGCGTTTTCCACAGGATAAGGGCGACCTTTTACGTTGCCAGCGAACGCGGCGACGCTTTGCGGATAATGTAGGTATTTTGTGACAAGAAAGATTATTGATTATTATTTCCTGCGCATTTTTAAAATTTTTCAGTTATATACGTTTTAAATTTTACCTTGGATTCATAATCTTAAAAATATATCAAAATTTTTTTAGAATAATTAAGGTTGAGTTAGAAGAAACATTTATGAAGTAAAAAATTTACTAATTTTTCAATATAATATACAAATGTAATAGTCATCGAAGAAGAATTTATTCATTAGCAGTTATTGTAAAAATCATTTTCATTATGTAAGTAAAAAAAAACTATTACAATAATTTGATATAATCAATTTTTATTAAATTCAAATGTTAAAGTTTGATGTAATGATAAAAGAAAAATTAATAAAAATTAGATTACTTAGACAAGATATGAAAATCTTTATTATTCCGTTCAATATTCGATAATGAATCAAAAAAGTAACTTGAAACGAGTTGTTTCATGTAATTTAATTACTCATCTATTTTTTAAAAAGAATTCCACTTAAATTAAAACTTAACGGGCGGGTTGAATTTTTTCTCATTTATCAAGTATTGTTTAAGAAAAATAAACGTGTATGTATGGTTTTAAAGCGTTGTTGTTTTGTTAATTGAACACTATTTTTTATAAAATTTTACAAAGTTATTTATGTACATGTTTAGTGTTTATGTAAATCTACGTATCCAAGTCAGAATGGAAATACGTAAATTTTCGCGTCTCTTTCATTAAGTGTTAAAGTGTTTCTTAAAGTGTTAAAATATTTTCTGTAAGATAAAATATTTGTATTAAAAATATATCTACAAAAATGTACATAATTTTTACATTTCATTGTTAGTTGACACATTAATTAATGCGTTAAAATTATCAAACTGCTTTTTTAAATTATATAATATATAGAATAAATATGAATGATGTCTTTCATGAATAAATATCGAAACAAATGTATATTATACGACATAGCTATTACGTTTTTTTTATTTAATGAACCTTACGAAAATTCAGTCGGATTAACATCTAATATAAATACGGCAATTAAGTCTTTAATTATAGGGCGCCACGAAAGAAAGATAGAAAGTGAAAACGACTCTCGTACAACTTGCCAATAAAATTAAAACGAGAGAAGTTCTGGCATCCCCACAGGGATTTTAGAACGAAGAAGGCGCTATAGGTGTGTATGCATGTGTGTGTGTATATATATTCGTTCACGAATCTTCACATCGGAACGATGTTTTTCGATTCGATCTTGTCGTTTAATTTCTGAAAATCGAGCAAAACCTACTGAGCATCTCGCAAACGAATCTTCGTAACATGTATATATAGAAGTTATACGGGATCCCAAGAAAAAGAAGATACGCGGTTGGTATATGCGACCGCGTCATCGTCCTCCCGTGGATGGCGCAGCAAGGCAGAGGAGACTGTTGAAGATGGGCAAGTAATTAAGAGTGACCTGTCGGAGATATAACAGAATGAGAGGTGCGTGTCGCCGAGGCGATCGCGAGACCGAGATAACGAGCCGATCGCCTCTGTCTGACGCCTCGCTCGCCTAGTCCCGACTATCTTCTTCTTTCTCCACTCCTGCTTTTCTCATCTTTCTTCGTCTCTTCTGCTCTCCGCGTTAAACGTGCGCATGTATATGGCTTGGCAAGAAGAAAGAAAAAGTTCGATATACATATATATATATATATATATATATATATATATATATATATATATATATACACACACGCGACGAATGAGAATAGGAGGTGAAGGAAAAAGTAAATGAGGCAAATAAATGGCAAAATTAAAACATTATTAATAAATGTTTTGAGAATTTATATTAACGTTAAATTATTTATCATGAAAATAAAATTGTAAGTAATTTTTTTAAAGAAATACATTCAAATAATTTTTTTTGATGAAAAAACATTTTTATGGTTCTTAAATAATTAATTTAGCAATATTTCATTTATGATTTTTTAAAAAATCAATATTTATTGTATGCAATGTTTTGGTAAAAATTACGTATAAAATTTCTATTTTCTCGTAGTGCAAAAATTAAGGAATTTATATTCATTTTAATGTCGAGGATCGTTCATTTTTTTTATCTTATGGCACAATTTATTTTTGCTGCTGTAAAAAAATTTAATTTTACAGAACTTAATAAAAATCTATTTTTTTATTATCAACGCAATATATTCTATCATTACATTAAGTTAAATTAACAAATATTAATTTATGAATATAATATTATATATTAATATAATAACGTATCTAATTTAAGTGCAACACAAACACAATGTTGTACTGATCTGATTCATAAAAAATCTACGATTAATAAAAGTGAAGTGATAAATCTAATATACTTGTTACTTATTAAGAGTATTAAAACTTTAACATTTTATGGATTGACATAAATTGAACTGTCATTATAATAAAATCTACAAAACGTTGTTTTCATAAAAATCTATTTTTCATTTATATTATTACAATAATAATTGAAATTGCACCGTCTTAACGACGTTTTAAAACAGGAACAAAGAAAGCAAAATCATCTCCTTTCATTGGAGATAAGGTATTCAAATAATACATAGCGTTACGATCCTTTTAAAAGTCAGCAATGTCGGAGCGCAGATGGAACGAGGCAAGAGGAAGAATGAGAACGAGGATTATACGTAAAAGGAAAGATAAGTGAGAAAAAATTGTTTCAACCCTTTTCTGCAGCACCAGAATCTCAGGCTCGTTAATCTCTTCGTGGCCTCTTACACTCTCCTTTTCTCTCTCTCTCTCTCTCTCTCTCTCTCGCTCTCTTCTCTCTTACTCTTCCATGGTCTACGTCTCTATTTCACGTGAGCGCCGTGCAATGCTACAACGTCTACTCGGTTAATTTACGACGCGATTTGACCGAAAATGTGAGCGAACGAGCGAATCGCGCATCTCTCGATTTTGTCGCTTTTTGCTTCGAACGCTCTTGTCCGCCTCACTTCTTATTTTTTTACCTTTTCGAAGTTTGTTTTACTTTTATCTCAACTTTAGCCGTAAGTCGATTTTGTTAAGCTGTTGAAATTTTTTTACTTTCATCTTGTTAAACATTTAACTTTTTGATTAAAAATTTGAGGTCGAGTACTTATTTTCAATATAATTCAAGTAATTATTTTCAATATAATACAATAATTATTATTTTTTACTAAAAAGTTGATTAACAAAAATATCTCGGTATATTAAAAATACATTGTAAAAAAATTATTAAAAATCGATATAAAGATAAAATCAATAAACTTTATTTTGAGTAGTAATTTAAATTTACCAAAATAAATTGAGAAAAAAAATTTTATACATAACAGTTATACTTATTAAGGCCAGGTTACCCCAATAAACGTAATTTTTTTCAATACATTTTATTCATAGTACGAAACATGTTGAGTAATCAATTTTTATACATATGAAAGCACATATATAAATTTACTTGAAATAATTTTTTTTTTTTTTTTTTTCAAAATGGCGGTCCTGAAAATGGCTGCTGAAACTCATCTGATTCACAGATGGATGACATCATTTCTTAGAAAAGAATTATCTGAAAGCAAAAAACAAAATGGTTTCATGTTCTGTATCGAATTGGCTATGGCCTCAAGCAGAACCAGAAATATTCATTATTATTTAAAAAAGTTATAAACAATTAAAAGTGAAAAAAAATGTTAAAAAAATTCAAAAGTCCGCCATTTTGTTTTTTTTCATTGAAAATATTTCATTCTGCTTGAGGCCATAGCCAATTCGATACAAAATATGAAACCATTTTGTTTTTTGCTTTCAGATAATTCTTTTCCAAGAAATGATGTCATCCATCTGTGAATCAGATGAGTTTCAGCAGCCATTTTCAGGACCGCCATTTTGAAAAAAAAAAAAAAAAAAATTATTTCAAGTAAATTTATATATGTGCTTTCATATGTAAAAAAATTGATTACTCAACATGTTTCGTACTATGAATAAAATGTATTGAAAAAAATTACGTTTATTGGGGTAACCTGGCCTTAAGCACATTTTATTGTTCAATATGAGATACATCGAAGCCGAATAATTTACTATGTACTTATTACCTAATTGTTCACATATTCATAAATTTAATAATAAGAAGTTATGCATTGTGATAAAAATGTAAACGTTTTGTTGCCTTAAATTAAAATAAAAATCAGTAAAATATATAAAACAAAAAAAAGAAGAGAAAAATGCGCTTTATGCGTCACTAGCAAATTAACTAAATTAATTTCTTAAATACTTTAAAAACTTGAAAACAAAAATAATATTAGCATTGTTGATTAAGCAAAAACAAAGACTTCCATATAACTTCATGTTTAAATTAAATGAAAAAATTAGCCGCTAAAAAGGTAGTAAAATGAGTCACTCGAAAAATGACGAGAGTGACCAAGAAAAGAAAGAAAAAATGAAAAAAGAAAAATGAAAATAAAACCATGTGAAGATAAAAAATTTCAAACCGCACAAGAAAACATGGTTTTCTTATCTAGTGCAGATATTGATTAATGAATTACTCTCATAAAAGTCGACACGGGTGCTCCCATGCTATTCCAAAAATTCCATAATAAATTCTTCTCTTTCCTCCCGTTTTTCTCTTTCTCTCTCAGTTCTCTTTCTTCATTCCTCCTGCACGCTTCTCATTGTACCACTACCGTCGTCATCCTCTCGAGTGTGGGTCGTGGTATGCGGTCCGCTTGTCTTTCTCCTTTTCCTTATCTCAAGTGTTTCGAGATTGGGCATATTTTGTTTCTATTGTCCCTAATTAGATGCCGTTTAAAAGACCTCCCTCTCTCTCTCTCTCTCTCTCTCTCTCTCTCTCTCTCTCTCTCTCTCTCTCTCGGCCTAACGAATCGACCGGTTCTGTTCTCCTTCTCACGCCGACGTGTATATATGTATATAAAGGACGAACGTGTATATATATAATATTGAAGACACGCAGAACGAGACGAAATCGAAGAGGACAGTGCGACACGAGCAACTTAAGATATCATACATACCAGAGAAGAATATTGGAATGGAGAAAAAACCGGTGACGTGGAATTGCGATTAGGTGGCGGTTGTGAAAGAACACATTTGACGAATGCGACACCCTTGTGTCGATGATTGTTTAACGTCTTTTTATGCGTTTTATTTATTTACTTATTTTGTTGTATATTTTGAAAATTATAAACGTAGATTTATAATTATTTCAAGGATAATAATTTTTTTTTCAATTCTATTTATATATTTTTTCAACGTTTATTTTTCTAATTTATTTATTTACATTTCATTCGAAATTCATTCATCAAAATCAAATTCTTGAAAATTTTTCATTTTATGAAACCATGTATTACACGGTAAAAATGCGGAAGAGACATAGTAGAAAAAAAAAAGTATCCGTTTCAAAGTATCGATGCAGATATTTGACTTTTTTGAGTACGTCTTCGTCCCGACTTTCATGAGTCACTCGTTTTCTTAAGAAAAAACAAGATAATAAGAGATAAAAAGAGCGTAGACAACGCACGTAGTTAAAAACGCAAAATGCACCTGGCCGCCGCGTACGGGGATCAGGTATTATCTTCGTAGAAAACTTTCGACTTTTCGCCGGTGTATATTATAACCTCGCGCGAGGCTCGACTCGATAAGATAAGAGAGGAGCGGCACCGAAGTAGTCCAAGAATTTTTGACCTTCGGAATTTTTTTCCATTGTTATACATGTATATTTTTTGTTCTCCCTTCTCCCTCCTCCCCCCCCCCCCCCTCCTCCACGTTCGTGCTTCCAACGACTTGTTTTATGGCCAGAGCCGAGAATATGCCGCGGTGTGCCTTCGGGCTCATATATTTTGCACTTTCTAACGTTTCACTTGCTCTTCGCGAGCACTTTGTACGTATAGATTAAAAGCTTGTACGGTCAAGGCGCAGGTTAAACTTTTATTCTTCCCCTTAGGGCGAGGTAGAGGTAAGGAGAGAGAGAGAGAGAGAGAGAGAGAGAGAGAGAGAGAGAGAGCTGATAAGGAAAGAATGATTTATTGCTATCGTTTCCTCGACGGATTGCTTAACGAACGTTTAAATTGTATTTTGCAAAGTGAGCTTAGATAAAATTAGGGCTAAATCATAATTGTATGAAATAAAATCTTATTGTACTTAACTTTGATTTTATATTCCGTTAAAATACAATTGTACGATTTTATTATTGTATGAGATAAACGATATTTAGTAATAAATCTAGTGATGGTGTTTTAATTTTATGAAATGCAGAATTAAAAATAAGAAAATTGGCGAGTGGCTTATTTTAAACTATGTGCAATGTCCTTACTTAAATCGCGCGATCTTTCAAGAATAATTTGAAACAAACTTTTTTTTCTTCAATTATTTTAATCTTTGCAACTGGCCAAGCTTCGTTCTCGTTCGCATCGCGTCTCCTTTAACCAGTCGCGCGACAACCGAGAGAGCATAGAGTACGTATTCATCTGCGCACGTGTACGCGAATGTGTGCTTGCGTGTGAATGCATAGCCACACAGCTGAGAGAACTGTGACTTTTGCGGGGCGAGGAGTAACATTAAGGTCTAAAGGCATTCCGTTCAACGCGAGAATCGATCCGAACGGATAAGAGGACCGGAGAAATTCAAGAATGCTTTTAGGCGAGTGGTCGCCCGGCCTAATAGACGGACCGTGTCCGGCTTTTCGATTGACCCTCTCTCTCTCTCTCTTTCTCTCTCTCTCTCTCTCTTGCTCTCGCTCTCGCTCTTTTACTCCTTCTCTACCTTTATACACCCACCATTACTGTGAGCTTCATCCTTCTTGTCGATCCTTGTGTGTCCGACGTATAGGAGTCAATCGCACATAGGTAACTTATTCGAGCTGATGAAAAAATTGTTAATTTTAGAAATATATTATATTTTTAATATTGAAAGGAATTAAAAATTTAACTTTGAATAAGAAATATTTTTAAATCAATCGAGTTCCATATTGCTTTTGCTTTAAAACTTGAAAAATGTATTTTTTTTAAATTATATTTTCCATTTTTATCTATACAATTTTTTACTTCGATAAGTAAAAACATTTAAATGATTCGTATTTTTCAAAATAAGCTATCAACGATTTTCAAATTCGCTTAATTATTACATTTTTCAAAATTTTAGAAAAAATAACCCTGACAATTGTATCGTAAATTTTGATAGGCTTTTTAAAACCTCAAAGATTTAACTATTTTTTTTTTTTAAGCGATATGAAAAATTATCAGCGCCTATATACACCGACATCGCCGATGAGAACTTTTTCTTTTTCCTTTTTTTTCTTTTCACTTTGTGGTTATTTTCGTATCCTTTGCCGCTTTATCTTTAACTCACACGTTCCACGAAAAGAGTTCTTGTATATGCTGATAGCACGGGGCGGTTCCTACACTTTTTTTTTATCTATAAATAATCGCAACTTAAATGTTAACAAGCGATGGTCGAAATTGAAATCACTGTAGCTTTGATAGCGGATTCTTCTTCGGAAGCTTTGGAATCTTGGTTCGCGCGCGTGGGAACTCATATCGAAGGACAAGATGAGATTTGACATTGTTTTTTTTTGACATTTTTTAAGCGAGACAACAACAGAAAATCTCGCTAGTCAATTAATGCTATGCTTTATGGCAATATATTTAGTTAAGCTAACAAACATTGCGAATTTATTTTCGATGTGTCATTAAAATCCTTCACTTGTTGAATGAGTTTTAAATATATTATTTACATTTATTTGTTTTTTTTATGTGTAAATTTTTTTAAAATACATTTATTTCAAACAACCTACTAGAATATTTTTATAAACTTTTGTTTGTAAAGGTTAAATTGATAAATAAATATCGTAGCTTAAGAACATCTAAAACGAGTGTTACATTTATTGATTAGCTAATTGAATATAATTTAAATCATATAAAATAGCTAATACATATGATGTAATAGTATAAAATGCAAGTAAGCAATTTAACTAAATTCAAACAATAGCATTTTAAAACGCTTCTATAATACTTTTATATTACGTGTTTTAAATTGCAATATTAAATTATATGCGGTTAATCAGTAAAACATACATTAAATTTTTTTAAATTTAAATTTTAGAAACACCTACTTATGTATTAGTATCCATTTACGAAATGAATTTATTGTGCATTATTGAACTTGTTATTAGTTATTAAATTAAAAATAACAAATTAATAACACGATATTTCTTCACATCATTGTACACATTATTCGAATTCACTTATCCAATATATTAATATTATATTATTTATTTTCGATAGAGCCAAATGTTTGGAGTTCACGCGTGTGAATTAAACGCTATGAGAAAGAAAATTACACATTATAAATATTGTCGATAGGATAAAAGATAGCGATAAAATGTAAAAATAAAAAGAGACAATGGACGCCGATAAAAAGTTAAGGGACGCTTGTAAAAAGGGGAGAGAAACCCCTCTGTGCATCGGTGACGCGATCGCGTGGTGTGCATAGTCATGCCGACTCAAAAATACATTTCGATGATCGATGCACCAACACGTCGCGAATAGTCAGATTAGCGTTGCTTTTTTTTCTTTTTTATGGCGTACATTGTATTTGAATGTTAAACAAGCCAGCGGTAAAATATTAAAGGCATATATTTAAATAAAAAATTATTTTTAATAACGATTGGAAAATATTTCAGCAAAAAGCTATTTCAATAAAATAGTCAAATTAATTGCAATTGTGAAATATTCGCGTAAAACATTGTTGTAAAGTAACAGCATTTATACAATTTTCACTCAATTAAAGCAATCAACTTTATTTTAATAAATATATATTTAACCAATGCAGGAATAATGAATAAATCAAGTTGAAAAAAGTAAGTTAAAATCATCCATTTGCAAAGTCGCGTGCACATATCAAAGATTCAAGAGGGTTAAAGGAGCCTGGGAACATGTCGCGGAGAAGGATAAGAAGAAGAAAAAGAAGAGAGACTCCGGTCCTCTGGCTATGGAAATTCGAGGGAACATCAGCGCGTTTATGGCTCTAATGGTTGTATGTGTGTACGCGTATGCGTGTATACATTTAGGTATATGTGTATAGTATACTATAGGTGCGGGACGCGTTCGTTAAATCGTGCAGCGCAGTCGTCCTGGTCGAACGAGTTGTACGGCCGGCGCCAACGCCGTCACCCCGACGCCCTTACACTTGTTCGAAAGTGGACTTACGCGCGGAGGAGAGAAAATTTAATGGGGATTCGAAATCAGATTCAAGCGATAAGCGGACTGGGAAGAAGAAGCGAGAGAAGCGCCGAGGCGCGAGAACGTTTTTAATGATAATGTATGCGAAAGCTTTCGACTTTGGATTATTTTCGCCTTTTTTAATATATCGATCATTTGAGAATTAATTGCATTGGGTGTTAAATTTTTAAAATAATCGCTTCTTTATTCATTATTGAGGATTATCGTAATTTACATCGATAAATTTACAAAGAAAATTTTATTAAAAGATTTTATGTAAAATTTTTAAGGATAAATAAGTGAATTTAAATATTTCGAATTTTTTCCTGTCTCAACATTGCACCCACATTAATGATAAATTATCCTACATGCTGTCTAGAATACATGAAAAAAATGACCCAGAGAGAGAGAGAGAGAGAGAGAGAGAGAAAGCAAAAGAAGCGAAAAGAAATTCGCAATTTGCATGGGTCTGCAAGGAACAAGGATATAGATACGGCTGTGTAACTATACTTATATATATATATATATATATATATATATATATATATATATATATATATACATGCACGCGTACACGGCAACAAGCATATTATGAATCACGAGCACGAGGCATTCGCACGTTTATATATGCGCGAGCGGGTGCGGTCGCGCAAAAACATATAAAATGGGAGGTGTAGAGAGTGGCGAAGGGGGAGGGAGAGTGAAAGAGGGTGTAGGTGAGGTCGAAGGTCGAAACGCCTCGAATGCAACGGTGGTTTCAACTCCGTGGGCAACGCGCGGCCGCCTTTTTCGTTCTCCTCTCGCTTTGCTCAAGAGCTCCCTTTGCAAATTTTGTTGGCCAAAGGGGAAGACGTTGATTAATACTTGATTGTTTAGCCCCTACTGTGTGTGTGTGTGTGTATACGCGATGCGTGTGCGCTTGTTTGAAGACCGGGGGACTCTCAATTGTTCATACATGCTAATGGACGACTGGGTCAGGAGAGTGCGAGCGCGTGCGTGCGAAATTGTTTGTAAGGCAGATTGGCACTTTGAATAATTACTTGGCTTTTGAGTTGATTTGCCTGTTTTTCTTTCTCTCGCTCTCTCTTTCTTTCGTTCAAAATTTTTTTTTTTTTTTTTTTATTTAAATTTTTAAAATTGATTGATTAACGTTTTTGTATTTATTCTTTTGTATGGATAAAAGTAAAGTACATATGTAGTCGTTTCAAAGAATTCGGTAGTAAGAGCCCAATTATCATAGTAATGCTAACCGTACTATTGTTTTCCTATTTGCATGTGCTTTAAAACGGCCCGTTATTATCTGAAAATAGATTTAATTTATACGATGAATATTTTTACCGAATTTTTTTCTTTGTAAAAAATTAGACAATTACAAAATGATCCTTTGAAAATTAACGCGATAAAATCAAAATTCAATACCGAGATAACTTTTTAAAATATATACAGCCAATACATTCTAAACTAAGTGGTCAGCAAGATTTTTTTTTCAGACCTTAATCTCTCATTTTATTTTAATTTTACTTTTTAATTTTACGTATAAATAAAAATGGGATTAATTGTATAATAAAATAGTTCTACATTTGTTGCATCCTGAAAAACAATGATATATGCAAGGATGCACTTACATGAAAACACGAACAATCATTAACCGCAATACAAATTTTCACGATTCAAGATAATTGCAATGAAAAAAGAAAAAAAAAAGCTAAACAATTTATAAAGTAGAAATGTAACAATAGCTGCAAATGTAATACGCACACTTCCACGACAATCAGCATGAAATATCGGACGAAACCTCATCAACCTGTCGTGGTATCATCACATGAAAAAGGTGGCGTGTAGCGCATCAATCATCCAAGAAACAAGACAAACGAACGAACGCCGAGATAATTAAAAAGGCCGACGAACGAGTTGCGCAGACGACTCTATATATTCCTTCGTAGCCGATGTAAACGAGCGAGTTACTTTAACGCGGCGAGAAACAAAGAACCGCTAACGCGCGCCCGCGCGCGTAATAATTTTTAGCCGGCGGTATTTACCAATGATGTATACATATACATGTATATGTATAAAAATATACCGAAATCCGCACGGCTTCCGGTGAGAAAAGAAAGAACGCGTAGGCTTTTGAAAATTGGCGACGCGATACATCGGCCTTGTCGGTTAGTTTGGTAAATAATAATACCGCGCGGGTATAATTAAAGAGTAGGATAAACGAACGAACGAAGAGAGAGAAAGAGAGAGATAGAGAGAGAGAGCAAAATTGTCGAGGTATACTCTCCTTGTCGAGGATAACGAGGCCGCGATGGCTATAAGTGGACCACACCGAGGAAGAGACCGAGCTGCTCGAGAAATAAACGAAGACAAAGAGAGCGAAACTTTTTGACGATATTGCCGTTGCTGCGGAGGTGGAGCGGCTTTTTCAATTTCATTGTTTTCTTTTCTTTAGTTTTTTCTCTTTCGTTTTCTTTTCGACGATATGTTTTTGCTGCACTTCTTAGTCTCTTTATTATGGTTAATTAATTATAATGTACGTGGAATATGTACCGAGTTGATAAAGTTGATGCAATTCTTACAAACAGATGACGATGCTTTTAATTTACTTGATGCACCTATTTTTATAAATAAATGATTAATTTTAGAAATGAAATAGTTTCATTTGAAATTAATTATTTAAATGATTGAATAAAACTTTTAGTTAAAAAAATATCTTTAACAAGATTAATAGTTTGTTTTACTTTTTATATTTGGGTTAAGAATACTTTTAGATAAAATAGTTAAAAATTTGTTATCAAACCTGTAATAAATTATAAGTAATTGAACCTAGTAGCTTATTACATAAAGTTTATACTTGATCATATATTTAGTAAGCACACCGTAATATATTGGTATATCGATGTACACCAAAGTTTTGTTTACCGCATTTATGAAGAATAAAATTAGTCTCAAATCGTATTATTAATATACATGCAATATAACATGCACGAATATAAAAAGTATTAAAAAAAAAAATAAAAATAGACCCGCAAAGCAAATCAAAAGGACATAGGTACGTATATACAAACGCAGACAAGCCGGCGATATTTAACCGTGTGAGTGGTCAGTTAATCGTCGGGTCGACTACGCTGTTCAAACAACAAGGGTGTAGTCGTAAGTTTGCCGCCTAAATTTAATTGCTAATCGGCACTTGTGCGCCCTTTTCTCTTTTCTCCTTCGACGTCCTTGAACTGCCCGCTGGATTTCCAAAATTACATTTTGGCTCGATTGATCCATTTGGCAGGTGTTACACTTTCTGCTGATACTTTAGAAGGCTTGTAATTGTTCGCATTAGTTGACTTTTGAATCTAACGAGTATTTTTCATATATTTTTTATATCAACGAATTACTATAAAGGTTTATTCAAGATTCGATAATTTTTATGTATTATAAAATAGTTTTGTTGTTAAAAAAAATTCAAAAATCGTTTTAATCTCATTTTATATAGATAATTAAATATTTCTATCATTACTTACTGGACCTTAAAAAAATATAAAACAATCTCGATTTAACATTAAACTTTATTACAAGTTTAAAACGTAATAAAACAACATTGTTAATTTCTTCAAGTAATTATTCGCGATATACAACTTTGTATATTAATAAAAATCAATTAAAAACGAGCTATACTATTTTGGGGGGGGGGGAGAGCAAAAGACAAACAGGAGGTATTCAATTGCCTCGCGCAAAATACAAAAAACAAACTAACAATCATTTTAAAGCACATAAAACCAAGCCGAGATCACAAAGCGGCGTTGACCACCGAAAAATCTCTAAATACAGCTGTCTTTGTTCGAAACGATGAGAGAACGAAGAGATAAATTCCGGGCGACCGAGAAAACCGGATAAGTCGCGCGGTTATACGGTCGACGGTGTAACCGCGTATTTATATACACACGTCGGCGAGATGCGAAATTAAAGATTCGAGGAGACAGAATGGATCGATTGGCCAACTGCCGAGGACGATTTCAAGGCGCGATATATACTTCTACGTCACGGAATAGTAGTCGCAACACACGCGCGCGCGTGCACATATATATACATACAGACACGTACAAGTTTGCTCAACGAAATCGAATAATGTTACATATATATATATATATACAATATAGCCGTTGATACATATATGTAGACAACGCGTGTTGAGGATATATGTATAGCGGTGAGAAGCCGATGAGAAAAGTTAACGCGCGTGTCGCTGTGTGATGATTCTTCCAAAGCCCCTGATGTATATACATATAGACATATACACAGAAGAGAATTTTCGATCTTTTAAATCGACCTGGCTCTTCTTTTTTATGCTCGTCCGAGGCGTCGGACTGGAACGCCTTCGATCCCACCGGTATATGTATATATCTACACACGAGTATGGTAAAGTATACTGTATATATATACATATATAGATATATACTAGACCTCCCACCAGGCGCCAAATTAACGACGAATTAGTGACGCGCCGTTTCTTTCTATACACGCATAGTGTCTTCGTTGATTTTCCGTTTGGCGCCTAGAAGGTATTATAAAAGATTAGAAATCGGGCGTGATTCGTTTCTAATATACTCACCTCGACGAATATGTGTATAGGGCTCCTGCAGTGATTATGGCGCTTGCGCTTGTCTTCGGAGAAATCGCCTCATAAATAGTTGATATTGACAGCTCGTAAAAATAGATCGTAACTATCGTAAAATAAAATGTGCGAATGTAATCGTTTGCCAATAAATGAGAGTTTGTTGAAAATTTTTTATACTACAATATATAGTATAACGAGGCAAAGCAGTCTTATACGATCGCTTATTTTTTAAACGTGTGAAAATTGGTTAATTTTAAGGAATAAATACCAAAGGCTTTAACAATTCATTAATTCCAATTAAACTTTTAATCGTATTTGGTATTTAAAAATATTGAATAATGTTAATTAAAAAAAAAAAAAAAACATTTTTTCGCTTACCTAAGTAACCGAGAACATTTATAACGAGAAAATCTCTCGAAGTGTGTACAAGGAAGAGTGAGAGAGGGAAAAGAGCGAAACAAGGCCTCACAGTCGTCAAGATGATGTCGGTGTGGTTTTCAGCTCCGCTTTTGCGCGCTCAGGTGCAACGACGAAAGGATTTTCGTGTATACATATATACACGATTGTATATACGCGGGATCTTTCGAAATCCGCAAAGCGTTAATCTCGGAGCGAATGCTACGGTTCGTCAGGTAAACCAGATAAACGGATCAGTCTCTTCAACTTGTGTACAAACGCTCTCTTTCCTTATATTTCAGTCGAGCTCTCGTTTTCTCCCACGAAGGAGGTAAGAAAAGCGTGCATAAGCAGCTACGATTACTGGTTCGGACGAAGTTTTGCCTCTGTGTCGATTGCTCGGCCGACGCGAGCGGCGTTACTCCTTCCTTCCTTCTTTCTTCTATCCGCTCGTTTATACATATATATTTGTATACTCTCGTTTTGTCGGCCGAGAGAAGCTCCCTTTCCGTTATTTAATCCGTAAATACGCGGATGAAGAAACGCTCTCCATTCGCGCGGGCTACTGGAAAATTAACCGATAATCTGAGCCGAACGCGTCGCAAATGGATTCTTATTTTTCATCCGTTTATTGTTAACGTGTTTTCGACGTGCCGCTGAATAACGATCCTCGAAATTTTAAACAAAGATGAAAAAGGGTTTCTTGCGCCGATTTTTTTTTTAAACTTTTTCCGAGAAATTTTAATTTTTTTATACAATAATCTCAAATTCGTTCACAAAAATAAAAGAAAAAATAATATATTAATCGGAGAATAATTGTTAATTAAATCTTTAAAATTTTATTACTAAACACACAGTACAAATATGAGCGTTTCATCTATTACTTTGGATAATAATTTAACCGATGGATAACTACTAAATAAGTCGTAAAAATGAGAGCCAAAAAATGCGAGGAATCAAGTCTGTATAGCGCAAAGGACCACCTTGTTTTAGCTCGTAAATCAAGGATCGTTCTCGCAACTGAACGTCTATATATATATATATATATATATATATATATATATATATATATGTATACACGTACATATAAAAATATACGTATAGCCGTAGGAGGCTAAAGATATCGTGCACGCGCCAAAAACGGACCGCGAGCTCTGCGGTAGGTTAACAACTATATACGTCTCGCCGCGGCGGTCCTCTTTCCTTTCCCGGAATCAGTTTCGCGACGCGATCCCGTATAAGCGATCTCTTTTTTCTCTCCCCCCCCCACCCCCCCACCCCCCTCTTACTCTTTCTCTCTCTTTATTATACGCGAATTTGCCTGGAAGAGGCTTAAAATCATTATGTGAGAATGGTTGTAACGGCTTGCCGCAATGCGCGATGATTGACGAGAAGCTCGGTTAAATAATCGCTTTCCTTATACCGGGCTTGTTTGCATAGATTCAGTTTTTTCTTACTTTGTTTGTACAAAAAAAAAAAAAATGTTTATCTTTGATTGAAACTTTGAAAGCTACTTTTTTTTAGGTTGTTGATATTTTATTTTAATTGTTTCAGGAAGTGCAATAATAATAGCTTTAAAAAATTTTTGTACAAGTGAAAGTTTTCAAGTTTTTTATATACAGCACAATAATAAATATATAATTTTTTTTATAAAACACTGCTCTTCATTATAAATATTGTTTAACAGGCTTTTTAATCAAATACGAATTATCTTCTATTGAAATTGTGTCACGTTATAAACTTGCCTCTTAGATTGATTAATATTGATATACCACAAAATTTTTGCACATCGAACATTTTAAGTTACTTTTACTATTTAATCTAATAATTTCTATTATAAAAAAAACATCTAAATTAAGAATTCCGGTTAAATTGACCAAATAAAGAAAATTATATTGATCGCATTTGGAAGGACTTTTTATGGTTATTTTGGCTGACCGAACCGCAATACGCTTATAATCGCACCAACGGATTTCCTTCACATTGTATATATGTGTATATATACATGCACAATAACGACAACAAAAAAAGAAAAAGCCAGGACAATTTTCCGCTACTCAACGTCAAACTTGTCGTTCGTCTCGAGTTCAAAAAGCCTATATACACACCGTGGAACGTTAAATAATAGAAGGGAAAATACCGGCAATAGGAATAGAAGTTTCCAAGACGTGAAAGAATCGAGACAAAGAGAGCGTCTTACTTCATTCTTTCCCTTCCATCTAACTGTCGGGAGAGCAGATTTTTGAGATGGGCAATTTATTTTCGAGTCGATCTTTATCTAGCATTTGAAACGGTCAGTATAGCGCATTTTTTCTGCGTGCGACAAATTCCTCGTTCCTTCTATAGCTCATTTTACTGATGTAACGATGTTTCTTGTACGCACTTGCACTACAAGCGCGCTCGTACTATGGGAAAATAGCTTGAATGAGGTCAATTGTAAGTAGGTAAGCCCTTCGATTTTGTAGGATTTTAGCTAGTTTACTTTTCCTCTAAGAAATTTTTCGATAAAGGTTCTTTTTTTTTAAATCCTTAAGGGTTATCCTACTATAACTGTAAAAATTTAAGAATTTTTATAAACTAATTAAAAGAAAATTAATAATATATTGAAAATATCTTCTGAATAATCAATCCTTTATTTCTAAACTTTCATTAATATTTATTTTATTCGAAAATACGCATTTTCCTTAAAACTATATATTTTTTTTTATACAACGATTATTCAATATTTAAAAAACTTGGAGTGTCAATAGCGATTATTAATATGTTGGCAAAACAAAAGTAAGTTTTTAAATGTATACAGTAATTAATAGTAAAATATTATTTTAATGGTGCCATTACAATAGAATAACCCTACAAGCTTATAAAAGACTGTTATTTGTCACAGAAGAAGTCAATAACTCATTTAATAAAATAGCGTAATTCAAGGTAATATATTGTAGTTCATCGTTTAAGATGGCCAGTTCAGATAACTCGAAATAATTCTAATAAATGTCATCATTTCTCGTCAGTACGTTAATCGTATTTCTAAGTGATCAATCGACAGGCGGCTAATTGAACAGAAAAAATTGAAAAAAATAAATATTTTCTTGGCTTACTATTATGACAGCATAACAAATTTTCATCCATAAATGGACATTTATTATGTAATTCGGGTTGATATGGTCATATCTATGTTGGATTTAACTAAAAAAAAAATTGAAATCTAGTTCTGAAAAATAAGAATGTGTAATAAAGTTGCAAAGTTGCAAAAATTTAGGACAAAAAATGAGGAACAAGATTGTGTGTATAGTGTAGTGAAAATTATTATGTTACAGAAAAAATTGAGAATTGGTTATATATAATGTATTTTTAATTTTTAATGGATGCATGAGAATTGCACTATATTTGAAAGAATGTGGGAAAAATAAGAAAATAAATCATGAATACAAGAAAAATAAAATAAAGGGAAAATATATAATATGGCCTAAGATATTAATATCTTGTAAGACTTGTTAAGGTTATCTCCACTGTACATATGTCGGAAGAAGGCCAATTACTTTTTTAATTTCGTTGACTATTAAAATTTTAGCAAATGAATTGTGCAAAAGTTTGTAAAATTAATGTTGTCTAATAAAACATTGATTGGTAATTAAAACTTTTTATTTATTTAATTACTTAACATAAAAATCTTCACTAAAATATGTACGGCCATGTCACTCTGATTTACTCAACTTATACATAGTATGCTTAATGATTAAGCAATGTTATTTATTTGTGGTATGTAAAGAAAGTAAAATGAAAATCTTTAATCTTTTTAAAAAATGTAAAACGATTTTGAGTTTAGACTAAAAGAAAGTGTGCCACCGCATTTATTCACCTAATCGAAGCTTCACTTACTTATATTTTACTATTTTTTATACAAAGGTAGCAATGTAAAAATGCATTGCACAGGCGCATAAATGGTTGCATCTAACACAGGCGATTTTGGGTTCATCAACGCTGACCTATACTACCGTCACTCGTTGAGAAAAATTTAAATAAATCGATCGGTCATATTATTGATTTTTAATGAATATATATCCAATACTTGGTATTATATATATATATATACTTAGCATTTAATACTTAAATATTTATGACATATTTTACACCTAAATTTCTAAAGCAATTGTTTATATTCATCAAACTACTGTCACACAAATCTGTTTTTATTAAAATTCTAGAAATAATAGCACTTGGAAATAAATAATATGGAATTTTTAAATCAATAAGGTTACGTAAGATGCATTATCGTTGAAAAAATATATTTATTAACGAGCTAAATCAAATGTCTTACTTACCACATTAACGAAGTCCTGAAACGTTATGGCTTCGACACGAATTTCTTTCGCCCTCGTATAAAGAATGTCTCTTTTATTTTCTGGAATTTCTGCCACCCATTCGGTGCTTGTTAGTGCCTTTAAGAAATCCTCGACAGGAATCTCTCCGAAACCTTCTGGATCGTACTAAAATTCAACGCGATAAGTTTAGATAATATTTTTAATTGTTTGATAATAGAACTTTTTGAAATTAATATATCTCACCTTATCAAACAGCATTCTCCATTTCTGAAGAATAAAAACAAAATTGAAATAATTATAATAATAAAGTTTGCATTAATTATTGTATTTCGGTAGATTTTTAATGAAAGATTAAATACGAAATTATTTTTACGTTAAAATTTAATGATCCGTGAAAGGTAAATAAAATTGTTAAGATTTATTTTTATACAGAATCTATTTGCGTTAAATTTTAAATAATTATAAATAAAATTATAAATGAAAAATAAAATTATCAAGCAGACAAATGTATTTTTCATTCTGCTTTATTTATAATGAGAAAGTTATAGTAAATTTTGCAAAGTAATATATTTATTATAAAATTGTTGCATTAATGCAAACAATCGTTTTTATATGATATTTTAGAATTTTGATCTGAACTAGAAATTGAATATTTATCAATTAAAAAAAAAGATATAGAATGAACAATAAAAATAAAGAATAGCACATTTCTTAAATCGTTAAAGTACAATTCGTACATTAAAAGAATAATGACGGAAAATTGTCGACAAGCTTCCGACATTCTGATTGGTTTGGTACATAAAAAACAAATAGTGTAATTGGTTATAATGCAAATATGCAATCAGCTAATCATAGAGAACTTTTTGAATTTGAATTTATCGTTTACAAAACAGAAGTCATTCTAGATTGTAGGTTAGATGTATTTGAATGTTTTAAAATTTTTTATATGAAAGAAAAAAATAATGTCAAAATTTAAAATGGGAAATAAACATATTGAAGATTCTAATATACCTAAACATAAATTTACAAATTTGATATATGTCTTTAAAAATAGCCTAAAATATTGGCAATTAAAAGGCTGGTGTAAATTAGTGGATCATAAATTTATCGAAGATTATTTTAATAATAAAAAGAGGTAATTTTATATAGAAAATTCAACTTTTATTAATATTAGTATTTATTAATAATATCAAATGAAATGCTTTTTATATCACAGAATTTTATGGAGAAGATATACTTTTGATAAAAGGGAACAAAATCAACCAGAAAGTGAAAACGAAATTGAAGGAAGCGCATTACAGATAAAATTGCCCAGTATCATTAAGAAATTGACGATTACGAAATTAAGAAAAAAAAGAAATGAAAAAAAAATTAAGAAATGAGTAAGTGTGCTATATTATCGGCTAGAAATTTTGACGTTGATGATATTAATAAGCAAATCACTAATTTATTAGAATACACCAACAAACGCATTTATACTGCTATTGATACTCCTATAATAATAATGATGAATTAGACGATCTTATTTTACCAGAATATTTAAATACGATAAATCCATCAAGCTATGGCCCTATCAATTACGTTTGCGAAAAAATTATATAGTTATGTTGATTAGAAGTATAAGTATATAAGAAGTATATAAGAAATATAAGTATTAATGAATAGGGGGAAGTCCCCTAGTTGAATAGAAATAAAGTATAAATAATTATTTTATAAGTTACTCTCGGTAAAAAAATCGCATTTCTATATACATAAAGTAGAGTGAAATCCTTTAAAACATAGGTATAAAAGTGTAGTAAAATAAAATAAAATTTAAGAACGAATAATAAAATAAATTTTACTCTAAGTAAAGATCTATATGGATGTGAGCTTACGTCGTTAAGTAGTTCTCGACGATATTCCGACTCGTCGATATCCGAAGCGAGATCAGTATGATCGGTAACGTAGCCATCGCACTGACCGCTGTTGGCCTCGCTGTTGGCGTATTCCTCCTCGATGGCGCCGGTAATTGTCGGTATCGATGCGACGCTTGCCAACAGCATTATCGCTCAAGGCATTTTCGTCACCGGGTAAAACCCTTCATAATTATCTGTTGGTGCTGCTACAATGACAAACGTTATAAACGATCATTAAAAGCTTACGACAATGACATTTGCTATTGTACATATACATATATGCACGGCTTATAGCGTTTCGCTTCGGAAATATTTAATTACAACTATTTATTATTCATTTTTAATATTAAAATTTACTTTATTATATTGCTTACTTTTTTATACTTTAAACAATTGAATTTAATTCAATGAAAAAAAAAAAGACTTTAATATATTTTTGTTAATATGTGTTATATATTCTTAAAAATTATAAAATATTTTTGGTAAAAAATACTATAAATTTATGTATTTTCATTTGTATCAAGAAGATAAAATTTACTTATAAAATGTTTCATTAAAATTTAAAAATTTAATGTATAGATTTTATATTATTATACAGCGAAACTGTAAATTTATTTATGATTAAAAGTTAAAAAAGTAGCACATTGATATAATTTAATTACTATCTACTAGCTTATTTTATATTTTATCATAGTAAATTTTTTTCAAATTTTTTTATAACTGCAAAAAGAAATTTATAAAGCAGCAAAAGAAAACTCAATTTTTTCAAATTATATTTTTAAAAGATTCACAATTTCATAAGTTACGGAGTAGTTAATTAGAAATAATCTTTGTAAAAAATGTCCTGTTACAAAATCGAAATTTCTTTTTCAATAATAATCATTGTTAAATTATTTATTAATAATAGATTACTATAATATTTTTATTCATCAGTAACTGTACTGTACTCAATTTACGTACATTAACATATTAATAAATTAAAATTCTGGTTATTGCGTTTTATACTTTTTAAGAAACGAAACAATTTTCATTTTTGAGTACCTTACCGTGTTTACATTTTCACAAAGTAAAACGTCAGTTTCTTATTATTATTATATTTCGTCTCCCTATGTATACTTTAATTTCAAATAACATTTTAATAATCAAGAAGATTTGAACATCTTTTTTAAAAAATGTTAAAAACAATACCGACATCATTCGTTGAAAAAGGAAAACCATTTAAAACATTCAGTTTGTCTATAAAAAGACAAAATGAAAGCCAGAAAAAATTCACTTGAGTCTAGGCGCTTGGGAGCTACAAAAGAGCTTCGCTTACACACAGACATACACATATATATTTGTCGTCGGAGCAACGTACTCCGACGAAACTTTTTGCAAAAGAACCTAGCTACACATCAATTATTGACCATGCAATTTCTCTCCGAGTTGTTTTATAAAGATTTATTTAAAGTTTAATCTGAAATTATGTTTTCTTTTTTGTAACCAAAATATTATTTTGACGATATTCTTTTTATGATTATAATAACGAATTAAAAATCTACGATTGACTTTATCGTAATAGAGGTTATCATTAAAATATGAAGAAAAAATATATATACGATATTGTTTGTTACTGTATTTGTGAAAACTAGGTATGCAAAGTTAAATCAACTCGATAAAAATAAATTCTTTTCGGAATAAAAAACATTAGCCTTATCGCAAAACAAGGCAATCAATCATGGAATTCGCGTTTAAATATTCATAAAACCTAAACAACATGACCCGAAGCAAAAATCTAAAGAAACAATAACCCTTCAAACTACACGCGGAAGCTTATCGACCGTCCGACACCCACAGGGGGTTTAAATCACCGACGTCGACCAAAGAAGAAGAAGAAGAAGAAAGAAAAGAAAAAGAAGAAGAAGAAGAAGAAGAAGAAGACGAACAAGACACAAGTGCTAAAGCAAGAGGGCAAAGCTAAAAGACGGACAGGTAAAGTAGGAAGTGCGCCCTTGAATCGCGTCGTCGCCTTGTGCGCGAGCGCACAACCTTGTCCGTCTAGCCTCTCGTTTAAGTCTCTATAGCTTATAGTTACCTTTGTTAACGCTTGGAGTACACGCGCTTACGTAAACATACACCTATGTATATACGTGTACTCATACGTATATCGCAGTACTAGTAAAAGTATTAGTAAAAGGCGCGTCGTCGTTCGAGCGCAAGCGGATAACAGACCGTAAGATACATTCTTCAATCCGCTCGAGTCTTCGTACGAGGAGTGAAAAGAAAAACTCGAAACGAAGAAAGAAACGATGGAACGTAAGAGTGCGCGAGCTAAAACCCGCGTTGCGCATTCGCGCGTGTATATATATATATATATATATATATACATGTAGATATTTGCGCGAGAACAACGTAGCGGGCGTTACCATGGCGACGACGCGCGCGCCCGAGCTCCACGAGGTAGGGAAAACCGACGCCAACCCCTGCGCGCGTGTTTTCTCTTTCCCTAACACCCGCTAAGCAGACGGATGAGCTTTCAATACGATATGCACGTATATAATATGTATACATCTCTATATGTGTGTGTATTTATACATGTATATATATGCGAACATCACGAGTAACCGTGTAACCCTCCACATGTAAAGTTTCGTATTATGTACAGGGTTATTCGAGCAAGCGCACGCGGAAACCGAAAACGAGCGCCTCGTCTATCTCTTTTTCTTTCGCCTTTACCTATTACACATATATACACACCTATACATCTATATCTGTTAATATATACTTATGTATATAAGAGGTAACAAGCGTCCACTCTGCGCGCGAAAGGTTTTCAGGGTCGACGACCTGTGTCGCGATTATGCAATCTCTCTTTTCCTTCAAGCTTCTTTATACACAGGGCCGCCGCGTTCTTTTCCCTCAATCGACATTGCGAAAAAGAAAGAAACCTTAGAGGCTTGGTTTTAGATAGATGTTTACGCGAGCCGATTGAGTTTACTTACGTGTGTTGCACGCAGTGTGTAATTATTTATCGACACGAGGAGAGATTCGCTCTAACTCTTTGATTGTCGCGATCGATTTTCTAAAGCATTTTTCAAGCATAATCATACCGAGTTTTAAAAGCTTTAAATTTTTGTTTCTTCCAGAATTGTATTATTAAAATAATTAAAACCACAAATTTTAGACAACTTTTTTAAAAAGCTTTCTTACTTTGTCGTAAAAAATATTGTTCAAATTTCTATAATATATTATAATTATAATACGTTGTTAAGCTAAAGGTAACTTAAAAAACTGTCGATATTGTTGATTAATTAATAAATCACAAATCATAGCGAATAAAATCGAAGTATTTATATAAGTTCAAAATTATCATTTTTTCAAGCAATTATCCAACCTTTTCATCAATCACAGCTAATTTTCAACGAAAATTTAAATCAATTACATTTAGCGGTGCAAAAATTTAGTTAACCCTTCTTGCCTTAAGGAGTTAAACTGCACCGGCAGCCTACCACTAACAACGTTATCAAGCAAGGACGTCAAGTAGCCCACGAAAACGAACGTTTTCGCTCCATCGCCGTTCGCTCATTTGCCGCTCGACGACGAAGCGCGCGCGCGCGCGCGCGACCGCTAAATAGCAAAGACCCTGCGATACGTCGATCGATCGAATGCTGCATATACTTACTCGTATCTATATACAAATACATATACGCGCGCACATACAAGAGTACGATGGTATTAGAATTTTAATCCGAAAGTGCCGAGGAGAGGAAGTTACCCGTGTGCGAGGGTCACGTGTGTACATTCTGTCAGAGCAGTCGACACGTGGCTTGACTACTCCGCAAACACCGGTAGTAAATAGAGAGTAAGTGCTTGGTCGCTTGATAAGCTTCTCGATATTGAACTTGGATTGTCAGATTTTAAGTTACCAACTTTCACTTTATTCGGATAAAAGGGTTTCGTTATACCTGTTGGAGAATTTTATTTGCCTTTAACTCGAATTTCATTGTTCGAAGTATCGAGTGGAAAATTGAAACTGATATAAGTAATGCGAATTTTATGGAAAATTTAAAATACGTGAATTGAAATTAAGAAAAATTACTAGCTCACTTATTACATGCTTAATCATAAAATAGTTAAAGACATAAAATTATGAAGAGGGATAAAATTTTGACATTTTAAAACATCGTTAAAAAAGTTCATCGAAATTTCTTGTAAACATTCGTGTTCATATTAGTATTTTTGCATATATTTTAATTCATTTTGATAAGTATTAACAATACTCTATTTTAGCCATTTTTTCAAATCAAATCAAACTTGAATTTTATCATAAACTTATTCAAATGTTAAAAAATAACTACTATATCTCGATGAAAATTATTTTAGACTTGAATTTTTCTCGATACTTTCTCTTGTTGAAGCTAAAGAATATAACTATCGAATGTTATCTAGTTTCAATTAAATAATTACGCTGGCAAAAAATTAATTATCGAATTTTTAATTAACATATTGGTAACATCAAAAGAACCTGCGTGTTTTGATCAAATTTCAAAAAACTTAAATGATATTTCACCAAATTAGAGCAATTTGTATTTTTAAAAACTATTAAAAATAAACATAGTACTAAATTTTTGGTCTTTAATTTTTATCTAAAAAAAAATCGATTAAAAACATACCTTCTAGCAAAAAAAATTCCGTATTTTATTACGTAGAAGGCATTATTTTTTAAAAATTGACTTAACCTTTTGAAAATTTCGAGTTAATTGTTCGAGTTTAAAATTTTTTTAATTAATTAGATAATACTTTTACGTATGTTCGAATGAAAATCTTTTTATTGCATCTGACGTTTCAATTTATTTAATGAGATTAATAAAGAGGTTAATAAACAAGTTGAATTATATCAATTGAAAAAAAAACTTTGCGTTTGATGAAACAATCGACAAAAACAATAAAAAGAACTAGCACAAAAGTTCATCGCGATTCCGCGGGGTGCAATATTCTTCAAATAGTTCAAAATAAACTATAGCGTCACTTTTGTACGTAAAATTAACTCTGATATACACTCTTTCTTTTTATCTCTCATTACCTATAAAGCTTTGAAAATATAAACCTTGTATGCATGCATACAAACCCATGCACACCTATTTAAAAAGGACCGGAAGATAAAAAAGAAAGAGAGACGATAGAAAAACTTAAAACGGCGCCGTAACGGGATACGACCTCGATTCGCGATATATTCCCTGCGCTCTTACATACATTCACACGTACGCTCACGCATACACATATATACGTATATATGTGCATTTATATAGCACGTTTGATATATACACATTCAGTAGAATTTTGCCGCAGTCACGCGACGTGTATATACATACACGTACGCGTCCGCCGACACAGCTGCTTTACCGTACGTATATATATCGACTCTCACACCTTCTGTATCACCTCGAACACGTACCTCTTGCGCTTTTGTTTTTTTTTTTTTTTGCATTCGACTCTCTCTCTCTCTCTCTTTCCTTATTTCTTCTCATCCCTTCCCCCCGTTCGTTCTTTAGTCACCGATGCACTTTTTAATTCACTTAATCCAGACACCCTGGCGCCAATGATTTTTCGATCGCGAAAGCTTTCTCATTGGTATTTTCAAATTGTCCTTAGACTGTAATTCGCACACTTAAAACTTTAAAGAGCTTTTACCACGAGTTTATGCACGTGTGAACTTCTACAATTTGCGAAAAAGTTGTATTTTCTTTTCGTTTCAGTTTCACTTCAATTTCTATTTTAAAAGAATAGTTATGATTTCCGCAATTGATTGGATAATTTTCTTCGAGTGACTTTTTAGTTTCTTTGACAATTTTGGTTTTTTTTTTTGAATTTTAATAAATTTTGATAATAGTATTTTTTATTTTAATAAAATTAAATAAATTATTATCATTTAATGATGCATTATTCTTTAATTAATTAAAAAAAAAAGAAAAAGAAATTTCTAATTGAATATATTCATATAATTAAATTTTTAACAATATTTAAAAAATATTCACTTTCGTCAATATAAGATATGATTTTATTGAAAAGTAGACAAATTTTTATACTTATTACTTTATTTTTAAAATTTTTTATTTTAATATTTCTTACAATTTTCTCGTTTAAACGAACATAAAAAATTAGGATGCGCTTTTTTATTGAAAATACATTTTAATTTTAAGTATATTATATTTATTGATAAAAATATTTTAAATAAATTTTTGTTACTAAAGTATTAAATGAGTTAGAATGATAGAATGATGATTTTAGAATCAGCATTAAATGAATATTCATTTATTATATTTAAATTTAAATAAATTTAATTAAATTAAAAAATATTTAAATTTTAATGAAAAATTTAATTTTCTCATAATTATGAATGATTTTTAATTAAAATTGCACAGATGTAAGTATATTGCGGCAAAATGGGACAAAAGAATATTGATTATCGAACTTACATACCTTGTAAAATAAAAAGTTCTTATTTAATTATCGCAAGCTTACTGATAGAAAATCGAATTATTTTATTTTTGGAGTTTTAAAAGTTTGTATTAAAATTTTCATCGACAGAATAGATGTAATTTTTTAACCTATCAATATTATTGTAAAAAGTAATCTTCCTAGCATAATAAAATAATGTTTAAATTTTCAATCTTTTACAAATAATGCATGACTGAAACTTACATATTTTTACTTTCACAGGTAAAATTAATTAATAAACTATATGTATATGCGATAATCATTTTTCATTCGGCAGTCAGCTTCAATTTTATTTGTCGATTCGCTTAACCTATATTTCTTTAGAATTAAAAGTTGCATAACAAAGTTGAAAAAAATAGTTTTTACATATACGGTGTCGTAGAGACAGCTATAAGCACTAATTATGTAATTTATGTAGGCAATCATTATTAGTATAATCAATTTGAATTTATAAACATAGAGTTAGACTATACTATTGAATTAACTAGTAAGCTATGGTTCTTAGTAATATCAAACTGGACATTAGTTTAAGTTTCTAAGCTTACATTAACGATAAGCTTTTTAACGAAGAACTTTTAACAAAAATCATCGAATTTTTAAATCTAACTTTTATTTAGATTAATTTAAAATATTAATTCTTTTTACGGTGATTAATTTACGATTATTGGAAATTGATATTGATTAAATTTAATTTTAAGATGATAAAATTAAATTATTAAATGCAATTTTCAACGATTAAAATTTGTATATTTATTACAAAAATTCTATATACGTTTTTAAAATAAATTATTATAAAATTTCACTTTTATTTTTTTCATACAAAGTTAATTATTGTTTAATCTTCAAATGGCATTTGTGAACATTGAAGCACTTATTTTGATTGGTCACTAAATAAATACGACATTTTTAACGGTAAAAACATAATTTATAAAGTAAACAAAATATTTTTTTTTTATAGATACAATGTTGGTTAATCCAACAAAAATGCTAATAGCCATAAAAAAAAAAAAAAAAAAAAAAAAAAAAACAAAGCTAATCATTACTTTAATTTCGTCGGTAATTGCTTTTGAAAATAAAACTTTTTACCTCAATCTCAAAAACAAAGAAACAAAAAGAATCTCGCTTTATGCTTAAAATATTTTATCATAAGGAAACATCGGGACGATTTCCGCAGCTGGTGCACGCACCCCCGCGCAGCGGCACATGCACCGACAACCAATACAGCCCCATACACATTCGCACGCTATACGTATGTGCACAAAAACACATATAAATATACGTATGTATCTTTTACATCAGTGTGTAGATGTAGAAGCAGACGTACCGGCGATAGTCCGTAGACCCCTTGGTTTGTGTGCGCACGTGCATGCGCACCGCTGGAGCCTATACCACGAGCGTCCGTTTAAATCGCTCTGCGTCTCTCTCTCTCTCTCTCCCTCTCTCTGTGCGCGCACGCCGCTGGATAGGGGAGAGCAGAAACGTTTCTCCTTCTTCCCCTCGCTCTTTTTCTCTCTCTCTCTCTCACACACACACACACCCTATCTTCTTCTGTAGGGGTTGCCAATGTATTCTCGGTGATGGTTCGCATCTATCCCCCAGAAGTCAGCGTACGGTAGTCCCTCATGGCATCGCCATCTTTTTCATTCACGTTCGCTTAGCCGTCGAATAAGCCGGCCAACTAATTTTTCTCCGTTTTTTCATCGACTCGTTTATTTCACGAATGTGATAAAAGTTCCATAAACGCGGACGACTGTTTTACTTATCTTACGTTTGATTTTGTTGGACGAGGTGCGCGCGAGATTAACGGCAAAGCAATGTTTACGGATATTACGTTTAGAACGGATCGTCAACACTATGTGGATATTCTTTTTTTTTTTTTCTTTTAACTTTTATGAAATAATGAAACAGTGATAATGTAACTGAACAGACACTCGTTTATTGCACTTTGTTATTCCTCTCGTTCTCTTGTACTCGTTGATATTTTTCTTTCTTCCTTTGCATGTGCAGGTACTCGTGTAGTTTATGTGTTTATTATTTATTTATTTATTTATTTTTTTTTTTTTTTTTTTTCATCTGTTATCGAAACTCATTAAGCTCTTAATAATGATTATTTCGTTCTAATTAAATCTTGTGCGTTTACTCTCTGCGTGAGCTTTTATAAAGCACGTTTTAATAATATATCGTGGATTATTACTACTCTTACTGGACGTATATCGTTATTCTGAATTATCATTCATTTGGAGGGGTTTTTACGGCTTGCGATTTACAATTCTATTATTTAAAAAATCGTTAAAAACTCTGCTTACAAGTCGTTCAACAATTAATGGCAAGTTTTGCATCAGATGCATCAACAAGCGGTAAACTTTATCAAATATTTCAAACTGATTATTTATTCCTTTCCAGCTCTTTACACTTATTATCACTATTTTGGACGAAATATCAAAAAGTTATAGACTAAACGTTACATAAAAAATACAATAAAAAATGAAGAACACACTGATCGCCCGCACGCACTCACTCACTGTACATGCCGTTTAAAAATATTTTCGCACAAAACCAAACGACAACAACACACGCCGTTTACGAAAACAAATGTATTCGTTAAACGGAAATTTGTCGAAAAGTACAAATAACGCGTCGCGTAAGTCGGACGCATTACGCGCACGTGTACGCATCTATATATCTCTTAAGCATCACTCTCAATCATCACCGTGCACGATAAATTCTCCGACGATAATCCATGGATGGTTGCGCGCCAAAACGTTGAAAATTTTTGGCAGCATCCTCGTCATTAATGGCGCGCTATAATCGTCGCGCAAAAATAAAAAAAAATTAAAGAAAAACGCGTAAGCGCGTTCGATTGAACGTTGATAATAATTATCGTTAATTCGCGTTTTAAAATTCGTGTATTTCCATGTCCGGCAAGACGATAAATTCGAGAGAAAGAGCAAGCTCGATGTCGGTAAGAGGGGTTAACGGCAGCCAAACGATCGATCTCTCTCTCTCTCTCTCTCTTTCTCTCTTGGGTCGAGAGAAAAGGTGAGCGTATGTATGTATGTATGTATGTATGTATGTATGTATATATATACATATATATATGTATGTATATATAGTACAAAAGCGGCAGCGTTGTTACTCGCGACCACGTGGAAAGACGGACGGAATGCGGATTCGCGATATGGTCGCGACGTATGCGGCGAAGCGGGCGTCACGCGACTGACTCCGAGACTTTCTCTCGTGTGTTGTGTCGTGCCACCCTCTCTCACCCGTGCCGGGGTTTGCACAGCCCTCTCTCTCTCTCTATCTCTCTCTCTCTCTCTTTCTCTATTTCTCTCTCTTTCTTTCTCTTTCTCGCTCGACTCTCGTCGCCACCCCCGTTTTGCCCCTGTACGAACGAGGTCCCCTCCTCCCCTCCCCCCGCGACCCCACTTGTATAGATATACGTGTGGCGTTGTGTGTGTGTGTATGAGTGTATGTACGTTCCATGAAAACCCTCGGTGTCGGTAACAGACGAAAGACGAAGTCGTCGTGTACTCCGTACGTACATCGCGCGGGGCTTTCTCTCTATCTTTTTCGTTTTCGCTTTTAGTACGCAGGGAGAATGGGATAATCGAAAGCCTGCAGGGCTATATATATATATATATATATATATATATATATATATATATATATATATATATATATATATATATATATATATATATATATATATATATATTATATATTTATATATGTAAGGCAAGCGTATAGTTTTTGAGAGATTGCTTCTTTTTTTTTGGTTGTTTTAAAGTTTCGTGGGTTCGCGAATTTCCGAAAGATCGGCTTGAATCGAAAATTTTAGCCGATAGAGTCAAAAGTTCGAGCATTAGGTAACGATTGAACGTTTTCGATTTTATTTCGTACTAGATAAGACGCGCGAGTCGTTGCTTTATAAAATTAGATTATAAAGAGTTCAAGGTTGTGCATCGTTGATTTTTCGTTAAAATAAGAATATTCAGCACGTATTTTTACGTTTGGTAAATTATAATTTAATTAGAAGATGCTAATATTCTTTTGTGAAGATGTACGAACAAACAAAGCGAAAATCTTTCTCTTAATACAAAACATATTTATAAACACAAAAGAGAGAAGGGAAATGCTTAGCTTTGTTCTTCTTTCAAGTAAAAACTACCCTTGGAAATGCGATAACTTCATCTGCATATGAAATACGCGTGTATCAATGCAGCTTTTGCCTTACGAAAGACGCTAAGTATAGGGTGAATTTAATTTTAAGGATAAGAATATATATTTCATTTATTCGACACCAACGTTTATAATTTAAATTAGTCTTCTAAATAAAGAATTTATATTTTCTTGAATATTTAAATTTAATTATCAAAGAAATATAACATGCTTAAATTTTTTAATTTCAGATGAAAATTCATTACTTAAATATTTATATACGAAAAAACTATCATTTTTCTCTATTTATTTTTTGAATCGAAATTTGCTAATTTACAAATCAAAAAAGTTTTTTGTTGTTCAGATTATTAAAAAAATTTATTTGTTGTAACAATAATTGAATATATTAAAAAAACGATATTTTTACAGTAATTAGCAATTACGTATATCAATCTGTTTCAGTAGCACATAAAACATTAGCAAGAATTACTAAAATTTTCCAACTTTTATAAATAATATCTGTATATGTATTTATTGCAAGTATAAACAAATAATAAAAATTAAATTTTAACAACATCTCAGGTAAAAATTTTTTTAATCGTAGTTTTTAAAACGAATAAAGGTAAAAAAAAAAAAAACGTTGAAAGCTTTATGAAATATTAAAAACTGATCGTTCTGTCGGCAGATTTTTTCCGTGCTTAACCATGCGCCACGCCGTCGCCGATGTACGGTTACATCGCATATATATATATATATATATATATAGACAAAAATGCATCCCTCGCGTCGCACGCACTCGTATATATGGAATATGTACCTGTGCAGTCGACGCGAGCTTTTCGAGGGCTTCGTATACTTTTTTCCCCTTACAAGCGACCGCTAAACGTTTTTTCAGCCTCCTGAAAATTTCATCCGCTCTTACGCAGAGTTAGAGAGACCGAGCGAAGCTAGAGTGGTCCTCTTACAAGTCTATTGCTGCTATTCTTGCCAGACTCTCTCTCTCTCTCTCTCGCTCTTTCTCGCTCTCTTTAATTGCGGCGTGCGCACGAGTAGCTTCCACACGGGTCGACGTACACTCGCGCCACTAGCCAGACGCGATAACACGCGCACTTGCACTTGCGCGAATTCTACTCACGGTTCTTTTCCGCCCGAGGCGTTACTTTTTCTTTTCTATTCCCTTTTTTAATTACAAACGTCACCCCCGTATACTAAAAGTTGACGTAAAAGTGCCCGCTTGTGTAAGGGGTTTTAATAACGCGTCCCACCTCGAGGAGGCTTATTTAAATCTGCAGGATACATAATTACCTATATACTCGTACAACGTTTAGATCTCCCTTCAGTGATAATAATGGCTTTATTCGGTATATGGTAAAAAGGGTAGATTCTTATCTGGCGTCATGATTTTCAGAGCATTGAAATTCTCATTGCGACGATGATGTCGCGACAATTGGGTAGCTTTTTTCGAGAAAGAATGTTTTTCAACCGAGCTTATATTTTTTTTACTCAATATTTTTGCACTTTGATTTAATTGTTTTGTAAATCGATTTAAATAGTTTGATTTTATAGAAAATTGAGCACTTTAATTAATACATACCGGTTTTATTTAGTTTTCATTCAATATATTAGCGACAAATATCTTAGAAAAATTTATCATTTACATATACCTCCTAACATTATAAATTATGTATCAAAGTTCATAAGTTTATAGATTTGGTTCAAGGTGGCTGAAAATAAGAAACTTAATTAGTATGCTTGAGTTAATATTTATTTATAAATTAAATGCTGTATTATACTATAAGTTTCATTAACTTATCTATAAATGATTCAATAAATCATTAATATAAGTAACATAAATATAACACACCAAATTTCACAAGAAATTATTTATCTTGGTTAAACAAAAAAACTGAAAATCGGCCTTTTATTAATTCCAGTATAAATTTACAACAATGTACAACGTTTTACCGAATAGCTATTCCTTTAATCTCTTGTCTTGTAGGCGTAAGAAAACGCGCTTATGCATCGTTTACCGTGGGAGGTAACAAATGCATAAATCCGCATAGATGTATATTATACGGATTACTCGCGCATTAAACTTACGCCACTGGTGACAAAATTCGTGATGCGTGTATACATGTACGAATAGATTTACCAACACATGCAGATTTATGACGCATAAGGCGATATCTCGGTGCGAACGAAGAAATAGTAAAAGTCACGTCGACGATCGTGTACAAAGAATACGAGTTGAGAAGCGGATTCGTTACTGAACAGGCTTTTATCTTTCTTCCGATGGCTTACAGTACCTCACTCTCTTTCTCTCTCTCTCTCTCTCTCTCTCTCTCTTTTTTCGTGCCCTTTATATCGTGTGTATGCGTGTGTGGGTTATACCCTAACCCGAGTCACCCTTCGACTACATTTGCTCGCTTCATGATGCACCCCTCGGTTTCTCTCCCGCGCTCTCTCTCTCTCTCTCTCTCTCTCTTTCTTTCTTTCTCTGTCTCTTTCGTATATTCCCTTTTTCAGTTGCTATTTTTCACACTTTCTCTCGGGCCCAAAGCGCTTATAAACATTTCTCCCAAATCTTGCTGCAGCTACTACTATACCACTATTATTCTCCCTTTTGTTCCTTTTTTTCCCTCTATTTCTCTTTTACTCATCATCGTTTTGCTTTAGTCTTCTAGTTTTTGGCTGCTTTTTTGTAAATCTTTGGTTTGTGTTTGCTTTGAAAACTCGAACTCGAAAAAACTCTCTTCTACTCAAAAAATAAGTTTTTAATTCTACTTTAATGAATCCTTCTTTTATATAGGATACGCTATATTTGCACTTATATATTTATAGTATTTGTTAATACTTTATACAAATTGCAATTTATATAAATTTATATTACTTTTAAAATAAAAAAGTAGATGTACAGTATTACATTTAAGTTTAATTAACAATTGTTCGAGCTAATAATTTTTTTTTAGATTTACATTTACATCCTTATCGACTACTCAATCATTGTTTATACTTGGCTGACATCCTTGCTCCAATTCTTTACTTTTCTCTCTTTTTCGATTTTCAATTCATTGGTTGATGAACCCTCATCTCTCCCTCACTTTTTCTCGGCTTTACTTCGGCATCTCTCGTTCCTTTTTCAATTTTTCTTAGTCGTTCTACTATATATCTACTATATATTGTATCGTTTAAGAGAGGGAGGGGGAGAAAGGGGGACGCCTTCTGTGAGCATATAACGTCTACTCGGTAAAAGTGCATCATCCGGAGCAAGATAGCGTCCGCGTCACGAATTGCTGCATCGGCCCGAAAATCCGTATTTGAACGACCGCAGTCGTTTCCGAACTTTCGTTTCGAAATTGGAGCAAAAGCGGAAATTTTTTATTTACTTTTTACTTTTGTCGGTCCAACGTACTGCTAAAGTAGCGACTTATATATATTCGCTACTTTATCCTTTTATTTTTCTTTCTCCTGTGCGAGAGTTTATTAATATTAGCTGAGCTCTTTACCGATGGATAGTATGATGTTTGCTTTCTTTGAGGACTTTTTGTTTAAATCTTAATGTTAACAAATTCGATTTGCCGCAGTTTATAAAAAAAGAAAATGAATTCATTGATAATAAAATAAATAATTGAGTTACATTGTTGGGCTACATAGAAATCTATACATACGATAAAATTGTAATGAAGCCGAGTTCACACGAAAGAATTTTTTTTTTTTTCTTCACAAACTTTAAGTGCGGTAAGCATTACTATTAATGCAAAGACAAATTCTGAAAGTTTTGAAATATTTGTCTAGTTGTCTGAATACGTATTGCATGAAAACTATAGTTTAGATGTTTATTAAAGTAGTCACCCCTTGTGATATGTTGAAAAAATCGTTGTTGTTTTTTTTTTTTTTTTTTTTTTTTTTTTTATCTATAAATTGATTCCTAAATATGTGTAGAATATGCTGGTTAAAGTGATTTTCCGATATTTAAAGTCATTAGAAAGTTACAGCAGTCAACGGTGAGTAAAGAATTCATAGTTTAAATAGTATTTGAACTTTTAAACGCGTTTTTCTCAACACTGCATTTTAACTTACCTCCACGATATCTCAAAAAAGGTTTGACCGATTGCTTTAAAATTTTAATGGCAGATTTGGCATATGTATAGTCGTCGATTAAACTAACATAATGCGAAAATTCCGAGCGGTTTTTTTTTTCGTTACGAAATGATCCAAAAAAATCATGAAATTTAAAAATTAATTTTTAAAAACATGTCAATTATTTAAATTTTAATATTTTCGAATGATCCTAGTTCGTTCGCTAGCAACAGTTTCACAGACTGAAATGCCGTTAGTTTTTTAATTTTAGATAAGCCAATCAGCCGGAATCATGGAGGCCGTTGACGCACTTTTTTTCTAGATGGGTGCCTTTGGAGTAGTGCAACACAAATTCTGATGAAGATTTTTGCCTGAAAATTGTCTGACTTACTGTTGAAATGTTAATAAATCTATAGTAAAAAGTTAAAACTTCTATATTTTTATCGTTCCTCAAAAAAAAAGCTAAAAAAATTGGCCGTCACACGGGGTGACTGCCTTAATCTTGTTACGCTAACATGCTTTTATCCAACTCAATATTTAAGACAAGTTTTATCAAAGGCAGCTTTTACGGGAAGAAAAGATACCCTAATTTGAAGTTTTAAACGCATATGAAGGCGCGGGCTCAGCTAGTAGTAAATAATTTTGAACTTTATCAAGAAACGGCAAGTATAGGTATATTATTTTTTATCAAAATTTTTTTTTTTTTTTTTTTTTTTTTTTTTGCATAAGTTAGTTACAGTAAAATATGTTTTAAATATACACGCATAAATGAAATCACAATTGCATCAAATTTAAACACTAAAGTATTTTTTTAAACAGCAGTAAATTTTAAATCAATAAATTTTTTTTAAATTATTTCAATGTGAATGTTACTATAATTTAATAATAATTTGTAAATTCGCTTCAATATTAATATCTAAAAATTATTTTTTTTTTTTTTTTGTAAAAACCAAATCATTTTATTTTTAAATATATTTTTAGAATCGCAAGTAAATATTCCTTTTCTGAAATATTTCAAAAAATTTATTTTCTGGGCCGTTCCAGGGATACATCGAGATTTCAGAAACTTGCAATATATACAACAAAAAGTCCCAAAAATTTAGCATCGTACACTCTGACAAAAAAGTGTTCGGAAATTCTTATTTAAATTGCCCGCGTTGAGTATTTTTAAGTATTTGAAGTTTCTGTATGTTGGTAGGACTGTCCGTAATTACTATGCCAAACATGAGTGCGGTCTGTCAACTAGTTTGTTTACGACAGCTGTTGAAACCAGTCGACCTCAGTGGTAGTCTGCGAATGTTACAATGTAAAAAAATATTGAACAAAGAGTTTGTCTCAAATTTTGTGTTTTGAACGAAATTTCGTGTGCTGACTCGTTGCGAATGCTGGAAAAGGCTTATGGAGACTCTGTTTTATCGAAAACCCAAGTGTACGAATGGTACAAAGCCTTTAAAAACGGTCGGGAGATCGTCTAAGATTTGCCTCGTTCAGGACGACCGTCGACCTCTTCAACCAACGATAACGTCGAAAAAATCAAGGAAATTGTGCTCGAAAATCGTCATGCCAGTGTTAGAGAGATAGCTCGTGATCTCAACATCTCTCGTGAAACCGCTCGTTTGATTTTGGTGAACCAATTGGGCATGCAGCGCGTCGCCGCTCAGCTCGTTCCGTTAGAGCTGAATTTTCTTCAAAAACAGTACCGGATGCAGGTAGCTGCAGACATGCTGGATCGTGCGAATTCTGATCCCACGTTCATGGGACGGATCATAACTGGTGACGAGACATGGGTCTATGAAAACGACACACAAACAAGCCAACAATCATCGGAATGGGTGGGAAAAAATGAGCCGAAACCGAAAAAATCTCGCAAAAGTCGTTCGAAAATCAAGACGATGCTTATTGTTTTCTTCGATATTCGTGGTGTGGTTCATCATGAATTCGTTCCGCAAGGTCAAACGGTCAATAAGGACTTCTATTTGACTGTTTTGAGACGTTTGCGTGAAAATATTCGCCGTAAACGGCCGGATTTGTGGCAAAACAATTCGTGGATTTTGCATGACGATAATGCACCATCTCATCGAGCCACGATTATTAACGATTTTAAGACCAAACACTCGATAAATACCATCGACCAGCCACCTTATTCGCCCGATCTAGCTCTGTGTGACTTTTTTCTTTTCTCCAGACTGAAATTACCGCTCCGGGGAACCAGATTTGACTCCATAGACGCCATAAAAGAAAATTCGCAGAAGGAGCTGAAGGCCATCCCTGAAAGCGCCTATAAAAAATGTTTCCATGATTGGAGAAAACTTCAGCACATGTGTATCGCTTCAAATGGAGCATATTTTGAAGGAGATTCAATAAATATTGAAAAAGTTTCATATTTTTGCGTTTTATTTCAAATTTCCGGATACTTTTTTGTCAGAGTGTATATACGTATGCATATGATTCTGAAGTACATGTTTAATTTATTAATACTTATTACCATTATTAATCAATACATATGAAAAAAAAAAAACATTCGTTTTGCACATTTGCAAACAATCATATACAAAAATTAAGCAAGTATGCGTTTTTTTAATTCGCTTATTCAAAGTTTAAGCAAATGTAGGTAAGTACCCCGATCACGAAAATTTAGCAATGTTCACTTTTTGCATTGACACATTTGCCCACTAAACGAAAGTAAGTGTACTCTTTTTATTCTTACACATTTTTCCACCAACTATAAACAATTTTACACTTCGCGTAATCTCACATTTGTCTAACAAAGTTAAACAACTATATATAGTTAAGTAAATATCATAAAATTAAGATGCTGTAAAATAAAGTTGTTTAATAAATTCAGAATTGTTAAGGATAGCTAAAGTTTTTTTTGTTATACTTCTTTATTGAATTTGTTTATCATTTGATCACATTAGATTAATTAATTTGATGATTATTGATTATTTGAAATAATATTGTCGTATTTTAATTAATTTTATTATTTTATTCATACAGAAGTTTAAAAATAATAAGGTGCATCAAATAAATAAAATTAAAAAACACATTATTTTTATTATAAACACTATTATAATTTAAAAATTTCTATATTGGGTCAATGGGTAAAATATATATATAATTTAGATATTTTTATTATTAATTAAAAAAAAAATCAAATTTCTGAAAATAAATGATACTGTAAATATACTTATTTTATGTTTACAATTGTATTAAATTATATTTATCCCTGAATGAAATTTTATTACCACGTAAATGTCGGAGCAAATCAGAGAAGATTCTTTATTGCGCAAACTCGGTTGAGGTATAATTCGCAGAGCCAACGCGCTTTCATTCATTGGTAATTATCTGTTCCAATGTAGGACTTTTATTTAGCGCCATTCTTTACGCTGAATCACTTCAAAATTCTGCTTTTTGGGCACGCATAGGTAATTAACATTTAAAACATATATATTACACATAAAATATTTAGTTAAAAAATGTATATATATATACTCGTGATATTACTAGGAAGAGACAACAACTTTACTACGAAGAGACAACAACTAATACGGTGTCATTGAAGTGAGGTTATTGGTTGAGATTTTCTATCAAACCTTACCATGTATCTACCAGCTGTTAATTATAAAAACATGCATCGTCCCCAATGACAATGCCCCAAACTTCTGCTGACTGCAGACCCCGAAAAAGACAAGGCTGTAAAAAACAGCTGAACAAAAATATTGTAGAAAATGAGATGACAACGTCACAAATTAATAGGTATTTTGATTATAAATCAAGAAACTCGACGACTGAGAAAATGCTTTCTCGTGATTGGAGACAAGCACTACGCACTCCACATATTTACAGGGTTGGAAATAGTACTCTTCGAATTCAGAGTCAGTTTTTGATTTTTATCCTTTTTCTTTTCCTAGTCGTTTTCTTTTACTATGGATATCCATTGGCACAAAGTATGGTTTGTTCGACTCAAATACAGAATAAGATGCCTCTGTGTCAGTACTACTTTTATAATAAGACATACCCTTTAACACCTCCAGTGAAACAATTCACTGGCATATCTTATGCAATATCAATTATTAGTGACCTAGATACTGAATCTAAAAGTACAAATCAACAGAATACTTGGCAAAGTTATCTAAAAAAGGGACACCTTACATGGATGCCATCAAGGAATTTTATTACGGTTAAGTGGGAAGATGAATTAGTGACTTTGTCGTCTTCGCTAGGAATGAAAGGTCGTGGAATGGAATTATCAGAACTTGTTACATTTGATGGGAGATTGTTGACTGTTGATGATAGAACTGGAATGGTTTATTTTTTTGAAGGAGATAAAGTTTATCCCTGGATTATTTTGATGGATGGGAATGGAAAAAGCACTAAAGGTTTTTAATATTTTTTTAAATTTGATTTAATATTTTAAGAAAAATACTTCATCATTGCAATTATTATTGAGGTTTCAAGTCAGAATGGGCTACGGTAAAAGATGAACAATTATATGTTGGAAGTATGGGTAAAGAATGGACTACTCCTTCTGGAGTATTTCAACATAACAACCCTCAATGGGTAAAAGTTATTTCACCACGTGGAGAAATACATTCTCAAAATTGGATTTCAAATTATAATCGCATAAGAGAAGCATTAGATATTGAATATCCTGGTAAATAACTTTTTAATTTTTTTCATAGATTATAAAAATAAATATACTTAAACATTATTTTTTAGGTTATATGATTCATGAATCTGCAGCTTGGAGCAATATTCATCAAAAGTGGTTTTTCCTCCCTCGAAGATGTTCGAAAGAACAATACAATGAAACCAAAGATGAAATAATGAGTTGTAATGTAATCTTAACTGCCGATGAATCATTTCTAAATATTGAGGTTTATATATTTTTTAATTGAAAGTTTTATGAGGTTTAATTTAAAAAATTAAAAATGAGTAACATTTATTGAAGTACATTCATTTATCAATTAGGTGACACATATTGGTAAACTTATACCTATAAGAGGATTTTCAAGTTTCAAGTTCCTGCCTGGATCAAAGGATACTATTATAGTTGCTTTAAAGACTGAAGAATACCAAGGAGAAACTGCTACTTACATCACAGCATTTAACATTGATGGTGTTATCCTCATGCCTGATCTTAAAATATCAGACAAAAAATTTGAAGGCTTGGAATTTGTATGACATTCCTCATAAATCTATTTCTAGAGATATTTCATTTTGTGCAAAGTGTAAATAATTGTACAAAGATTCTTCACTTAGCTTCAAATTCCATTTTTTATTCTTTAAATAGTAAAAGATGAAATTAGTTTCAGTGGAAATTGTTTAAAAAAAATTTACAATATTAGTAAATTTATAAGATAAACGATTTCGAAAATTCTATTGAACAAAACTAATGATAGTTATTAATAATTTTAGTGAGATTTGGTGAATGTTTAATAATTTGGTAATGTTTAATACTTTTAGAATATTAACATTTTTTAACACTTGCAATTACAAATGATAAATTTACATTTCATGAGTAATTTATATTATAATGTGTTTTATAATTCATAGATGAAAAGTAAAATAATATTGCCTAAAAATTTTGTATAAATTTAATTTTTAAATATTACACTTGCATATACATTATTTGTTACTTCGAAAATACAATAAATATATTTTTTACTGTTGTTTGCTGCAGAAGTTTGACAAAATCTAATTAATTTGATAAAATTTGGGTTGAAATATTTAGTACACACTCTAATTATCATAAAGTAATTTATTTAACTAAAAGTTGCGGAATTTTATTGATACCATTATTTCCTTTATCCAAAATATACTGTTTAATTTTTAGATTAAAATCTTTTGATTAAAAAAATTTAATGGTAAAATTAATTTTTTCACACTAAGGAACTTATATCTCTGTAAAAATTAATTCTACTACTGAAAGAAATTTCATATTGTGTTTAAAAATCAACATTCAATTTTTTTTTTTTAATGAAAAATGATGTTAGACTTTGTATATTATTTTAAAAAGGCTTAATATTATTTGAAAGCTATTTAAATAGTTATTTGAATCCATACGCAGGCAGTTATATTATTAAAATTTATTTTCTAAAATATTAATGAAGTGTAACGAAATTGAAGCTTTTGATTTTTTTTTCTTTTCATAAGTTATTAAATTATTATCATATATTTTCTCATAATTTTATGATCTAAATTTGTATGTATGTTTGCATATCTGTGAAGGTACGAATACTCACAAAAGAAAGATAAAAAGTACCGTTATCATTATAAAGTACATAAAGAAATTTAAATAAGCTTTTAACAAAGATAAAACATCTGTTTTCAAGAAAGTGCAAGTTGTTTTTCTCTGTTTTCATTGCTATATTATCTAATTGAAAGATTTAAATATTTCAGCTATTTAAATGAGCTCATTTATGGGCCACGAATAGTAAGCGGTGAATTAAAAAAAGATTTTCATTTTTTAACAAAATTAAACAATAATAATATTAAAATAATTTAATCAATTTGAAATATCTTATAGTTAAAATTTTATATTAAATTCATATTTTTCATTTTAATTACATTGAAAGTTACTTATCCATATGTTTTTGAACGGAGACTCTGTTATTTTAAAAAGTTTAAGAAGTATAGTTAGATCTTGCGTTAAGACAAAAGTAGAATAACGACAAAAAAAATCATTATTTCACATAGAACATTATATACAATGAATATTTTTAAGTCAATGCATTGCATAGTAAGCACAGAACGATTAATTTCGATATCTGCACTAATATTGTATGGTTCAGAGGATCGAATACAATCGGTATGTATTTTAACGAATATTGTAATTTATTTTTAAAGTATAGAATTATGAATGCTATCATGCATTTTATTAAAAAATTAAAAAAATGTCTTGTATAAAAACGATAAAATTTTAACTATAAATTTACTAAATACTAAAATTTATGTAAAATTTATGTAAAAATTTACATAACGGTACTAAAATTTTAGTAAAAAGTAATTAGAATATTATTATATGGAAGTAATATTAAAATGAAAAAAAAAAAAAAAAGAATAAAATACAAAAGTGTAGGTATTTTCAGTTAAATGAATCGTGTATATATGCTTATATATGTTATTGTGAAAAATATACGCATAATATCCGATTCATAACGGAAGCGGCGCACGGTTACTGCAAAAATGTCCGCGAGTGCGCCCTGAGTAAGCTCATGCGCGCGTTTACAATATATATGCATCTATGTCTATATGCTGGATTGTACAGAAACTTGCTCAGGGTCACGATTGTATTTCCAGGCTAAAATCAATAAGATTCGAGAAGACGCTTATACGCGCAATGTATGTATATATATATATATATATAGTATACACGATGTACGTCAGAATACGGCGACGGCGAAGTGTAATAAGCAGCGGTGCAGCGTCGCTCAAGGGGTTAGTCGACCTCGTGTGCGCGTCGTCTTCATCCGTTTTTTCGTACACGTACGTACATACGCGTCGTCGCGTATATCTATTTTTCGTCCATTTCTCGGCCTTCGTTGAAAACGCGTAAAAAGGAAGGGTCTTTGTGGAAGAGCAGCATTACGTAGGTGTTCCTTTTCATACGCGTATCGGGGTAAGTCGAACTCGATCGAGAGGATTGATTGAAAATTGAAAAGTCGATGTGACTTTTTTACGAATACTGTGTGATTATTGTCACATTTTGTCCTCCTGACATTCGTCGTCTCTATTCCTCTTTGGCGAACGTGTTTTTCTCCTAATTAGTATAAAGAGTGCCGTTAAGAGACTGTGTTAATTTGTCTTTTTTAAAGCGTTAAATGAAATCGTTGTTTCTTAAATGTAGGCTAGTGAAAAATTTTCATTTTTACAGTGAATTTTTTACTTTTTGCACAATTTTCAATGTATTATAAATTAAAGGCTAATCGACGTTTTTTCATTTAACGATTATTTATGAAATCTGTTTAACGAGTATTATATTTATCACGTGTCCTCTTTGTACTTTACGTAAATAGTAACACCAAATTACGCCGCACTGTAAAAATGAGTTTGCTAGTTTAAGAAAAATGTAGTAATCCTCGGTAAGAGTAACAAACATTTTTTTTTCCTTTAATTTAAATATTTATATTAAATAGTTAGTATTGCTAGGAAAAACATGAATATTTATTAAAGATATTTTTTATTTATATCATTATTGTTTTAATATTTATAAATAACTTATTGATAAGCAGTGACTTATTGATTATATTTAATAATCATTAATATGATTTAGTTCATTATAATTATTTATTCTTTAGATGAAAAACAGTGTACATAATAATGTATTATTATAATATATTATTTAAATAATATATTTTTTATCGACGAATAAAAAATTATTATATTTTTAACGCATTTCGACTTTTTAATTACGTTTTATTTTTAAGAATTTCCTTTTAAATCTTACTATTAATTACTTGCCCTATTTTATCTTACTGCTTATGTTTAATTTTTAATAAGAGCTTCGTTTTATTATTTTATCGTGCGATCTTTAGAATTTGACTTTTCAAACTTTATGTCAACGTTGTAGTTACTGAGATGTAAACGTTAAAAAGTTTATTTGGCCTAGTTTAATTTTCGTATAATTAAGCTCTATTTTAATGATATTAATTTTGGCAACATGTCGCGGAAAATAATGTGTATATATAAACCTTTATAACGTATTGACTTATCATTGTACGAAAATCTATACATTTTCATGTATTTTATAATTAAATGCTACAATAAGGGCATTGATGAAATTTTACACGTGGATTAAACGCTATTTATCTTAAATTTTTCATTCGTAAAAGATTTGTAATAAAACGAGAACGTAGCACGTTATTGGTATTTACGCGCGTGCTCGAGGTCTCTGGCACACCAAAAGCGCGACACCTTTGAAGATAAGAATTATATTTTTATTGAGTATAAATATATAAGGTAGCTCTGACGGAGTCTTTAAACTTGACGATATTTATTTCTTTGTTTTAATACTTTCGTAGGATAACGAAATTTTTAAAAATAAAAATTGAATTATATGCATAGGCATTGATTTACACGACGATATTTATTTTTATACCATTTTTTGTTCTTTCATATTGTGTAACAATAATGCGTCGCACGGCATAAAAAAATATTCATTTTCAGGTTCTAAAGAGCGCCGCTGCCAAGGCATAATAAAGCCGCGACGTTCAAACGCCTAGCTCTATAATCTCGCGCGTAAAGCTTGCGCGGGCTGATCTCTAATCATCTCCTACGCGCTCGTTATACAATGTACATTTACAAAATGCATGGATACGTGCATCCCTGATCGTTCGTCCACTCGCGCGCGCGCGCTCAAAGATTTAACAAAAGCGAGAGAGAGAGAGAGAGCTGAATGATGAAACTTACGAGAAAATAGAAACAGAGCATACAGAGCGAGTTATACAGAGATAACGAGAGAACAAATTCACCTCTTTTTTCGCTATTGTGCAACATACACACCGGTGTGACGCGCTTCTCTTTTTTTGTTGTTTTTTTTTTTTTTTCCAGTGGCAAACTACATCGCCCCCGATACACAACTCGTATACCGTGCGACATTACGACCGAGAGAAAAAGAAAACTTACACACGGGTACATAAATACACATACGCATAGAGCTAGCGCCGCAGCGCCGTAGTTGCACGTGTACGAGTATATACATACCGCACGTGTACACCTATATAGGTATACAGCTATATATGTACATCAAAGGCGGCTATATAGGCACACAGACGTACACGTACATACACACAGGGAGTACAAAACTAAGCCAAGAGGCGCGCGCTCGTGTATAGGATGATAACCGGCAGCAGCGGCGACAGCGTCGGCAGCGTCGGCAGCGGCGCCGGTGGTGTTGCTCGGTTCGCGCAGCGCAGCTACGCTGGCAACCCAGTCGTCGAAGCGAAGGCAGCCGGGCTCCTACTCGAGGAAGCTTCACGAGGGATTATCGAGAATCCAGAGCCACCCGAGATGATGAGGGCGACGACGATGCCGGAGGCTAGTTAGTCGAGTTTACGTTTACACGCGTGAGTATTGCTTTTTTTTTTTTTTTTTTTTTTTTTTTATTTTTTTTTATTTTTATTATCTGTAATAACTCGAAAAAAATCGCATTTTTTATTTTCATTTTATTTTAGCTAAAGCTTACATCGTGAGGTTGTAAACAATAATTATGTCGCGTTAGCGAGCGTTTGCTCGAGTAATGGATCGTTTAGCTGGACGGCGACGAGAGAGCGGAAATTTTATAACGCGAACGAGTTTTTTAATTTACTTTTTTAACGAATGATTAAGCGCGTCGTTTCATTCGTGATAATAAATAACGCAGATTGACGAATTGATCGATGAGTCGATTTCGTTTAAACATTATAATGAAGAAGAAACATAAGCAAAGATAGCAATGTTTTTATGTTTTATATAATTTTTATGATTGACTTGATTTTTTAACAAACTATCTTGTTAAGCATAAAAATTTTCCTCTTTGAAATGATTTCTTGCTTTAAAACGCGAGATTATTTTTAAATCTTTTTGTTGTATGTCTCACATTAAATTAGTAATTTAAAAACTTACTTGCATTTTTTCTCACGAGTTTTAATTGAATTTAAAATATTTTTGTTTTATTTCTAAACAATAACAGCATTCTTTAAGTTATAAAAAAAAAGTTCAACAAAATTTTTATTTTAAAATAAATATACTTTATAAAAAATTTATTTAAGGAATTTTATGTCAATAAATTTAATTTTTTATCCTATTTCTTTGAATTCAATAAATTAATTTTAAATTCGAGACAGTATTCTTCAGCGTAATTAAAATTATTAAATAATACTTTAGCGAATTAAATAATTTTAGTAAACTAAAACGTTACTTTTAGTAAACAAATAGAAGTAGTTTATATCGGTTTTATACAACAAAATATATTAATTTATTAAAAATTTACAAATTTTATTTTTGAATATAAAAATAATTTGTTTCACAAATTTAAAAAAAGAAAATAAACCAAAAGATAAAAAGTACAAATAATACGTGTTTTACGCTTATGAATCGCGGAATATTGGCGTGAAACATAGGGAGAAATCGAAACATCCAAGGTTTGATCTGTTGGTTATTGGTTTATAGCTATTCGTATGATATACGGTCATATCACAATGATTTTTCATATATATATATATATATGAGTGCATTCGATTCACGTGTACATAGAGTATTGCACGCTATAAACTTTTTAAAAATATTCGGATAATTGGTAAAAACGACAAAAAATTTTACAAGAGTGGCTAGTCAAATATTTGATAAAGCAAAGCGAAAGACGCAGTTTTCGATGATGTTAAATTAATTACTCGATTCATTTATTTATTTTTTTTATTTGTTTGTTTAAGTAATAAATCAAACTTTGAATGTAACTGTCACTGATATTTCGGATAATAATAATAATAAAATTTTGATATCTATTGTATAATAACCAATTGTTTTAATTAAATCAAATAAATGTTATTCGCCGTGTTATATAAATTTTATCATTTTATTTATGTATAACAATTTTTGAAATACAATATTATTTAAAAATGAAAATTCAATATTAATAAAAAATTTTCACCATTTAAATATTAAAATTAAAAAAAAATAAATAAATGATTGTAAAAAAAAAAGTACCCATATACATGGCAAACATATAATTTAATTTTTACTTCGGATTAAAATAGAATACACAATATACATAATGTAATAATAAAGACAATATTCGTCAATTCTGCGAATAAAAAAATTCATATTTCAACCTGTTCAATAAGATTGACATTCTTCACGGGTTTATTTGTAGGAAATGATTGGAAAAGCTAATTTCCTTCTATTTCAGAATAAAGGAGGTCGAGGAAATGGCTTCGCCGAAGACGGAAGCTGATTGGTCTATAGCTCGAAAAGGAATTTCTCTCCTGCTGAACAATAAAACCGAAGAAGCCGAGACTTTGTTCACTCAACATCCCCGCAGCTTTCATATTAAGGCCGGGCGAAGCTTCGTCTTATTTATGGTAAAACATTCATTTTTTAAAATTACAGTTTGCACTTTTTAAAAAATTCATCATTCGATAACTTCGACTTAAAAATCGATACCCGATGAAAACGTCATTCGACAACTGGATAAGTGTATCGTTGCGCTCAATTGAAAAATGGAGCGCATAATAGGAGAGAGAAATTGACCGAACGTATGCGAAACATTACAGGGAATATAGAATCGATATATCGGTATACGTGTTAATGTCGCAAATTTATATATATTATATAAAATATATATAGCGCAGTAAAGCCGAACAGACGGGACATTTTGCGCGTTATTATGAATATGTGACTTGTCGTCGAATCGTCGAACACAATCGCGTATAACGTATGCAGAACAACGTACGTTATTGTTCCCGCATGTGTGGCGTCTTGTTACAGAATGCGCTTATGACGTTCGAGGACGATAAACTCCAGCAGGCGGTACAATTATTGCGGGACATGGAAAAGGAGTGCGCTAGCGATATAGGCTGGCTCAAATCCGTTAGAACGAGAGTCTTCGGGACTGATACGAGTGATGTAAGTATGGAAAAAAAAAAAAAAAAACAACAAGTTCCTTTCATCCGCGTCGCCGATCGTTATTAAAGAAATTGCTGAATCCGTGATTCACATATTAATATCGTTTTTTTTTTTTTTTTCTTTATTCCCTTCTTTTTGGCGCTGGGTTATACGTACATTATCAGAATATCGATCGAAGTTTTGGCATTGAAACGATAACCGCAAGCTGTGAAATTTATTCTTCGGGTTGCAATCGATAACGATTACTTCTTTTTATACGAATAATAATCGTGCGCGAATATGATAAAATCGAGCTACTTTAATGGATTAACCGTACGTTTTTTTTTTTCACTTTCTTTAATTTTCTTCTCCTTTATTTTCTTCCATTAAATCGTCGTAAAATCGGCAAGGTTACATCGGTCGGTAATCAATTAATAGCAAATTTGTTATATTCGAGCAAAGTTTCCAGTAACTTCAACATGCGAAATAATTCACGAGGAGAGGACCGATTAACGGTTAACAATTTCGTATTCATGAAGGAGCCTTCTATTTAACCTTGGCGCGCTGTCGCAGACTAGCTCAACCAACACACGTATACGTTCGTAACTTTAGCGTCGTCCCGTACATGTGTATATGCATAATATTTATATAAACGAAAAAAAAAAAAAAAAAAAAAAAAAAAAAAAAAAAATTTAAATAAATACATAAAATAATCAAAATAAAAACGTCAAAACAGCGACTAATTATAAAAATTTTTATGCGCGCGCTCGTACAGAGCGAGTACGTGAAAAAGTTGGAACGTCAAGTCGTGCTGGCGGATTCTCAGGTTTGCGCGGCTCTTCTTACGCTGCTTCAGCAGGAGCTGACCGGTTACGTCAGAGGCGGATGGATGTTGAGAAAAGCATGGCGAGTTTATCAGCACACGTACAATCAAATACTTCAGCTTTATCGGCGTACCTTCGGTAGCAGTCCTTCCGGTTAGTATTTCCTTTCTTCTTTCTTGATATACTCGTACTTACACTTTGGAAATCTTATCTGCAATTATTATCAAGAATTTTAACGATAAGTTTTGTCGATCGACTAAATCGCATGCAGCTCAAACAAATTAACGAATTTCTTATTGATATCATTTAAAAAAGGAAGTACAAAGTAAACATTTAAAGGGTAAATTCAAAGAAAAATTTTACTTTCACGTTGTCAATTTCCATAAACGATAAAAAAAAAGGCAGCGTCTCGTTAAGTCGTTATATTTACATTGATGCAGGATTCCAGTCGATATGCGGGACACCGGGCGGTAACGGTCCTTCCTTGCTTCAGAGTCCGGCGAGTCCCGTCTCGGAATGGTCGATACCCTCGTGTAACGGCTCGTCCGGCTGCTCCTCGTCGACGGCGCCTTTGCCTTCCTCGTCGTTGCCCTCGCCGTCAGGTCTGCGCAGCTCTCTATCAATGCTCTTCTCGCTCGCCGGAATCACGTCCGAGCAACAGACACCGTAATTTTGTTCTTCTTAAAAAAAAAAAGCCAAAAAAACAACATGTACACTTATTATTGTTGATGTATAAGAGAAGGAGATTGCAAGAGAGGGAGAGGAAGAGAGAGAGAGAGAGAGAGAGCAAGAAAAGAAAGGAGAGTCGCGTTCGTTAGACGAACGTGCAATTTGCGCTTTTTTTTATTTTTCTTTATATAAATATAGATACGCTGTGATTTATTAATTTTTTATTAATTTTTAACGAAGTCTTATTTTAGTTTTTGATTAAATAATACATTTTTTATATTTCAATCAATTTTATTTTTATTATATACTTTGAATACTTTAATCTAATTTATTTGATTTTATTAACTTTTATACCAGTATTCGTGCTAGATTAATTTTTATTTTCGTTCTTGTTTATTATTAAACTTTGTTATTATTACTTTTTTTTTTTAATTAAATTTCTTTGAAATTTTCATTTTGTTGAAATATTTTTTATTTTGAAAATTTTATTGAAAATTAGAACGATTGTTTTAATTTAAAATTTGATTTAATCGTTCCATAAAAGTGTTTGTTATGTTCTATCGTATGCTATTGATTTAAAATTAATTTAAAAAAAAAAGAAAAATTTCTTAATTTAAAACAAAAAGAAATAAAGGTTGATAAAAATGAAAGAAATTGTATGTCCGAAAATTTTTGTCACTAAAAATAACAATCAACATTAATAAGAAATTTTTCGATTATGCTGTTTTATAATAAATTTGAATTAATGTTATTTATCACTTATATCATAAATTCTAATCAAAAATTTTTTTTATAATAATTCATAAATTAAGCTTACACTTTCTGATATCCTTTCGAATCCTGACTAGAGATCGAATATCCTGATAGTAAAGAAACATGATTACACGTTGCTTCAATTTTCTAATAATATATACCAAGCAGGTACACAACTTAATTTGAAAGCGAAGACTAGTATTAAGAAGTATAATTGTGTGTAAATAGCGCTTTTAATTAGCTTATTTTTTAGAATTACTTAGAATTTTAGATTCGTCAAATTTAATTAGTCGGAATAGAATAATGAATTTAGATTGTTTTTGAGTCTATAAACTTGACACGTTAAAGTTCAAATAAAAATTTATCACGGGACATTAAATGCAACTAAAAAATTAGTGCAAACGATAAGTTAAACACATTTTCTTAAGTACGAGTAGATAAATATTTTTCAAGTTTTCAAGACTTTAGACTCAAAAGTGTAATCGAAGCTTTCTGGTAATAATTAGTTGTCACATTTTTAAATGGAAAAACAAACAAAATTAAAAACTATTTTTCTCGCTCGTTAATTTTCACAGCTTCATCGAACCGTCCGAAGTAACAAGGTTGATGTCGGCAGTCAGCTTTGGCTACGGAATCTTCCAATTGTGCGTCAGTTTATTGCCGCCTTCCTTGTTAAAAGTCATCCATTTTTTGGGTTTCGAAGGCGATAGAAAGGCTGGCCTCACGGCTCTCATGTACTCGAGATTGAGCGAGGACATGCGAGCTCCACTTGCCACGTAGGTTTTTTTGTTTTATTCATTTTTTTTTAAATTATTTTAGGACTTATGTTGTTTAGTTTTTTATTTTAGGCAATTGTCTGCTTTATAAGAAATTTACGGTTAAATAAAACGATAAATATAAGAAAATGTTTATGAATTTTTATTATTTTTATTTTCTCATCAATGACCGATGAGCCGATTGTAAATCTTTTACGATTTGAATTTTTTTTTCTTTTTACCAAATTTTTCAAGACACGCCTTAAAATTTGTCGAATAACTTAATATTATTTGTCAATAAATCAATAAAAATTCAATTAAAAATATTTATTTATTATGCAGATTAGCGTTATTATGGTATCATACAATAGTAAGGCCATTTTTTGCTCTCGACGGCTCAAACGTTAAAGCTGGCGTCGAGGCGGCCAAAGAATTGATCACCGAATGCCAGCCGGAATTCGAAGATTCCGCCCTGTTTTTATTTTTCACGGGCAGAATAGAACGTTTACAGGTAAATTTTTTATAACGAGCTTAAGAAAAATTTATCGGCTTTTATATATTTTCACTTTTTTTTTTAATAATTTTTAAAAATTCATTAAAATTTTTATCTCATTCTTCGCTTTGGCTTTTAGTCCAATGTCAACGGGGCTTTAAGCGCGTACGAAAAAGCCGTGGAAATGTCATCGCAAAGAGAAGTGAAATTACTCTGCTTGCACGAAGTTGCCTGGTGCCACCTAATTCGCCTTAATTACGAAGACGCTCACAGCTCCTTGACCAAATTGCAGGAAGAGTCTCGTTGGTCCAAGAGCTTCTATGCTTATCTCGCTGCTGGTATAAAAAATATAAATCCTTACTTAAATTTTTTGCTTTGTTATTACTAATGTGTTTGTTTCATTATTATAATGTAGATTAGGTTTGTGAATTTTTTTTTTTTTTTTTTTTTTTGTCAACGTTATCTTTATTTTATTTGAAATTTTTTAATAAATGTTTGTAAAATCATGCAATTGCGAATAAAAATATTACTTTACCGTGACTTTATAAAGTAAATATTAGTATTACACTTTGATAACTAATTGAACTACAAAGTTTTAAAGAATCCAAATTTTTAAACTTAATATTGTTGTTATATTTTGAGATATTCTAAATAATTAACACGATCGAAAACATATTTCAGTATGTTCTGGATCGGAGGGTGACTTTGAAAATTTGCTGTTAACGTATAAAAAATTAACGCATTTCATGGCTGGAACGACGAGGGAAACGCAACTGAGTCTTTTCATTTCAAGGCGCGCGCCAAAACTTATTGACCAAGAAACTGGACGCGCGTACACAATATCCTATTACAAATTGCTCGTTTACGAGCTACTTTATCTTTGGAACGCCTTGCCTTCTTGCTCCAACGAATCGCTTCGCAATATTTTAGTTGGTACGTGTTTACTTATTTTACAAGCGAAAAAAGTTACGTTTCTTTTGCTTGAAGAATTAAAAGCTTTTTAAATTATCAAAAAACCTGAACCTTGTACTGCTCGTTTTATCAACTTTGTTCTAAATTCTTCTCAACGATAACCAAAGTAATTGAAAATAAAATGCTGTTCAAATAAAATTTAAATAGCAAGGAATAAAAATAAGATATTTAAATGGGGTACATCGATGTATGAACATTTTAATAAAAAGTTAAATTAGCAAAATTAATTACAATTGCCATAATGATTCGTAATTTAAATATAGCTTATAATAATGAAATATTTTTAGAATGTAAAAACAATCATTCCGAAGAACCAATGGACGGTTTGTCCGACTTGATCGAAGGAGCCGCTTATTCTTATCTTGGAGACCCAGAAGCTGCTACGAGATGTTATCGCAACTGTTTAAAACGACGATTTCCATCCAAAGATTCTTCAGACCAACATGTCACTGCATTTGCACTTTACGAACTTGGAAGTACGCTGTGCAATGGAAACGTAAGTTTTCTATTGTCGTCGATAATAAAACTCAAAACTTTGTTACTTGTTACTTGACGCAGATTTAAAAATTCACGTAAAAACTTTGTGCTCTAGTTTGAAATTTTAAAAAGGATAAATCTTTTACAGAACGTCGAAGAGGGTAGATGTATATTACAAAGAGCACAGTCGCAGTATAAAGAATACGATTTTGAAAGTCGCCTAAATGTCCGGATTCATGCAGCACTGAAGAAAGTATCGTAATAAGTGAAAACAATATATAATTAATATTTCGAAGAGTATTGTATTTTTTAAATGCGCGTTTTAACAAAACAAAACATGATATTAATCATTGTTTCGTGATAATAATTTAGTGTTTTCGTTGAGAAAGTTCGACAATTGCCATTGTTGTCGTGTTAACAAACTGTTATTGTTTTTATAAAAAAAAAAAAAAAAGTATTTAGAAATACTTGAGTATAATTGTAAAAAAGAATACAAAAAAAAAAATATATATATATCTATATATGTACAAAATAAATAAAAAACTTAAAAAAAGTTGATGGATAACAGTAATAATAATAACAATCCAATATAACGATATTGAACAAAATAACTGAGTGGGAATTCTATTTGAATTTGTAATTCAGTGATACTCAAAGCTTGTAAAAGATGATTATGCGAAAGTTATACAAATATCCTTCCAGATAATCCGTCTCAAGATAATAAAATACTTTTGTACTTAATGTACAGATCTCATTGGTGAATCTCGTAATAATTCTTTATGTAATTTATACACATGCGCCTAAACATTCCAATCTCGACGATGCTCTTGTAATATATAAATAATGTATATAAAGTTTTCAAACCAAATATCATTATTGATTGCGATTATATATCACTATCTTTTTTTTTTTTTTTTCATTATAGTTTATTAATTAAATTTTTAATTAAAAAAAGTTGTTATTATAGTCATATACAATTTTATTACGGTAAATAAATTTTCACATTAATGGCAAAAAATGAAAACTTTTATTTTTATTTCTATATTTAGAATTAAATTTTTAATTTTTAAAATACTTTGTCCAAATATTTAGTTTTGGTAAAAAATGTTTAAGTATTTACATATTATCACGTTTTATATATATTAACTTACACATTAAATTTATAATAAATAAATAATATTTTGTTATTCGCAATGAAGTTAGTTGTATTTGAAAATCGCGTCATGTAGTTAAACTTGCACCTAAAAATGTCAAAAACAAGCAATAGTATTTTAGAAATAATTATTAATTGGAGGACCTAATGAATTACCAAAATGAATATGATTTTAGTATAGGAAATTGCCCAGCCCCAGCAATTCAGTGCCGTAAAGTACCGTGGTATTGTAAATTTATCAAACCTTTCTTTTCATTTGTTGTTTCAGTCTTGTTGGGTAAGTCAATGATAAAATATAACTTTTGCGTCAATTTTAATTTTACCAATATTTTTAGCATTGTCAATGTCACACCTTTGTGAAAAATATTCGGCCAGCAATTCCTTACAGGTGATAAAGTCGGATTTAAGTACGTTAAGAAACAATATAAATTCATTGTCGGTAATTGAACGTTGCTTTTTATTTACGACTGAAATATTTATTTACCTTTTTTCACTTGCAAATTTTTTTTTTTTTTTTTTTTTTTTTTTTTTCTTATATATATATATGTATTTAGAGTGACGTAAGAGAATTAGCGGAATCAAGAGATAAGTTGAGAAATAAATTGAAAGAGGTTGCTTGTTTAATGCCTAAACTTTCCGAAGCATTTGTACAACTTAAAGAAGACATTTCTAAGGGTAATTTAAAATATCAGTGCTACAATGAAAATGAATAATAAAGTAGTAAAAAATCATATTTATTGCATTGCGACAGAAATTGAAACTAATACAAATAAATTATTAGAAGTGTTAACATCAGAAACACTTAGGCAAATAATTAGATCAGAAATATTGACTTACGACGCCGATAAAATTGGAAAAACTGACTATGCACTTGAATCTTCAGGTTTGTCAAGATTGAATTTGAATTTGTTTTTCTTCGTTTAATAAAAATATTTCTTTACTTTATTTTTTTAATAAAATCAAATATTTACAGGCGGACAAATTCTCTCTACGAGAGACACCGAGACATATACTTCAGGTTTACCGGGATCAGAATTATGGGGAGTACCATTATGTAAACGAAAAAATACACCGCGTTCAATTATACAGGTTTTATCGCTTATTCGAATATCGTTTAAAAACGAAAATATTACGTACTTTATCGTGTTAACAGAAAGATACGCTGCCTGGAGAATGTTGGAGCTTCAAAGGTAGTCAAGGTTCAATTGTAATAAAACTAGCGGGGTTAATACAAATCCAGGGCGTAAGTCTTGAACATATATTGCCAAAGATTTCACTGTCGGGGGAAACTAGTACCGCCCCTAAAGAATTTTCAATCTGGGTTAGTTTGGGCGAAATTTTTATGATTATATTAGTTATATTTTTATAAGAAAGTAAAACGCATATTATTAAAGTATAATATTTAGGGCTTGAAAGAAGTCGAGGACAAAAATGGAGTTTTACTTGGAAGATACGTTTATAATAATGCTGGGTCTCCAATTCAGTATTTTGACGTTCAAGTAAATTTTTTATAATCTTTAAAATTACACAATGAAAGACTAATCAATTTTAGTTTTTTGTCGGATATATATATATATATATTTTTTTTTTTTTTTTCATTCTAATGAATAAATCATTAACTGATCCTTTTTTTTACAGAATCGAGAAAAAAATGCGTATGACATAGTTGAGTTGAAAATACACTCCAATAGTGGCAATAGTAATTTTACATGCGTTTATAGAGTCCGCGTTCACGGTACTCCTATGTCACTAATAGAAATGGTAAATTAACTTGGTGAACTTAGCAGAGCAACTAAGCAAACATTTCTTTTTTTTTTTTAATATTTATTTATAAATAATATTATTATATAACATTATATAAGTAAACTTTAACATATTGAAATATTTTTTAATTTTTTTAAAAAATACTAAAATATCTAAGTATTTTATATGAGGATTATTTTGTAAGATTTAGATTGTATAAGTAATAAATACTATATATATTTATATCTTATTTTTTTTTTTTTAAAACAACACAATCATTCTAAAATGATAATTTTATTGAAAGTAAATAATAGAAAAAGAAATGTTCAAATCTATAATCAGTCGTCGAGGGAATGGTAAATAAAACAATAGTTAATTAACGTAATCTTCACTCAATATATTTCCTTTGTACAGTTCTTACACTCTATCAATTATTTCGTCTATGTTTCAATTTTTTTTTTCTACGCGGCTGTCTTTCATACATCCATATTTATCATCATGCATTCGCATTATTCATTTACTTGTTTTTTTTTTTTTTTGTTGTTCTCTTTTTATTTTTTTATCATTAATATTTCATCGTAACTATCTCGTAACCTCGCGTTCTCTCACATACTCGTCGAACCCTTGCAGGCCAGTAAAGTCTCGTGTATCCCACATATGCTTTGCAGTTTTTTCTTTTTCTACGACTCGTGTTTTTTTTTGTTTAATTATTTTTGTTCTTTTTTTTTTTTTTTTTTTCTTTTTGTATTTATTTTTTCATTTTAATTCGCTAGACGTACGTAAAATAGTGCGCGAACTGCGACGGCAAGGCAGTTCTTTAAACGATACTGTCCTTTTTAAATGTATATATATATATATATATATATATTTTTTTTTTTTATTTATTTACCATTAATTAATAATCGTTTTGTTACTTTTAATTTAACCCTTTCATATTATTTATAATTAATCCAACTCCATTCGATAAAATTTAAACGACATACCAACAAAATTGCGACACGCTTTTGCACTTAATGTTCTATTATTATATGCGTTATTACTGTTTTTTTTTATCCTTTTTTTTTGTTTTTTTTTTTTTTTTTTTTTTTTTTTTTAATCTTTTTGTTCTGTTTATACAATTTACGATATATAACGCGACGTAGTTGCATTTTGACGATCCTCGTAAATTTATCATTGATCGTTGAATCGCCGAGAAGAGGACCGGCAAAACGACGAATGATTTTAGCGTCGCCACTTTCCTTCTTCTTCATTAATATGCAAAAGGATTATATTTATATATAAGTGTGTGTATATGTATATACGACGTGTCGCTAATAGCAATTGTTTTATTACTTATAATTTTTTATAACATTTTTTCCTCTGCTTTTTATTTATTATTAACTTATGCTCGCTTTTAAAATTACCGATGCTTTTCTCTTCTTCTGAATTCGTAATTAATTCTTAATTGCTACGTAAATAATCGAATATACGAAATTCATATAAACATATATATCCATACATATAATATATGTATATATATATATATATATATATATATATATATATATATATATATATATGTGTATATATATATATTGTATGTATAAGATGAAAATAAAAATGGAAAGGAGAAAACGGCTCGAGAGGCACGTTTTACATCGTGTATTTTATATATAATAGGTAAATACCCGATAGTCGTGTAATTTATACACGTAAAGTTCAACCCTTCTTTATTATATTATTTAAATTTTTAAATACAATTCGGCTGACATATAATAGAACTGCACTAGATCGGCGGATTGCACTTGAATCACACGCTAGTTAATTCGGAGGTCAGTCATCTAACGCTATCGAGCTATCGAATTTCGGACGTGGTGCCAAATAGTGGAAAGTTTTGTTTTTTATCCGCGTTTTAGTTTAGTGACCGTATCTCCTATTTTTTTTTTTTTCTATTTTGCTCATGAAATGTAGAATCGGTGAATTTCTTTGTTGTATGGATTTAACCGTGTGCTTGACGTTGTTTTTTCTCAATTGTATGTATACATATTTACGGTTTAAGTTCATAAAAATATATGTTACAGTGTGCGGTAAATTATCAAATTTTCGCTACAGTTTTTTTAGTGTAAGAAATTGATTGTCAAAAAATTTATTTAAAAAGCTAAATCCCACAAGATTTCTTAACAAATGCTATAAATTCTTTCTTTCATTATTAGATTAACGTAAAATAAATATTATGAAATGAAATTAAGTAAAGCGATTGTTTACAATCTTTCATAAATAAAAAAAAAACATTTTATCTGAATTTTATTAATAATTAAAATAATAAATGGACGACAGTTTTTATAATCTCTGCGATTCGCAAATAGAAATAAGAATATAAATAATGTAATAAACTTTATTTATTTACTTGCTTTTTATCAATTATTTATCAATTATTTCGCTAATAAAATAAATGTTATTCTAAATTTTATTATGAAAATAATTAAAAAGTTGGTAGTTTTGTTATTCATATCGATGTAAGAATAAAATCATTTTACATTTTATCTAGCAATAAAGTTAATCTTTTTTTATAAAAGCTGTCGTTAAAAAATAATTATTGTTTAAATATTCTTAAATATTAGAAGACAATTTTCGATTTTCAAATAATTAAGAAAATTTTTTTTTTATATTTTGATTGAATTTTAGCCATTTTATAAATTTCAATTTAGTTTGAAAAAATTCGTTCGAGAAATTTTTATTCTCAGTTGGTTATACTTCTTAATTTTATAATTTTCAAATTATTTTAAATAAAAACAATAGATTTTAAAACGGTAAAAATAAATGTTTTTTAAATTATTTTTAACGTTTGTAGTTTATTATAATTAAGTTAAAATTAATCGATAGCGTAATATTATTTCGTTGATTTAAAAAATTTATATAGTTAAAAAAATATTTACAAATTATTTACATATGATTTGTTATAGTTAAAGTAAATATGTAAGGAAAAATATTTAAATTATTTATACAATTATAAATGAATGTATACAATAATGTATAAACTTCAACATTAAAATTATTACAACTTACATATTTGTGTTCTTATATGTTATTAATAAAAAAAGTTTATATTTTAGTTGTCTCATTTAAATAAATTTTCATCATAATCGATAATTCAAATTAATAACAACTTTTTATGTATTATAATAGATTTCCAATTGAAAATTGTTGAAAATAATTTTCAGAAATTTTCATTAAATTTGTGCTCTTACAGATTTTCTACTGTCTGTTTTCTCTCTCGCTCTCTCTCTCTCTCTCTTTCTCTCTAATAAATATATTATGTATCGTAATTTTACTAGTCAATTAAGAAAAACTTCATATTGATAAATATATAAATAAACGAATAATTACATATATGTATAATCATTCTAAAAGTAAGATAGAAATTTGAAAATAAAAAATTAACGAATAAAGAGGCTATATTTTAATCAATGGCACCACTACCGAGCGAAGGTTCGTCAACGTTTTTGAAGGCATAGAGTTTTATTTTTTCATTCTCGACATTATTAAGTATGCTATACGAAGTATCAAAATAAATCACACCGAGTGTATAGAGTAGAATATTGTACATATATGTACAGAGAACTTTCTATCCTCATCGTTAAATCACCCTTTCGTATATATATATTTTTTTCTCGACTACTTTTATTTATTTTTTTTTCCTTTTTTGTTTATTTTTATTTCATTGTAAAGTTACGCTAATATTTATATGTCTACTTGCTTGCTCCTTGTTTATTATTATTATTATTATTATTATTATTATTATTATTATTTATCATTTTGTTTATATTCGCCGTAAAATTTTCATATTCTTTTTGTTATTTAGGAAATACGCTATAATTAAAATATATCACAGATGTTAATAAAAAACCCTCTACGAAGTCTAAGCAGAGTAGTAGAATGAAGGATCTGAACTAGTCTTCTCGACAAAGTGTGTCAGAGCTTGTAAACGGCAACAGGTTTCTTTATTTGTTTAACATTGTTTTCCCTTTTTTTTCTTTTATTTTATTTTATTTTAATCTTTTTTATTTTTGTTTCCTTTTTTTTTTTTTTTTTTTTTTTTTTTTTTTTTTTTTTTTTCTTTGCCTTTTTCAGTATTTGTGAGAAATTTGAGAGAGTAACGCATCATTTTTACAACGTCAAAGTCTCGGAAGTACTTTTCCACTGTGTAAAGTTGTAAAATTTCAGAAAAGTCTAAAAAATTCCGTAGAAAAGTGACAGTGTAATAATTACTTCGAACGTTCAATCTCGAGATTATTAATTATACTCTAAACGCGATCCTAGCTAGAAAATCTCGAAACAAATAAACTTCTTTTCATCGCGTCACCTCTTTACTACGTCATCATCGAAAACTAAATTTTATCTACAAACATCGTAAAGCTTCTTAGAGTCTATAAATATCTAGATATCGAAAAAATTTATTGCTCATCCCGGGAGACAGAAAAACCATGTTGGATTACACTTTAAACTTTGACGGGTAATCGACAAGATTGTCTCGCTTCTATTATTTTTGAGATCGAGTTATTTATTTATATAATTTTTTTTTTTATTTTGTTTTCTTTTTCGTGTATAGAAAGATTCAGAGAATATAACTTTCGTAAAATTTTTTTTTCAGCGTTATTTGCTTTTTCATTGGAAAATCATTCCCGAGACTCCGAGCGCCCCGCAGTCGTAAATATCGCGTCGATAGAATATCGCGTATATAGAGGAGAAAGATGAGTGATCGAAATCTTTTACTAGTTTTTTTTTTTGCTTTATTTATTTATTTTTTTTTTTTTCAACGAAGAGACCGTCCTTTTCGACTGGTTTGCGGCGCATAATTCCACGTGCAGTTAAATATTACGTAATTCTATAGGTTTTGAATCAAGAAAAACTTTTGCTCGCGATTATCGTTCTATCGTTGTTTATTGTAAGGGTGCATAACCAAAATTATATTTAATTAAAATAAAATTTAAAATCATTGTTTCGGTAATATTCGATTAAGTTTTTCCTTGTATTTTATAGATAATCAATCGATCGTTTTAAATTTAATTTCTATGTCGTTTTAAAATATTAAGAGACGAATAAACGATTCAATTGCGTCAAAAGTTTTTCTCGGTACAAGGAAAAATGAGAAGTATGTTCGATCTATGTATACAAACAAAAGTATTCTTCATTATAATAAATACCGATCGACACAGAGAGTGTCGATGTTCATCTAATTACGTTAAAGTCGCGCCTACGATAATTATAATCGTTTAATAATTTACTGCTACAACGCGTTAAACAGCCGCTGGTATAACTGATTTTTTTTTTTGTTTTTTTGTTTCTTTTCGTACTTTTATTTTTCATTTACTTTATCTCGCTAAATTAACTTTAGGACGAATTCTCCCATTTAACTCTCGTAATGTTTTTTTATTATTTCAAATCATCCTTTTTTTTTTTTTGCTTACTATTTGTTTCACGTTGGCGATTTTTTTTTTCTTTTTTTTAATTATTTTTCATTTTTAAATAACAATAATATTACTTAGAGATTGTCTTGAGTATGGCAACATTATGTAGCACTAACAAGTCGCGATAACAAATTCATTTTTTATAACGACGAATAATATTTTCATTCTGGCCTGTTCAACTTGAAGCTTTTCAAATCGCTTTTCGTGGCGTTCTATCGACTGTCTTCAAATTTATCTATAAAATTTTCTTTTTAATTTTTATTTAAAAAAAAATTTTTTTTTTTTTTGTTTTAACTTTGCCAATATAATGCACATATTCTAAATAAGAAGGAAGTTTGACTTCAATGGATAAACTCGTACGCATTCGGTGAGTTGAGGCAAATATATTGTTAAGTCGAAATTAAAATTTTAGACACCGCTATGACGTGCTGATGAAATAATAATAATAATAATTTTTTCTTTATCGTGAAAACGTAATTCATTCAGCAGTTATCTATCATGCGTCTATATCAAAGTTCATTGACGTCGTTTGTTCAGACGATATCTTCCGCTCTTCCGTTGGTATAACACACTTTCAATCACAAAATTCACATCTTTGAGCAGAGGCTTCGTATTTCTTCGACCGCTACAATATCTTGCTCTGTTTGAAGAAGGCGTTAAAGGCGAAAGAAGATTTTGTGTGTACGTGTGTGTGAGTATGTTCGTGTGAATTTGTGTATATATTAACGACTATATTGTCATGCACTAAAGTCTTTCGAAGAGCCCGCGTTTGGGACAGAACAGCGAAAGATGTATTCAAATTCTCTACGCTTGCTCGACTTTTTTTCCACTTTTAAAATGAGTTTGTCCTTAATTATGACGGAGACTATCACTACGAAGACAAACATCTTATATTCACGAATTACACAGTTTTACACCGGGATTTCTGTAAAAAAATTTCGCTTTGCTTAGGCTCGATAGCGATTCAAATGAGTTTCGGTTTCTTTATTTTCCAAATCAAAGATTTTCCTAAGGAAATAAACGTTTGTTTATTCTAAGACGCGTACGAAATGTAAAAATAAAAATCATTTGCAAAAACTCAACGTAATTAAAGACTGAAATTAATTAAAAATATTATGCCATTTGAATACACGATTTTACAAGCTTAATAAATAAAAATTTAATCGCTTGTTCAATTAAAAGCTTTGTTAAAAATTTAATTTTCCAAATCCTCGCATCCTTTGAATTCCTAAACGAAGCGATTAATAAAGTAAGCACGCTTGTCAGTCCCGGATACCTCTCAAACTCCTTCGCAAACGATCTACGACGAGTTAGATCCTCGAGCTATGTGCGTCGTCGCACCGGCAAATCCTACGCATTGGGATCCTCCTTGACCGGGCTTTTTTTCCTTCGCTTACCGGCCTGCTCGTTGTTCCCGTCGACGACGACGACGACGACTTCTTCGGAGGCGCTGCTCCGTCTTCCGGCTTGGGTTTCCTCCTCGCGCGTCGGCTGCGCGTCCGTGTCGTCGACGAAGACGCGCAGCTCGACGCTGCTCGGTCCTACCCCTACGCTTACGAATCGCGGCTCCTCCTCTTCTTCGTCCTCCGGTGGCTCGACCTCCTCGGCGACAGTTTTCGCGATCGCCTCCTCGGCACGCGCTTCTTTCGCGTAGAGCCGCGAGGATTGTCCGTAGCCTGCGAACGCGTCCGTCGTCGTCGGCTTCAGTTTTGAGGGTCGCCTCTCGTTGATCACCGATTGGACGTCCAAATCTTCTGTTATAGGCTCGATTATCAACGCCTTTTCATCCTTGGAGGCTTCGCGACGGAACAGTTGACTGGTACTACCCCCGTAACTGGAGATGCTTGCCGATTTTGAGCTACTGTAGCGGTTTACCAAATGAAGATTTAATAAGTATGTTGTGATTGTTATTCTTATTTAAAAATGCAGTTAATCTATTGCTTTGACGTGATAAAAATAAAAACTTTGAAATACATCTATTTAGACAGTAAAAATAACAGCTAATATTATGTTAAAGTAGAAAGATGCCGAGTATAGTATGCCTAGATGATATCATTCATTATTAAAAGAAAAAGATCAATTTTTAATTTTCTTACAATATTCTTATTCGTCTCGTCTTGATACAAGTATCTCGTATAGTTTGTAAAATAATTTTTATTATTAAAACATAAAAAAAAAAAAAAAAGTCATTACATAAGAAAACACAGAGAGTGAGTAAATTTATATTACCTGGAATCAATAGGACTGGTGTCGGAAGAGAGCAGCTCAGGTGTGGGAATTCTAGCCTTAGCCAATCCAACATCCGCAATGGGACAGAGAAAATTTTTATTCTTGTAGCTCGTGCTCGTGTCCACGGAGGCGGTCGAGTTACAGGAAGGTCTGCGCTGTTGGATAGACTCGACGGAGGAGGGTCTCGAGGGTGGGCCGACGGTGAGAAAGGAGCGATTCTCGATTACGGGCGCTCGGGCGAGCCCCGCCAAGTGTCTGGTGCTGCCGTAGGCTATCGAGGTGCTGGATAAAGCGGTCGTCGAGCCCTTTTGGGGTATTATCCGGGGCACGCTCAAATTGCTCGTGGGCTTGCGTATGAGCTCGGCTACCTCGAAGTGCATCGGCGGCGTCGAGAACATGCCGCCGTGCCGGTGCTGCGAATGAAAGGTCTGACGGCGTTTCACCTTGAATTTTGAAGGCTTGCCGGCATTGCTGGCGGCGCGCTGCTGCTGGTAGATAGAACGCCGACTGTCATCCATTGTTGACACAGAAGCGTCTGTCGGTCGGCGCAAGATAGAGTAAAAGAAAATAAAGAGGGTGCATTAGTTGTCTTTCTTTACTTTGGGAAGTTTTTTTTTCATCTTTTCGTACTTAACAACTCGACGTTTGCGGTGTTACACAAAGAATATAGACACAAAGTTTTACACGAATAAATTCATTGGGGTGGTTGAGCCAATATATTTATGGTATTATTGATATTATTGGTATTATTGGTATTATTGGTTATTTACATTTGTGACTTTTGGAAAGAGCAAATTTCGTTAATGTTCTCTAAATTATTTTTTAAATTGACGGAAAATTTTTTATTATAATTAAAATTTAAAATTTTTCGAAAATTTAGAGAATGTTGCTCGTTTAAGTTTTATACCATAGGATGGGCTTATAATTTTTGGTGGTTTAACATAAATGAATTAAAAATAAAATTATTATTAACCCTTTGCGGATGGCTATGTCTACGGATAGCGAAGGCGCCTTTCTGGTAAAGGCCTGGTCCCACTCCGAAGTAATGCTCAAAGGTGGTACCGGAGTGGGAACGAAAACCAGGCTAGGCGGAGGGCTTTTAGTGGGTAGGGCAAGTTTGCGAGTCCCACATAGCGGGGGGGGGGGCACTGAGCCTCCCTGATGGCCCGTAAAAAGGATTTCCCCTCCCACCAAAAAAAATAAAAAATGTCTACGGATATCAGCCAGAACATGTTTTAAAACCAATAACTGAAATTGTCACTAATTGATAATGTTTTATTAATCATTTAGAAAAAAGTGTTACAAACGAATCTTTAGATGGACACTCGCGCATTACAGGGTTCCATCCGTAAAGAGTTAAAGAAAATCGTTTGTTCAATGTATTCTTTCTATCGATATTTTTAATGAAAAATGATATGATTTTCAAAAAAAATTTATTATAAAAATAATATTGTATAGCATACTTTTTGAAGGTTGAAAAAACTTTTTCGTCTTATAAGTATATATATTTTTTAAAACAAAAGTACATACATTGATCAAAGATAATTAAGATTAAAGACTAAAATAATTAGGTTTCGAGGTAATTTGTTGGATTTGTAATCTCGTACATCTCAATTAAAGTGTGAATAGATTAGACTATTCTCTTAGTTTTTAAACATGTCTTAAAATATTATACGCGCTATATAAAGATAAATTAAAAAACAAAATAGTTATATTACTTTACGTATCACACTCTAATTTAAAAATTATCGTAATTCCATCAATGTAATGAATTATTATATATTATATAAGAAAATTATGTTTTAAAGTAATTTTTTAAGCTTATGTCAAAATACAAAAGCATTTGAAAAGCTATAAGAAATGTTTGTAGCCAAATTTTAACGATGCACATAGAACAATCAATGTAACGAATAATAATTTTTTGTACAATTACTTTTTTAAGTAGAATTAGAACAAGCAATTTGAAGAAAAAAAATTTTTAATGTTTCAAGCACTTATATATATATATATATATATATATATATAAAATTTCAATTAAAAAAATCTCATATATTACTTTTATTATTTTCACTTGTTCTTTAATTTAACTAAAAAATGTTGCATGCGTTTATAAAAAATTATTCGTTACGATAAATTAATCGATAATATGAGATTTTTTTCCATATAAATTATCTTTGTGCCTTATGTATAAAAAATTAAGTGAGAGCGTGAATAAAGTAAGAAGAAAAATAAAATGAACAATTCGCCATATCATAGGCTGACACTTATTGATTTTACCTTCAATAAGGTCGGATAAAGATAGAAATTTTAAGAAATAAAAATCTATCATCGAAGTCGAAAAACCATGCGCTGTTAAAAATAAGTTTTCTGGAAAAAAGAAGATCAGAAAAATTCTTAAAGACAAAAAGTCGCATCGATTATGTAAAAAGAAAAAACAGCGACAAAAAACGAGAAAAAAAAAATTAAAATTAAAAAAGATTTGTAATAGAATAAAATAAAAATATATCGATATTTATGCATATAGATATAAAGAAAGCAGTGATCTTGTGAGTTATACCGTCTGTTGTTTTTTCTTTGTCGGCCGGCGGATTGTACGTGAAATTCGAGGGTAGAGATCGGACCTTCGAAAGTCCAGGCCTGGCACCCGAAAATTCATCGCTTCCTTCTTGCTCGGCTTCTTGTTCCTTCGCCGACTTATCCTCCAGCGCCTCTTTCTCTTTCTTTCTCGTAATGTCGTCCTCTTCGTCCTCTTCTTCCTCCTCCTCCTCCTCTACTTCGAGGAGTTCCTCCTGCTCGGCGGCAAATTCACGCTCCAGCTGTGTTTCCATGTCAAGCTCATCTTCCATCTTTAATAATCGTAGAGGTTTTTACACGGACACTTGCATTACCGGTGGTTGCGGATCATCGATTTCGTTTATCGAGTAACACCGTTTCTCTCTCTCTCTCTCTCTCTCTCTCTCTTTTTCTTTTAAACTTTTTTTTTTTTTTTTTTTTTTGTGAAATAGAGAGCTTTTTCTTTGCGCAAGTATGAATAATAAAAATTTATAGCGTGAAATGTATATACGTGTACTATTGAATTGATCTATAATATATATGTAGGCAACTTTTTAGATGATTGTTGTAAAAAAAGGCTAATAAGATGACTGCACTAATAAGTTATTAGAAGACTATGTTGAATTAGAGTAAACTAGATAAGAGGCGTTCATTCAAAAGAATATAATTTTATTTTATTATTGATGCATTAAATTCACGACATACATACATGTATTAATTTAATGTATTAAAATTAAAAAATTCATTAAACGAAAATATTTATATCATTGTAAAATCATATGCCTCCAATAAAGTTTTATAAATCATACGTTGCTACATTAACAATTGCAATTTATTTCGAAAATTATATTTAATATTTTCCTATAATTATTCGTGATTAATTCCTGTTTACTCCAAATCAAAAATATATATTTCTAATAAATTTTAGTATAAAAATCGTATTTCAGCGCCAATTTAACATAAAAGCGACATGCCGTGCAGTATATAATATATAATGTATATAAATTAGTCAAATTTAATAGAAGAAAAGTATTGCCATACGAAGAGACTGCCATCTTACTCAAGTTATAATGCAATTGTTTCCCTATCGAAATTTTAAACTAAAGAGAGGAAAAGAAAAGAAAATTTTTCGAAAAATAACGTAATAATAATAATAATAATAATTCGGTAAAAGAGTATATATTTATACGTGTATTTGACAAAAAAAAAAAAAAAAAAAAATAAATAAATAAAAGATGGAGGAAGAGGAGGAGTAGGAAAAAAAGAGAAGTGAAAAAAAAAACAGTTCACCTGTTTGTGACTCTCTTCGAGATGTTTCATCAGGACGGCGACGACGACGTTGACGAGAACGAATTGGGCCATGAGTACAAATATGACGAAAAATATCGGTGCAATGATGTTGCTGACGCAGCAATTTTTAACGCAGTCTGCGGCGTCGTCGCAATTATCCCTAAGGGTGTCCTTCATAATCCCGTTCCAATTGTCACCGGTCGCGACCCTGAACAACGTCAAGAAAGCCATACCGAAGTTACTGAAGTGCGCGTGCTCTCCCAGTCCTTGGCACGGCATCTCGTCGCTGCATTCTGTACACGCGATGGTAGTAAACTTATGTATATGTATATACGTATGCATGTATTGCGTTTGAACGGCTGATGGACAATAGGGTACTAATGCGAATTTTACGCGTATTTACGACACAAATGGACCGAAATGGATTGAGTTTTGACATCGTTAACGTAGCATTTTGATAGCTTTAATAAATATTCGTGTGGTATTTTGTAAATAATTATTTATAATAAAAATTTATGTTAGTTTAATAAAGATAAAAAAAAATAGTTGTACAATAGATAATAAATTGCTTACCTAATCGTCCAAAGAGTTCGACTCCGAGTGCCGCAAATATAAAGAATAGTAAAAAGAAAAGTAGACCCAAATTTCCAACCTGAGGTAATGCCTGCATCACTGTATCTAAAAGGGCTCGTATTCCTTTCGCCATTTTCAAAAGTTTTAACACTAAAACATTAAGCCTCGTTAATGGTAAATTTTAAAATAATTTATGCATAAAATTGTAAAGAAAAATAAATAAATAATCATTAAGAAACTGACCTCTTGCTATTCTCAAAACCCTCATAACACGTATAATCGTCGGATTAATCGGAATTATTTTAGACTCGACCTCCTCGAGAACGATACCGACCACCGATAGTATCACAATTCCGATATCCAATTGGTTCCACCTATAATGTAAAATGAAATCGTGAAAAGAATTTTAGGCACAAAGGATAAAAGCGGCTTTAAAAAAAAAAAAAAAAAAAAAAAAAAAAACAAAAGAAAAAAAAAAGTAACGAGGATAATTTACTGACTTGTCCTTAAGATAGAGATGAAGTCCTAGCGCCAGAAGTTTCATAAAAGATTCGAGAATAAAAACGGCGGTAAAGAAGTAATTGAATATTTTTAGAGCGTAGGTCAAGGCTTTCGGCATCATGTAAAATTCCATCGCCATCGTTACGACGTTTAAGCCGATCACCGCCGCTATTGCAAGATCAAAGTACTTGGACGTAACGACGTTGTGAACGAAGAGCCGCGACTTTGAGTAATTAGTGTAATAAGGCGGTTCGTGCATTTCTGGAATTTAAAATTTTACGTAAAAGTACTTTAATGATCTTTTTCGTGTTTGTATTTGATTGTGGGTGGCATTTAATAAAAACCAAAATTAAATTCCATTGAAAATAAACATATGTATCCTTCAATATGCTAAACAGAATTTGAAATATTATAAATGTACACGTTGTTTTGTTAAATATTTATGAAAATTCAACAACATGACATATAAGTTTAATATTGGTAATTTAGATAATTATAATGTATTATTAATATTTTTTATACGCCAGAAAAACGTAAAATAATGAAAATTTACTTCTTCTCTTCTTTTCCATTTGTAATGCACGTTTAGCAGCTCTTCTAACTCTTTCTTCTTTTTCTTGTTCCTCTCGACATCTGTGAAAATTTTCAACGACGACGCCGACAAACATATTTAGGACGAAAAAACCAACCAACAAGATGAAAGCGATGAAATAAAGCAATCTCCATTCTGAATAATTTTCAACGGGCTAAGAATCAGAAACAAGAATTATTTACCATTAATATCGAATCTAATTAAGAGTAATAATAAATAAATATATAGAATAATAATAAATATATAGATTGTAAATATAGAAAAATAATTCGATTATTTCTTTTAAAAAATTGAAATCAATATTTATGTGAATAAAGGAATATAATAGATTTAATTTTCTTTTATAATAGATTTAATTAAAGTAAAGTGACGTCTAATTGAACTTTAACAGCATTACTATTGCTGTTTAAATTTAACATTAAATGATATTTCGACAATCTCGATTGCACAGTTTAACTTAATTTATAATGCATAAATAATTTCATGATAAAATAACGGATCTTTGATAAAAAATTTACGCTATTTTTAATATTTATGACTAAATTAAATATCGGAACTCTCATAACCGAGATAGCATCTTTATTATATATAGCACTATTGGACTGTGATAAGTAAAACACTATCGATGAATATTTTATGTACAATTAGCAATGTACAGTGAAATTATTTTTAAAACTATTAAAAATAATGAAGCAAGGGTATAATTAAAACATTTTCAACAGGATATTCAAATCGGTGTTATCTATAATTTACATACGTCATTAAAAATTAATTCAGGCCAAACAGCTTACTTCCCGCAAAATTATTCATAATAACGCATAAACTTTGATAAGACATACTCGAAACAAAAAGAAGAAAAAAAAAAATACAAAGAAATTTCAATTCTGGATTGTAAAATTGGCCAATGGACTTTCATCAATTGAAAAGGCTTTCTATTACGGGTATAATAAAAGGTGGATCTCGTTCTAATAAACATCCATACAGAGAGAGAGAGAGAGAGAGAGAGAGAGAGAGGGAGGAGAGGAAATACGTGGAAACCAGTATATACGCGCTCAGGCGTACATACACACATAAACAGAGAGACGCGCTTAATGTGCGACAGTTAGAGTACATACCTGCTGATCGACCCCAACGGCATCCAAACCCGTATACATGATGTTCACCCAACCGTCGCGGGAGGAAAGAACAAAGAGGGACATGAGCGCCTTGCCAAGATCGTCAAAGTTGTACTTCCTATTGAGCCAGACGTTACGCTTATCGGCAAGGCAGTCGGTCTTGTTCCTTACGCTCTTAATGTCCGGGCCCTCGCAATAGTAGAACGCGCCCTTGAACAGCTGCACACCGAGTATGCCGAAGATAACAAAGAACGTGCAGCAAATGAGGACGATGTTGCCGATAGGACGCAGCGATGAGAGGAGCGTCTGCACGACGAGCTTTAAACCCGGCGCTCGGTTTATTACGCGAAGCGGCCTCAGCGATCTCAGCAATCGGAAGACCTGAGAAATTATCGCATACGTATTCGAAATAACGAAGCGGCAATTATTCAATCTTTTCTTTTACAACTGTTTTTTTTTTTTTTTTTTGCCTTTTATTTTTTACATTATTACTATCATGAACATTATTACTATCGTGATATGTATTGTCGTGAAAAATAAAAAAGTCAATATATACAATATTTTTAAAAGATAAGAAACACATATTTAAATTGAGAATATTAATAAAAACAACGTTCTCTTTGAGTATTGTTGAAAGTAAAAATTAAAAAAAAAATAATAATATTTGAAACGTATATTTTATGGTTCATATATTAAATGCGTCATCAAAAAAAAAAAAAAAAAAAAAAAATATGCAATCGTAAGGAAAAACGAATGTTAACCAATTAATGTTAATAATAAAATATAAAAAAGATTCAGTAAATGTTCTCTCACCCTTAATATGCCGAATATCCTCGGACTGCTCGAAGAAAGTAGGGACATACCGAGGTCGATTATAGAAATTACCACGAGCGAGCCATCCATTATGTTCCATCCTGACGTAAAGTAAGCGTTCGTACCATAAAGCATCCCCGTTGCAACGACCTACAAATCGAGCGAATCGTTATCGCGCAGGTAGACTTTAAAGAAACAAAGAAAGTTATGTGGAAGGGAAAAAAATATGACGGCGTACACTGTGTTCCGGTAAACTTTATCAATTATGCCGATGTGGAAGCAAAGAAGATGGAAGATGATAAAAAAATTACGTTTACAAATAGGGCGAAATGTTTAATGTTGCTTTTTTTTTTTTTTGATCTATCGCGATTAAAAATAATTATTTTAGTTTGCTCTTTTTAATGAAATACTTTGTTCTTTTTCTTTTATCAAATCGTAGCTTAGATTATGATTAGAGTTATTCAAAAGTTCACGTTGTAAACATTTTAAAATGAAATATGAAAGAAAATATTTTAATGATGCAAATGACGATATTTATTGAAAGTGAATAAAATAAGTGTTACCTTCACAAACATTTCCACTGCGAATACTCCGGTAAAAACATAATTGGCGGTGGAGAGGAAAAATCTCTCACGACTGTCGGGCGGAATATTCGGCCGTTCCATCGCTAACGTTATACAATTCAAACCGATAAACAATAGCACTACGTTATCGAACCATTTTTGCTCGACGAACCAACGGCAAAATATACGAAATCTGTGAATTAATTTTTTTTTCATTTTTTAAGAGAAAATTTATAGCGTTAAAAATTTTTTATTGAAAAATAATTATGAAGAAAATTTAGATTCACTATGTGCATATAATAAATGTTTTTTTAAGATTAACCCTTTTAGAATTGAATTATTTATGATCAGCAAAAAAATTTTTCATCGTTATTAATTGACCTTGTATAACTCGAATAGAATCTCTGAATTTTTTTGGAATTCTTTGACCCTCCTATAAAAAGATACAGATTTGTATATTGGAATGTACATCCATCGTTTAATAGTAAGATTTGATGGAAAATTATAATCACGATTTCTTTGTTTTTTTTTTTTTTAATATTGTATTGTCATTTGAAACAAATGAAATATGAAATATTGTGAATAGAAAAATAATACAAAATGAATTTTTAACAAAACAATTTTTCTATTTCTTACGAATATCAGATGATTAGTTTTTTTAGAGTTGAAATAAAAACAAAAATGAATCCATAAGAATAGAAGTATAAATAATTTAGACCAGACTCAGAATACAAAAATTAATTAATCACTTATAATAAAAACCAGAATAATAGTTTCTATTATTTACAAAATATAAGTGTACATTTCAGTTTACACAGTAAACGCGAGTTCTATTGTTAATGCAATATCTGCACCAAGTTGTTTCTTTTTTATCAACAAATTCTGGCAGATGATTCACAGAATCGTATTGAACGAAGGCAGATGGAACGAGGTTCATTTGGTGCTCGTTTCTACGAAGGAGGTTCACTATTCAAAGATTGAAGTAGCTTTTTTTATTCGATGGACAACCTCTCTTTTTCGATTTTTCGCTAGTAATAGATTGATCGTAAATTAAAGCTTCTATTGATTCTAATCTAAATTGCAAAAAATTCATCTGTACTTTTGTCGGAATCTTAAGAATTTCAAAATGTCTTTTATATTTTAAATAACAGTTAGCTATTATGATGTAGAAACCATGAACAATCATTCTACCCGTCCATTTTTTCAATTCGATAAATATTCTATAATAACACAAATATTGATAGAAAAGATCTACACCATCCATATTCGCATTATAAATTTGCACGATCTCTGGCATTTTGATCCATACGATGGATGTAAATTACAATGTACATTCAATATTTTTTGGTTTGAAAAAAAATTAATATTTTAAAATCGATCAAAAAAAAAAAAAAAAAATGTTTTCTAATTGTTTATATGTTTTCTAAACTTTGAATATTTATTTATAGGATTAATATATCTATACTAGTTGAAAAAAAATGCTAAGGAAATTATAAAAATACCATCAATTTCTTGACATTTTTTCCTCAATTTTTTTTTAATAATATATACGATAAAAAAAAAAATTAACCTATATAACATTTTTTTTTTATAGAATTGACACCCATGCATATAATTCAACAGATTTTATATCATTATGCATTGTCCAAAAATTTTGTTGAAGGTTAAAATTTCACGTACATTTGAATGTTTATTGGGTTTGAAAAGGTTAATACAAATTATTATTTTTTTTTTTTTTTTTTTTTTTCAATTTTAAAAGATAATTTCATAATGATGCGATCATCATCTTGAACAATATATGCATATATGTGTGTGTGTGGTAAACCGCATTCAGATATTAACTTTGACAATTAACTTTGCAAATGAATATTTCAATCCTCTTAAAGTTTGAATTTCAAAATATTTTAACATAAATGATATTGTTATTTACATTAAAATATCAACGATAAAGTCACTAATATGTTTGTCCTCTTGTGCCAATACTTTATTAATCATATTGAAAACATTACTTTTGAATACGAAACAATCATTTTAAACTTTACAAAGTAAGAAACGGAAAAGAAATAATAATAAAAAAAAAAAAAAATTGTAAATAAATAAAAAAAGATGAAGATTACGAACCTATTATTCTGCGGGAACAAATAAAGCGAATACTCATCTCGCTCCTTGAGGCAGCCCTTGGGCTCGAAGAACATGAAAATCTTTTTAATCCGTTCGATGCTCCCCGCGCTCCCGTGTCCGTTCGACGGTGGAGTTTGTTCGCCGGCCGCGGCGCGGAGATTCTGCTCGGTCTCCTCTTCCGGAAGCCGTTTGATCCGCGGCAGTGGCCCGGTCTCGATGCTTAAATTATTGATCGTACGGGGCGTCGAGCTCAACGGCACCTCGTCGAACGGCAGGATTTTCTTCGCCTGGATACCCTCGTAGCCGCGCAGTGAATTCCGACGGGACAGATCGTCCGTCCAGCGCATCTTTAACGTTTACGAGATTTTTCTTTAGTACGAGTGATTTATTGCTTATTTTTTTATATTTTTATTTATCAGTGGTAAGAGCCAATGTGTGCTCAGACGTGGCTAAAGTTTAACAGATTGATTTATATGTTTTTATACATTAAATGCTCTTAATACTAATAATAATAATTTTTACGAAATATTATAATTTAATGTCAGATATTTTTGTTTACGTATATAGCTTTCAATAAACGAAGAAACTTTTTTATAGTTATCATTACCGTAATAATATAAATTAACGATAATGATTTATCTTTATTACTTACTTGATTCGACGTTGGTGTGTACCTATGAATGGATGATCTTCGACTTCTTATGGAATTGTTGGGACTAAGGCTACAATTGTTTGTTGTCATGGCAGTTGTGCGATTATTCGGTACATCGCGTTGAGTATCATTTCTTATGGAACCGTGGAGATAACCACCGTTATAATTAGTGTAATCTCCGCAACTTCTAACATTAAAAATTTTGTCAAAAAAAATAACGTTCGTCATTTCTTTTTTTTTTTTTTTTTAAATATGGCAATAAAATCATTTTAATATGTGATAAAATTTTTAATTGAATTTTCGCTCGTTTCATTATTATTCAGGTAAAATAAATAAAACTCGCAATTTGACATTTATTTATTTTTATGGAAAAAAAGTTGGTCGGTATATTTTAGATATGTAATCTCATAGCCTACTGTTTATTTATTCTCGTTTGATTTTATCTCGAATTTCATCACGAATGTAGAACTTCCTCTTGTATTTGCATATTTATTTTAACGCGAGTAAATAAAATTTTTCCAACTTTAATAATTCAACATTCGTGCAGTTATGTCATATTTTAGTTATAAATTATGAAAATAATTGCGCGTTGTCATCAAGCTCGATTCTTTGACAAAAAATTAATCAAGCTCGAAATACTAGTATAGTTAAATAGTTCAATAGTTAAGATGAAATATAATATATACGAGCGGAAATGCTTACAATTTAAAGCAGGAAAAAAAAATCTTACAAGGATTTGTGGCCGACGTTACTTCTTCCGTTATTGAGGACCATGGCACGCCCGGGTGATTCGTCCTCCCATTGGGACCACCTTTTTCTCCTTAAAGAAGGCCTTGACAAGCGCCAGGAATATCCCCTTTGAATTCTCGGCGGGCTAGAGACAAAAAAATAAAGAGGAGAAGAAAAAATCTCTTCGATGCTTATAAAGGTGTATCGCTTGGTTTAGCTAGTTATTCCGAACAAATTACATTGCCGTTTATTTAATTCACTTTTAATCCATTATCGCGCTTTAGAAAACGAAGCTTCTCTTTCCTTCAAAGGCTTTTTTTTCCTTTCAAAAAAATTTTCGTTACATTTTCTAAATGCACTTTTTTGCCTTAATATATTTATTAGAAAATTTGTTTTCTACTTCAGATTCAAAATAATATGTTATCAAATAAATTATACGAAGATTTAATAAATTGATGTCTTGATGGATTTAAAAAATAATTTATTCATGTCAAACATTTACTAATTAAGAAGAATTTCAATGAATTAAAATGCCAATATGTTTAATATCTACAGTTTATTAAGATTATTAGAATAGTTTTAAAATAATCAATTATTAAAATTAGTTTTAATGAATCACTGAAAATCTAATTATACCTTGAACTAGAAGATTCTCTTGTAGTGGAAGAATTGACAGCAGCGTTAACGAGGCTAATTCGTCTTGAAGACTGACTGATTAAATTATTTGTTGCAATTTTATTATTGTTGTCAGGTGGTTTCAAAAAGCCCGAATAAATGCTGCATTGACTCTGTAGATTTGAAAGGTAATTTTGTAAACTTTTATATAAAATGTATTTATGGGAAGATGAAAAGTAACGAACGACTGATTATTTAAAATATTATTCGAAAAGAAAACAAGAAAGAAAAAATATATAAATTTTGAAAAAAAAAAAGTACGTCGCATCATAATTAGCAATTTGAAAATTAAAAATCTAAAAGATAAACTTGTGTTTGATTTAATTAATGTAACGAATGGAAAAATCGCAGCGTTGTATACATTTTCAGAATGCAACGTTGCTTCTGATCTCAGCATAGTAATCTCGATTAATTAAAAATCGAGCGTTACACAAGGCTTACTCACCGATGATCGATCGATGGACTCGATCGAGAGAGTCGTTGGATAGATGGCCCGGAAGTTGAGATCCCGATAGCCGGTGTCGAGCGTGGTGTTGGGCGAGTCCTGCGGCGTGGCGGCCGTGTGAGTTATGATGGGCGGTTGCGGTCCACCGCCGCTGCCACCGCTGCCCATCATCTTGCTCTCCTTCTGGATGTTGCATTTCGGCTCGTCGAGCGGATGCTGTTGCTTCCACGCGGCGTTGTGTTGCTTCTCCCGGCATTGGTTGTCCTTGTACTTTCGCAGGTCGTCGCAGCTCTGCCATGAGTTCTTTTGATCCTTTAATCAACGCGAGATCTTAGTAAGATCGTACGTAAGGGATATCCGTTGGATGTGGCATTAATTCTTTTTTTTTTTTTTCGCTTAAAAAAATTATCTTTTTTTTTTCTTTTTTTTTTGTTTTCAAGATAATTTAATTTTTACGATAACAATTTCGTTATCTTTTACTATTCATCGATGAAGAAAGCCAAAGAAGAATTCGTTGAAAATTTTCCAATTCATTCAAATCGTCTGGACGTGAATCCAAAGAAAACGTCGATAACATAAAAGAGGAAAGTTTTTTCAATACCTGTGTGTAAGTGTCGCTATCGGAAATAGAGTGAGATCGTGAGACTCTCGAGGATCCTTCATCGCTGCCGAGTCCAGCTTCCTTCGCCGCAAGCCTCGCTAATTCCCTTTGCTCTCGTTCGCGCCTTTCGTTTCTCTATAAAATAAGCATGGAAATTGAATTTTCGGGTCGAGTGTCGCGTTTTTTTTTTTGGATTTTTTTTTTTTTTGCGAATTTCTTTTTTCACGTATTTCACTGTTACCCTTATTTTCATATTAATTAAAAAAGTGTCAACGGAAAACAAACGAATATGCGCCAATGTAATTTAAAATTTTTTATTAGTCGTTGTTTCGTATAACACAGGCCGAGTTAGTAAGTGAAGCGTTCAAGAGGTGCACGCTCGAGGGAACCCGGCTGCGTTAAGGGAGGCGGGGATAAAAAAAAGAACGGACGGAGGGTGAAATAATTCAACGAATTTCCTGGGTACTTTAACTCGAACGGTAGAGCTACTACGTCGCGGTTGTCGCGTAGATTTTCGCGGACGCGGAACGCGACGCGGAATGTACGCGGAATTCGGTTCGGCTTCTCGCTCTCAGGTTGCCAGACAGTCTCGAGCTCATCTACGGCGACGGTCGTCGCCTTCCTTTTGCTCGAGCGGACTTGGTCCGCTGTGAGCGGGATAAAAGGCTAGCTCACTCGACTTAGACGCAGGCGCACGAGCGGGTCCGCTCTGAGCGACGTCTTGGGTCGAGGCCCCTTCTGCCTGAGCGACTCGAAGTCGCGCCTTGGCGAGGGCAGGTCGCGTGGCGTTCGAGAGGCGAAAAGTCGCAACGACTGAAGTTGACTATACGAGTTCGGTCGTCCACCGCTAACTCGTTCCGACTCTGACGGTGACGACTCGACTCGAACTGATTCTCTCAGTTCGCTCCTCCGCGAGCTCGGCGGAGAGCAATGCATGCCGGGAGCGGGATGGTGGGGGCTCGACGTGGTGAGTCGCGATTGGTGCGCGACTGTAGCGCGACTCTGCTGAGCCTAGCCCGTGGAAAGTGTCGCGGTGGTGGGGGGGAGAGCCCGCTTGCACGAAATTTTTGCAAGTAGCGCGTGCCGCGAGAAAAAGGCGAAATAATATAATTATTAAAAAAATACGTTAGACGCAGGCTAACGTCAATCCCCCCCCTGAATGAACGACTTTTTCTTCGGCGCGCGAAGTTTGACGATTTTGCACGATGTTTGACGATTTTTCCCGCCGCAACGATGTGCTCTACCTTTCACAAATGAATGATTTATTATTATTTTTTTTTTTTTTTTTTTTTACTTTTACAGGTTATTGTTAACAATTAAATTATATTCAACGTCGCGATTGACAACATGATGTGCTAGTGTGTATATGTGTAAGAATGTAGATACAAAAATTTATCAAAGTGTGGATGAATGTTTGCGCGTGTGTATGTGTGCGTGTATGTATGTGAATCTTTATACAATGAACGTCTTTATCGTTTTTTTTTTTTCTCTTTTTGTTTTTATAATTTAACACTAACTTAAACCTACACTATAATAATATAATATAATATAATATATAATAATATAAATTAGAAAATTTTTTTTCTCAATTTTAACTAAAATAACACTGAACACTGTCACTTTACACTGTCTTCAGTTCTCTTCCAAGAACTCGTCGATTTCTTGAATCGTTGCGCCGTCCTCTAGGTCTTTTCGTTTATCTAAACTCACTGTTTTCATTTCCGCGTGGACAACCTCTGCAGACGTTGGCGGCGAAATATCCATTTCCACGTGTTGTTGTTCGACTTGGCCTTTTTTTTGTAGCTTGTTTTCCGATTCCTTGTCGCGTAAGTGTTGTTGGATCGACTTCATAGATCATGCAAAGGGTCTCCAGTGCACGTTTCTTCATTTCCTTGTCGCCGCGTCGATGTGCAAGTTTGCACATATCTAATGTGATGCGAACCTTCGCATCTCGCCCTCCTCGCGGTCTCCTTTGTTTTGACATTTCTTTTTCTTCCTTCATTTTTGTTACACTTATTCGCAATAATACTAATTACTTTCAGTCACTTTCTTTTTGATTAACAATGTCTCTTTTTTTTTTTTTCTTTTATTATTTTTAGTTGTTATTTATGGTTTTTCGCGAGCGTAGAAAATAAGGGCACGGCGTGACAGTATGATTTTCATTCACGAGTCGTTTTGTAGTGTCGGTCTTTCGCGGTCTCCCGCGTTTACGCGGTGGCGGTGCGATCGCGGCGAAGTCTGCGCAATTGCTTGTTGAGCGTACGTTATCCAACGACGCTGCGTTCGAATTCACTGTTTTGTTGATTTCTTGCTTGTGGCTACAAGCGGGTGATGAAGCGCGTTTGCTTGCATGTTGCGGCTGCAACGCAGTTTTCTCTTGAAACGATGCATCTTGATTCCTTGTCTCGGACGATGAATTTCCGTAGGTTTGTTGCGGAGAATGGCGCATCGGCTGAGGCGACGGAGATTCTCGGCGGGGTGGCGGTGATGAGTGCGTCGACTGAGGCGACGACTCTGCATTTTCAGGTTGCTGTGATTGAGCGCGCGTCGGCTGGGGCGACGTATCCGCGCGGTCTGATTGCTGTGAGAGAACGCGCATCGTCAGGGGCGATGGAGTCTCTCGGCAGCGTGGAGAAGATGAGCAGGAGCGCGTCGGCAGGGGCGACGGCTCCGTGTTTTCGGCTTGCTGGGCGGCGTCCACGGCCTCAGCATGCTGTTGATGCGGCACTCTTTTCAGAGCACTGATGTGCAGACGAATGTTCTCCTGGCCCGGTCGTTCCAGGATGTAGACGTCGTCGCTGCACCTTTCTTTTATAGCGAATGGGCCAGTCCAGCGGGGAGCCAAACGAGCGTTGAATCCCTCGACGGCGTTGGACAAGGCGAAGTTCTTCGCGAGTACAAGTTCACCAACTTGCAGCGCTGATTTCGATGGAGTCGACGCGGTAGACGGAAGCTGTCCTTGTACTTGTCTAGCGCTATCGATACGAGCTTGAGTCGGCGCATCGTAAGAGAATGTCCATTCTCCCGGGCGCGGTAATGTGCGACCAAGCAGCATATAACTTGGTGATTGTCCAGTGTTCCTGTTGGTGCGTCGTCGCATGGCGAAAAGGATGGATGGCAGCTGCACATCCCAATCTCTGTGTCGCTTGCCTGCGAGTTTAAGTCGTAACCCTTTCTTGAGTTCCTGATTGCGTCGTTCTGTAGGGTTGGCTTGTGGGTGATACGCTGGCGTTACGTAGGCTAACGCACCCCACGCTTCACAGTTCTTTTGCCAAGCGCTTCCGCGGAATTGTGGCGCGTTATCGGTTAAAACGACTCTCGGATAGCCCCATCGCATGAACACCTCGTTTTCTAGCACCGGAGTGATCGATGAGAGTTCTGCACTTGAAATAGCGAAGGCTTCCGTCCAACGAGACATCGTATCAGTGGCGACGAGAATAAAACGTTTTCCGCGCGCTGTACGAGGATAAGGGCCCATTAAGTCGATGGCGACGGTGTCCCATGGTGCGTAGGGTTGACGCGGTCGTTCTTCTCCTTTTGCGATTGGCGCAGCTGCTTTTGTTAGGAGGCATGTGGCACAAGTATTCACGGCAAAACGTACATCTTGACGCATACACGGCCAAAAATGTTGTTCGCGTATCGCACGCAGCGTTTCTTCTGCTCCTGGGTGACATGCCAGCGGATCGTTTTCATCGAAGAGCGTTGGTGTAGGCGAGAAGTCACACTCTGACTTCTAGTAATGATTGTTTTTGTTAGTAAATGGGCGCCACTGGCTGTTTTTCGACTGCCAGAAGTCGATGTTGACGGATCTGATTTTTTATTGGATGGAGGCGTTCTGTACATGCCTCGTTTCGGGCGTAGGTAGGTTGAGTTCTTCCAAACTCACCTTTACTTTACGCGGTCGCGGTAAAAATAAAGGGCCCCACGTCGGGCGCCAATTAACACAGGCCGAGTTAGTAAGTGAAGCGTTCAAGAGGTGCACGCTCGAGGGAACCCGGCTGCGTTAAGGGAGGCGGGGATAAAAAAAAGAACGGACGGAGGGTGAAATAATTCAACGAATTTCCTGGGTACTTTAACTCGAACGGTAGAGCTACTACGTCGCGGTTGTCGCGTAGATTTTCGCGGACGCGGAACGCGACGCGGAATGTACGCGGAATTCGGTTCGGCTTCTCGCTCTCAGGTTGCCAGACAGTCTCGAGCTCATCTACGGCGACGGTCGTCGCCTTCCTTTTGCTCGAGCGGACTTGGTCCGCTGTGAGCGGGATAAAAGGCTAGCTCACTCGACTTAGACGCAGGCGCACGAGCGGGTCCGCTCTGAGCGACGTCTTGGGTCGAGGCCCCTTCTGCCTGAGCGACTCGAAGTCGCGCCTTGGCGAGGGCAGGTCGCGTGGCGTTCGAGAGGCGAAAAGTCGCAACGACTGAAGTTGACTATACGAGTTCGGTCGTCCACCGCTAACTCGTTCCGACTCTGACGGTGACGACTCGACTCGAACTGATTCTCTCAGTTCGCTCCTCCGCGAGCTCGGCGGAGAGCAATGCATGCCGGGAGCGGGATGGTGGGGGCTCGACGTGGTGAGTCGCGATTGGTGCGCGACTGTAGCGCGACTCTGCTGAGCCTAGCCCGTGGAAAGTGTCGCGGTGGTGGGGGGGAGAGCCCGCTTGCACGAAATTTTTGCAAGTAGCGCGTGCCGCGAGAAAAAGGCGAAATAATATAATTATTAAAAAAATACGTTAGACGCAGGCTAACGTCACGTATTTTATTTTAAAAAAAAAAACTATTTCAAAAGCATTAGTGTAGTAGAGTAGTGCGAAGGAAAAACAAGAAAAAAATAAATAAATAAATAAATACATATAATCTAAGACGAAAACTTTTGTAATTTGGGTAAGTGTTTATAAAAATGGGTTTACCTCGGATGAAAAGCCCTCGACCAAGATAGCAACCAGTAAATTGAAGAGTACGTAGTTACCGAAGGTCATTAAAGCTACGAAGTACAGAGCGGCCCAGTGGGACGTTTTTTGCATTCCGTTAAATAGAACGACGTTCCAGTCCTCTTGCGTCAGAATCTACATAAATTTAGTAAAAAACAGAGAAACGCGATGCGAGAATTAACTTGTTCCTTTTCTTTATTTATTTTGTTTTTCTTTTTCTTTTTTTTTTTTTTTTTTTTTTTTTTTTCATCGTTGCAAAGTTCGATGTATCTTTTGCTCTCGTGTTTCTTTCACGTTTACGCATGTTTAGCCATGTTTGTATTTACATAGTAATCTGAACACAAATTTAAAATTACGCATCTATCTTGGAGTCGTTTCTTTGCAGTTTACATTTTACGTCATCTCTGACGAATTTATTTTCGATTGCAGTGTAGCTATTGGTTTTTAAAAAAATATTATGAAATTTATTCTTTTTTTTGCCGATAACTGCAAAGAAAATATTTATCGCGTTCGAAGAAATTGCGAGTAGAGTAAAATAAGGCTAATTTTAGGGCAGATAAGACAAATCGAACTTGAGCGACTAGTAAGCGCATCGTCTCTGAAGAAATTTGAGATTGAAAGATAAGAAGCTTTTAAAAACTGTACTTTTTTCCTATACTTTTTTTTTTTCTCTTAAATTACTTTATAAGGTATATAAAAATTCTTAAAAGCTACAATTCGAGCGAAGAAAAAGATTATTATGGTTTTAAAAATTCGATCAATAAAAAAAAAAATGTAAGCACGTTAAAGCGTTTATTTACAAAGCAAGATTTATATAATAATAATAATAATAATAATAATAATAAAAAACTGTTATAAAAAATTAACCATTCAAATGATAAAAGAGCATGTATATAATATATGTATATATAAATATTTATATATATATCAGCGAGTGAGATTTCGTGTTAACGGCCTTGTGACCAAAAAAAAAAAAAAAAAAAAAAAAACACAATAAAAAAACAACACAGAAAACAAATGTAAAAAAACACATACACGAAAATCTTTTACGTGGTAAAATGCCAGCTGCAAAACGGTTTAGCTCGATTTGTACAGTTAATGTAGCCTCGTATAGTGAGCTGCACTTTGTTTAAAAGTTATCACTCGCACGCAACCGTGCGTTACAAAGTAAATAAAAAAAGTCAAAAAAAAAAAAGAACGAAAATAAACGAATAAAAAATTTTTTCTCGTAAAATGTAAGAGTGAATAATTTTCTTGAGTGCCCTTTTAAAACAAACCGAATGGTTTTACCGTGTGTTAAATTTAGGCTTGAACGCCACATAGTTTAGATTGATGCAGTGAAGAGATAGAAGATACAAAATTCATTTATTTTGGGATAATATTAAGATTTCGATGGAAATAAAAAACGTTAGGAGATAATGTTGAAATAATAACACAAGTACGTTAGAAAGAATAAAGTGTACTTACAATTATAGGATTTTGACAAGTATAACGATGAACAAATTTGATAGACATTGATTGTGAAATGTTCATGAAAAATTATGATACACGATTATGATTTTATGAATTTTATTATCAATTTTAATAATTGTTAGTACTATAAAGCAAACGTTTGTTTTTACTATCAGATGTCTTTTATTTCACTATTAATGAAAAACAATAATATGATACGCGATTACAAAGGAGTGATAACCTATGTGGTAACAGCACCTAAATTTTTCATACGATAAAGCCCACACGGTTGTATTTGATAGGGTAAAAAGGCGAGAAAAAAAAGGAAAAAATATCTTGTGTGTCACATAGATTGTGTAGGAGAAAAAGAGAGACGGACTTGACATAGTGTAGTCTGTGCAACTATAGTGATTAAAAGAGAGAGAGAGAGAGAGAGAGAGAGAGAAAGAGAGAGATAGAGTAAAAGAAACATAGAGAGAGAAAGAGAAAAAGAGGTTGGGAGAGAGATATAGAAAAAGAGAGATTTAAAGAAATAGAGAAAGAGGTAAAGATAATGAGAGAGTGAGAGTGAGAGAGAGAGAGAGAAAGAGAGAAAAAAGGGAACAGTGGTACCTGAAAGACTGTTACAAGTGCCCAGACGATGTCGTTGAAATGTTTGCGATCACAGCGACACAACGGGTGGCGCGAGACCACCTCGGCACAGGTGCAGGGCCGACTCCGGTCCGCCCACATGCAAAACTTACCCCCGAACAGGTACATCCCTAGGATGCTGCAACCGAGACACAATCCCCCAGGGCCTAAAGTACACAACTGTTTCTTCCGAGGAGGAGAAGGAGGTGGTGGTAATTGTGATGGTGGTGGTAGTAGTGGTGGTGGTAGTGATGGTGGTCGTGACAGTTAACGAAAACTTTCGACGCTATCATTTACGCTATGACTTACGTCCGTGTTCGTTACTTATTTTTTCTTCTTTTCTTTTTCTTTTCTTTTTTTTTTTTTTTTGTAAGGGCGTTTTTGTATTTTTTGTATATTTTTTTTTTTTTTGTATCGTTTTCGAAGCTCGTCCATCAACTATACCGACAGCTATTGCGTCGTTTATCGAGATTTAACGAATCACGCGATTTTGTGATCAACCCCTTTTCACCTTCTGAACGTGGATCGAGTTCACGAATGTTTTATATATGTATATATATATAACGATAAAGTCGATGCGAGCTAATGCTCAGAAAAATTCAACGTGAAAAAAAGTGGGAAACTACATTTTTTTACGTAATTCGATTCAATAACTTCTTTATCTTAAAAATTTGTAAACACGCGATGAATCATAGTTTTCTTTATTTAAGCACAAAATTAAAATATTTTAATTTAATTTTTTTTTCTTTTCAACATAAAAATAGCATTAAAATAGTATAATTTTCAGAATATTTAAATATTAATATTTCTTATTTTTTGTTAACAATTATTTAATCGAAATTCTTTTAATTAATTTATTTTAATCCACGTTCAAATAGCAAAATAGAGTCAATTTATCTTCATTATTTGTCACAAATTATATTATTAACTTGAATACTTTAAAATACAAAAATTTATCTAAATAAACAAAACAAAAATTATTGTCAATGTCTCATAATAATTTGTAGAAATAATTTCTGCGCCAAAAAAGTTTAACGAGGATTGAAATTAATTATTTACTGTAATTCAGAAAAACAAAGATAAACGATTTTCTCGAAGTAATATTTATATGTTATAGTCAAAGATCGAAGCTCTGGCACTCCTAGATTTGATGAGTTAATCCTAAGTTTTGACAACCTCGATATCCTAAACTCTTAAATGTCAGACCTGAGAATTGACTAACCAAACTTAGGAGTGCCGAAGTCTCGGTTTTTGGCTATAATGTACTAGTATAAATTAATTGTTTATGAATTAACTTGTTAGTTTACTGTTCTTTATAAGAAAACTAATATAAATAATATATAATAAATAATATAAATCAATATAAAACTAAATTTTTTTTTTACAAGTCAATAATACAATTCGACAAACAAGTACTTGAAAAAGTTAACAAAGTTATTCAAAAGATTTTCTCCAATATTTACATACAATAATTTAAAATATATCAATATTACGATACAACTCGTACCCAAAAGAGTCGGGAAAAGCTTAGCCGACGTAAAAAATGATGCAAAAAGCGTAGGAATCTACGTTCGATACTTATGTATATATCACAAAAAATATAAAGAACTATGAAAAATATGTGAAAAAAATATGCTTTCTACGCGTATCTGTGTATCAAACTTCATATTTAAAATAAATGAATTCAAACATGTAGGGGAATGAATTTATGCATGAGTATTTTATGAATCTGTACAACACAGTCTCGATTATTTATGAAAAAATTAAAATATTGCGGAATTTAGGAAACTAATGTCTTTCACATTGTTCGCTTGAAAAGCGAAAAATTATGTATCTATTGAAATGCGTGACCGTGAAATTCATTACCGTATCATAATCAAGACTGTAGATAAATGCAGATGCAACCTCGCGCAAAACGATGCGACGGCGAACCTTTTCCAAATTCAAAGTACGACGCGTTTAAAAGCGAAGAAAAGAAGTTAATTTTACATAAATGTATCGTCTTATCCTTGTCGTTGCGAATTACTAGCGCAAAAATTGATGGGCGAGCTTCGCGAATCAGCGTTAAGCGAAAAAAATGTCTAATAAAATAGCGATGTCGTGGTCAATTCGTAAAAGCTCGATAATAAATTTTTACATTCTGCAATATATATATATATATATATATATGTCTTGTATGAAAGATAAAATGAAAGTTAATTACACTTCTCTCGCGTGTTAAGTTTAAACACGAAATACGTCGGTGCATCAAAAAATTATAGTCTTTAAATGGATACTTTTTCATTTTGTCGTATTCCGGACATTTAACTTTTATCATAAAGAATCAATCGTTTGGCTTATTTTTCAATGTATTTACGAGGATAAGCAAACATTTTTATATTTTTACAACGAGTTGAATAAATAGAATTTAATATTAGTACCTTGGATTGCAGAATGTCGAATCGTGTATTTGCCTTAAAAAAAGAACGATTGAAAAGTTTCTTCGACAATTTTAAAAAATAATCGTTCAAAATGTAAATCATGTAATAAAACATTTCTTATAATTAGTTTTAGATATTAAATTATTTCAAATAGGTTTAAATTGATAAAGTAATAAATTTAAAATAACAAATACATTAATTTTCAATCGAACCCTTATAAGGAAAACTTTAGATGATACTGTTATGAAGTGGATGGCAAAATTCACAAAGGGAGAAAAGAAAACTGCGAGTATAACATTAAAAATTTTCTAAGACTGCATAATAAAAGTTATACAAGATTATACTCTGTCACTGGTACAAAAAAAAAAAAAAAAAAAAAAATATAAATAAAAATATATATGTATGTATAAGAAAAAAACAATAGCTACGTTAGTTTTTCATACACGAATCGTCACTGGGATTCAATAATAATAATAATAATAATAATAATAATAATAATAATAATAATAATAATAATAATAATAATGATATATATATATATATATATATGTAGTATGGAGTATATACTGCGGTTTTTTCTCTCTCATGTGCAATCGAAGCGCGACACTGCTTTTCATTTTCTTTCCTTTACTTGTATAGATTATAACTCTCTCTAGCACTCGCGCTTAAAAGCAAAATTCAGCGCCTTAATTGTCTTTACGTTTTGTTCAAATGTATAAAGTACAAGTATAAAAGAGCAAGGGAAAAAAGAAAAGTAAATGGTCAGTAGTTGCGCTTCGAGCTGATTAATTTATTTATATATATATAAAATATGCTCGTTCATATAGTCACTAGCTACTTGACCTAAGTAAAAAAAGTCACTAGCTACCGGAGAGCAAAAATATATATTTAGATTTAAACTTGGTGTGTTTGTGGAATTCGTTGCGGGACTATATATATATACATATATATATACATATATATATACATATATGTATGTATAGAGAGTTATACATAAAAAATTATATGTATTTTTTTTTTCTTTTTATATAAGATGGGCTCTCGAACTCTCGATTCATTTCAAATTTATTTAGCGAACATTCGGTCTCAATAAGGTTTTGCTAAGGATTCAACGATGTATGGTGATGTAATTGTCAAAAAAGTGCGATCGAGACATGATTGACAACCTTTTTTCCTTTGTATTTTTTTTTTTTTTTTTTTTTCTTATTTTTATTAATTTTTTTATTATTTTTTTTTCCAAATAATATTTCATTTTTATCGTCAGTTATTATTCACTAAGTTTATTATAATTTTGTCATCGGTGTTTGTTCGTTATCGCCGTTTACTTACTGACTTAAAAACAAAAATGATTCTTTAATATTCATCTAAATTTTATTTATCGTATACTTTTCATCATTTGATGAATATGTAATTGAACGAACGAATAATTACACAACAAAATGTTATTACGATAAATGATTACCAAGTTGTTTGGTGCACGTAAAATTTTAATCGCGCAGCGATGAATTTCGTATGCAAAAAATTGTTTTTGAATTTTATCCTCTTTTTCATTTCTTTTTTTCATTTGTTTGTAATTGACGTGTGTATAACGAGTTTCGACGACGTCAGCGATACAATTCACATCGACATTAATATATATATAGGCACACATAAACATGCAAAGCGGTCAAGTATATAATGGAATACTGCGGAAGAACTACGGATAAGATTAGAGAGGCTGCGTTGTGCTAGTCTTGGTCGGATGCAGTTTTAACTTAATAATTCAGATGACGATCTTACATGTGAATGTACGTTTATTTTTATCGACTACCTTGGACTTTTAACGGAACTCTCTGAATAAAATAAAAATATTGAAGACGAATAAACATAGGATTAAAGATGTTGTAAAGAAACAAATACTTAAATTTATGATGTTAATCTCAAATATGCATTGTATGCAAAAAATGTTCACATAAAAATAACGCGTACATAATATATTCTCTTAGTTAATTTTTAAAATGTCATTCAAATGTTTTAAAATGTCACAAGTTTTGTATTAGCATTATTCAAAATGACATTCTATTTTATAATTTATTCATTACATTACGAAGCATTATTCATATTTTTTTTTTAATTTTACTATAATTTTATAAATGTAATTGTTAACAATTATTTATGTAATTAATTTCATAATTAACTTTATAAATTGGTAATATTTTTTTGTGAGAATTCAATTCGATTAAAAAAATTATTATATTTAGCTTTAACTGATATATTTATTATTGAATTTTTTACACGATATCTGAAGCAAATAAAACTTTGTGATGCTTATTTTTGCATAGTTTATGCAATAATAATTATTACACGAGCAAAATAACAAATAAAAAAGTAATTAATGAAAAACAAAAAAAAGATTATTATATGAAATAATCGCGTTAAAATAACATATTTAAATGAATGTAAATAATGAAAATGAATTAAAAAAAACATGAAGATTTAATTAGAAGCTTTTGAATTTTTAATTTTTCATAATGGGCGTGAACTTTAACGAATAAAAAAAAGTAAAAGAAACAAACAACCATCGACAGCACAACAGCCGGAAATTTCAGTATAATCGAGAGAGGTGAGTTTCGAAGGCCCTTCATTACTAAATTTAATAAACGGTAAAAGTTTGATACGAGTTTGTTTTGTTTGTTTTTTTTTTTTTTGTTTTTTGTTTTTTGTTTTTTGTATTTGTTATCGATATGTAAATAATAAGTAAAAAGTAATATAATAATATTCTACGACATCGAAGTGACAGCTCGTGAAAAGCCTAACGTGTGCTCTGTGGCATTGACAAGTATTATGGATAGATATAAATATATATATATGTATATATAATTGCTACGCTATGTAAATATAACATCACAGGTAAATGTAAAAAAATGTATGTTCGTATAAAGCAACAGCAACATTTTTAGTGAAATAACAGCAGCATATATATGTATATATATATGTTTGTCTACATATATATAACTATATATATGTAAGCGCACTGCAAAAAGGATAATCGCCCAACGCGCTCAAGCGGACAATTTTACACGAAAACAAATATTTATAGAGATATGTGGATACAGTAGTATATGAAACACCGCTAGAGCACGATGAGTCGCGAAAGCTCGCTAATAATGAACCTCGTGCTGTTTGCTGTAGATTATATTGTTTTGGTATTGATTAAACTCTATGTAAGTTACAAAAAGACGCACACACATAACGACAATAGTAGTATAATAGAGAGCTTCAATGTTGGTAATAAATGCGAGTTGCATAATTTGCCGTTAAGCGTCACAAAAAATCATCTTACCGGAGAAAATTTCTCTATCGCGCGCTAGCTGTCACGCTTACTCGTTTAATTAATTTTTCAACACTTATATTACATTTTACAAGTTGAGGATCTGACGGCATAAGCTCGCGAAAACTTTTCTCCGGTACAGACTTAATAATGATAATAATATTATACAGTCTGTCAAGTAAGAGCGTGGTCGACTTTACCGACAAGTAATAAAAGATTTTGCTTTAATTCCTTCACGAGCCGATAGAGGCAAACTTTGTCCTTGATGCATTGTTAATAAAGATTCAGTTGTTGTTGATCTTTTGAAAGAAAATCACGTTAAACGCCATAAGTGCTAAGTACGCGTTGCGCTACGAGGCTGTGTTCCTTTGCATCCACCCGAAAGGTCCCAAAATCTCGCAATCAGCGGCTGCTAAATATATGAGAAAGTCGAAGGCATTTGTACAGAAGTGGATACAGCGATATAAAGTGGCTAAAAATGTCGATGATTTACCAGAACGTGGCTCGATAGGAAAAGTGAACAAAAAAGATGAAAAAAGAATAGTGAATCTGTTTTCGCGGAATCCTGCTTTAACACTGCGACAAGGACAAGTAAAAATTAATGGCAAAAGGTTTAGATATATCCCACGAAACTATCCGAACCCATCTTCGTACTCATCATCTAAAATGGCGCAACACAATGAAGAAGCCTCTGTTGACTGAAAAACATGTAACAAAGCGACTTGCTTGGGCGCATGAGAATATTGATAGAGATTTTGAAAATGTCATTTTTACTGATGAATGTTCTATATGCGCACGTTCTGTCCTCACGCGAGCCTGGTCAACTTCCACCAATAGGCTTGTTCAGCAGACCGTAAAACATGGAATAAAGGTGCATCTTTGGGGCTGCTTCTCAAAGCAGAGATTCGGCACTTTGCACCTCTTTACTGACAACCTAAATGCCGAGAAAATGATAAAAATCTACAAAAAGGCTTTACTGCCATCTGCCAAACGATGGTTAATCACAAAAAATGAAGATTGGATTCTGCAGGAGGACAACGATCCTAAACACCGCAGCAAGCTCTGTACTCAGTGGAAGACTCAATCTGGCATCGTTACATTGGATTGGCCGTCGCAGTCGCCCGATGCAAACCCTATTGAAAATGTGTGGGCATATATTAAACGGAAGCTTCGTGGAAGACGCACATACACTTTGAAGCAGTTGTCTTACGAAATTCGTCGGATCTGGAGATCCTTGCCACTAGAATACGCCGTCAAATTAGTAGAAAGCATGCCTCGGAGATGCCAGGCAATTATCGACGCCGGTGGTGACTGGACACATTATTGACCAAATTGCATCATTGTTTGTAATGTGTACAATGTATATATAAATATGAAAGTTTCGTCAAATCAATTTTTTTATAAATTAACACGACCACGCTCTTACTTGACAGACTGTATATATATGTATATGTAAAGGCACTTCTATATAATTAGCCACTAAATAAGTATACATAATTATCAAATAACGTTTCATCTACATGTACACATACGGCAATTTCTCGTATCAATTAGGTATGTATATTTATAAGATATATAATATATATTTATATTTAAAGCGGATGCGAAGCACGCGAGGCTACAATATTTTTCTGCGATTAAAAAAAATAAATAGCGTTTAAAAAAAAACAGCATGCGTTTGTTAATTTATTCATTTATTATTTTTTTTTTTTTTCTTTATTATTACTTTTCCTTTCAAGTAAAGTGTACGTTGCGTCACTTACAAATGCACTGAAAAAAAAATATATCTACCAAAAAAAAAAAAAAAAAAAAAAAAAAAAAACGAGAAATCACAGGTAATAATAATAATAATAAAAAAAAAAAAAAAAACAAACAAAAATAAATAGCAGAGCGTGTGTAAATAATGTTGAGCCACATTGGACATATATGTGAGTAAATTTACGTGGCTTTGATCACTTAAAAGCAAGCCTTTGCTAATAAGCATAAGCTTTTGCACCAATATTTAATAAAAAGTAAGCGAGAAAAAAAATCACACATTGCTCTTCCTCTCTCTCTTTCTCTCTCTTTGATATATTTATTTTGTATAAATAATTAAATTTTTTTTTCTTTTTTTAATCAAGTCTCCTCGTCAGCGAACGAGGACATGCCAAGAGACTAATACGTTACCTTCGCTTCGTCAAATCGTAAGGCAGAGACGCACGAATTAAGCTCTAATAAATGGTACACAAGCGAGTCTAGTATGAACTTGGTATTTATTTTTCACAATTACCGATATTTTTACTAATATTTTTATAAAAAATTTTTTTATTATTAAAAATATAGAGAAAGGAAAAAAAATGATTGTGAAAATGCAAAAAAATTTACAAATGAAATACTATAATTATTCGTTATTATTATTTTTTTAAAACTAAATCGTGTATATATATATATATATATGATTTAATTTTTAAACAAATTTAATTTTTGAAAATTTATCGATCACTACTCAATGTTTGAGATCAATAAAAACTTTATTAACACAAATATAATAAGTAAGTTTTATTACAATAAATAATTTAAAAAAAAATTATTCTCTATATTTTTAAAAATTTTAAATCAATGAATCATCTTAAATCATAAAAATAACATTAAATACCGTTCATACAGCTCATTTTGTTTGTCTCGTATCTTTTTCTTTGAACGATAAAACAATATATGCAAAGACCTGGTTGAAATTTTTTTTTTTTTTTTTTTTTTTAAATAATTTTTTTTTCTTTGAAAAATTAGCCTGTAAGTACCTGAAACACCGTCACTATAGCCCAGAGCAACGAGTCAAAGTTTTTTCTATCGCACTCGACGTCAGAGGCGCCATTCATCGTTTCACAGAATTTGCAACCGAACAGGTTCATCCCGAGTATACTACAACACAACGAAACGTGCGATGTACTTCTTCATTCATTGGGGGTGTCCTTTTTTCGACTAAAATCAAGTACAGTTAGAAAGATCATTATCATTTCTTTTGTTTTTTTGTTGTGTTTTTTTGTTGTATTGCATTTTTTTTTTTCTCTTTTTTTTTTTCTGTTCTTTGGTGTTCACTTCAAACCCAGTACTGGTTTGATCTTGTGTAACCTAAGTGTAACTTCTTACAAAGGAGCTTTTTCTTTTGTTCATTAAAATTAGTGTATCGTTGATGCACTATTCCTTCCCATTATTTAGCCTTTTTATATCCATGACCTTTACTGACCTAAAAGATGCCTTACTGCTGACTCGTTGTCGTTAATTGATAACCTTTTTAACTGCTCTTTCTTACTCTCGAATCTTTGTCATTTTCTTGTGTAAAAAAATTTGTTTGTGCAAAACTAGAAAAATGGAATTTAAAAAATTCTTCGACACTTATAAATATATATTGATCTAACACTACTGATCTTTTGATTACCCTAGAAAAAGAAAGAACAAAGTACTACTAATTCAACGTTTAACATTAAATTGATCATCGCATTTCGAAAAGAAGGAACCCCAATAATAACGATAAAAATAAGAAACAATAATAATCAAATAACGAATAAAGTACAAAATTATAGAAACGCTAAAAGGAAAGTATAAAAACAGTCGACCGGGCAACGATCGACAAACAATCGTACAACTAACTAAATGTCCACAAGCTCAACCAACGAATAAACGCTCTCAATGCTGAAGAAAGTTAGATTGTTGAAGGATTATAATAGAGCAGTAAAAAATAATAAGTTGAGAATTTTAAGATAAATAAAAGAATATAGAAAAAAGATTAAATCTAAAATAACAAAAACTTGTAAAAAGTATTTAAAAAAAAAAAAAAAAAAAAAAAAAAATAGAAATAAAACATATTTTATACACAATTTATTTAAATACTCTTCTATATTCGTAGTCAACGAAATGTTATAAAAGGCTTCTAAATTCGATAATTAATAAGTAGTAGAGAAAAATCGGTAGTAAACGAATACGAAAAAATATATTTTTATAAATATATATATATGTATATACGTAACGAACACTTGCAAGCTTTCTAATATCGAAGACCACACCGAGGCATCATAGTCAAGACAAGGCGACCTTTGTCCGCTTGCAGAAGTCAGCGCGGCACTCACCAATTTTTTCGAGAAAAAGAGTTTTCATACATATTTTACCATGTAAGGTATATATTTATAACCAAAATATATTTTTTAATTTTATTATAATGAACCAAAATAATAAACATATTCTTCATATTTGTTTAAAAAATTTTGTTTAGTAATATCGGATCGAGAGAAGTAGCTGTGACCTGCTTCTAATCTATAAACTACTAAAAAAAGCAAAGCTGTGAGTACATCAAGTTACTGAATTAATCTAATTAAAGAAATTATTGATTCGATATACGGTAAATTATTAATCGATTATGTTTATCATAAGGAGCTGACGTTATTTTTTTTTTTTTTTTTTTTTTTTTTTTTCGAAAAACTATAAGAAACCGGCACACCGATAGAAAAACTTAATTGATTCAAGAAAAATGTTCTCTTCAAAATGACTTTATTGTTTCAAATTATTTTATTTTCTTAATTCAAGAAATTACTCTAGCTTGAAGAAGATAAAGATTCTTTATCCAAGAATTTAATTCTTCGACGAAGCATTTTTTTTTCTTGAATTGAGAATTTTATATTTTTCAAACAAGATAAAAATATATATTTGTTTCAAGAAACTCTAGTTGAATTTAAGAGTCGATCATTTTGGCTCGAGAGAACTATTAAATTAATTAGTTATTTTACTGCGAAATGTCATATTTTTATACAACTTTTGCTGTCAAATTCTTATGTAGAAAAAGAAAACGTGTAGTCACCTAGTAGTAGCAACTTAAAGTAAGAATATTAAAACCAAGAACAGAAATTCTTGAGGCGAGTAAAATACTTTTCTCTAAAACAATTTTCTCGATTCAAGACTTTACTTCTTCAATCAAGTTAATTCTTCCATCGGTTAAGTATCGAATAAATAATTTCATTTAATTATTGTTTTATTTAAAATTAAGTATAATCGATAAAATTTAAATAATTTTTAATCATTTATTTGGTGCACATACTGGTGCGTTTAAATTTAAATGGATACCTTTGGCTTTGCTGCAAATCTGAATGTTGAAAATAGAAAACAATAAAAAAAAAAAAAAAAATAAATAAATAAATAAATAAATAAATATGTAAATACTGCAATAAAAAATATTGAGAATAGTGAAAAAATAGCAATTGTATATTTTGTGAAACTTGTATAATATTCTTATTCTCAAATACATTCTTAACGTAACTACGTACACGACAAGCAAAAGTATTTTTTCGTTTCAACCGCTACTTCTTTCAAAATGACTTTTTTTTTTTTTTTTTTTTTTTTTTTAATACAAGCCATAATATCAAAGCGCGAGCATAAGCTTTTTCTCGAAAATAACTTTTGTCCAGTTTGAATAATATATGTATAAATATGTAATAGCATAAAGTGACAGAGATGGAAGATATATATTCGAAGTATACACGAATAATGACAGAGTTATACAGTATATAATAGTAGCCGTACGTCAGACTTGTCGCTAGACATTTCCAGCATATAAAAGCACCATGCATACACGTATAAATATCTAATAAATATATATTTATATATATGTATATTTATATAATAATAATAATAATATATATATACATATATCAAATATATAGAGTAATTGATTGTATCTATCCGATGCCTCAAGCCATAACGAGGAAATAATAGGTAATGCACCGGTCACAGCGATTGCCGGCGCAACTTGTTCGTCTGTATATATGTTTTTTTTTTTTTTTTTTGTTTTCTATTTTTTGTTTATCCACGTGCGTGCCAACAACATCATCATTACCAATCGTATCACACCGTCAGCGTCGTGTCAAAGTAAACCTAATCGAGTTTCGATATCTCTTTGTTTTTCTTCTCTCGCTTCTCTCTGCCATAAAGCGCCTGTTTCAATAGAGATTAACGCTCTGTATTTGTTTATTTATTTTTGTTCAATTATTCAACTTATCTCTCTTATTAATTATTTTATTTATCATTTCTCCTTTTTAAAATTAAGTTTTTTTTTTCTTTACATGATTGTAACTTACATAATCGTAGTTGCTTACTCCATAATGGTCTTTTTTCATTTGCGTTTTCTTTTTTTTTTCAACGATCGACGAAAATTTTGAATAAAATATTAACGTTTTAAAGTAAGTACACCCGAAAAGAGTTCTATGTATTGTATGTAAATATGATAGATAAATGACAATGAGACCGTAAAAGAAGCTTTATGAGCGATAGAACTTTGAAGCTTTTCAAAACTTTATCCTCGTCCTTGATAGTTTTAGCCAAATTTTTTAATAATGTTAAGCTGTGGCTTTGATAAAACGAGGCATTATTACAAAGTCCTCGGTTTTCCTATTATTTTCAATTTCTTAAGTGGCCCTTATCAAGAAAACTTTGCTTCACCTAAAAATTTAACGTAACGCATACATGGATTCGCCGTTTAATTTGAAAAAAAAAAACAAGAAAAAAATAAAGAAAAGTTTAATATCACATGGCGACACGATAGATGGTGGAAAAAAAAAAAATAAAAAATAATTATAAATTTACATCATAATAATAATATTTATATATATCGTACAGGCTATTTTATTGGTCGCGACCGTTAATGTTCAGGCTTAATAATAACAATAGTTTTTAAATATATATATATATATATATATATATATATATATATATATATATATATGCATATGTATAATATAATAATCCTTACGAGCTATATTTATTTATATATGTATATGCAAAAATGAGACAATATAATACAAAGTTAAAGTTGGTCTTAAGCTTACCTAAAGATAAAGATGAATAATACTAAAAGAGAAAAAAATACGGCAACGTTATCCATCGTCCGCAGCATAACGAACAGCTGCCTCCGTAGATTTGGCATAAAACGTACGAGCTTTAAAATTCTTAACAAGCGAAAAGTCCTGAGTACGCTCAGACCCGAGCTCCCACTTCTTTCTTCCACAAAGGACTGGCATAGTTCAACAACACTAGATTCAGAGAAGAAAAAACAATGAAATGAATAGCTTTTTCATCTCGCCACGGTTAGTATTTCTCTTTCGTCTCTTTTCGTCGTCTTACGATTTCTTACTTTATTTTTTTAGGATATAGTACTGTATGTTACGTCTTTGGACTAAAAACAAATAGAAAAAAAAAAAAAAAAAAAAAAGGAGAAAAAAGGTTAAAAAATGCAGTACCTTAAAACAACAACAATGCCATCGAAGACGTTGAAACCGTTGCTGATATAACCGAAAGGTCCCTCCGCTATGATCTTCAATAACATTTCGACAGCGAACACAGCGGAAAAGACGATATTGCTTATCTCGACCACGACCGTCAGCTCTTCCGGCTAACAATAAAGATGAACGTTATTGAACGGTAATAATTTCAAACAATTTTATTGTCATCTTATCTCTTTTTTTTACGATTATTTTCCTTCCATTATCGTTTCGTGTATCTTTATTGTAAGAAACTCTAATTATTACGCGATGCGACGTATAATGTTCATATTAAAGCAATTTTTTACATTAAATTATAATTTTGCTAATATTATGTCCCCGTAAATTAGAAAAAAAAAAAAAAAAATTCGTATCAATCGAGGGTAAATTTCATTCATTATAATATATTCTAAGGATAAATGTAAAAAATAAACGCGATGAAAAAAAAATAAATAAATAAATAAAAAAAAAAAAAAAAAAAAAAAAAGCGAGAAAATAAAATAAGATAATCACCTGATTGTGGTATTCGATGCCCATGCTAAGAGTATTTATAAGTATAGCAAAAAGTATGCCCTGCTGGAAGTACTTGTGGTCGACGAGTCTCTTAGTCCATCGACGAATGCAGCGCAATCCGCAGATGCAGCAATTGCCGCTCGCCTTGATGAATCTCCTGACGCGGGATCGTTTCCACTTGGCAGCCGCGCCAATAGCCCTTTCCTCGGGCCATTGCTCGTTTTGCATCTCGCAGCAACAAGAACAAGTGTCCATCTCGGCATTGGCCAACCATTGCGAGTGCTCTTCCAACGTTATGTGCCGATCGGTTATACCTGCAGGTTTTTTACCTATTTTTTATATGAAACATCTAATGGCGCGCCACGGCGCTTAAAAGAGAATGCAAAAGATCGGAGCTCGAGCGTGGAGATAGAAAAAAAAATGCACGACGCTTCTATTGTGATGAGTAGGCAGCGCTTACCTCTCCACTGTGCTTCACTGTGAGTAGAGAAGGTAACGTGTACAATGCTATGTTTGTGTGTGTGTGTGTGTATGTGTGTGTGTGTGTGTATTTGCCGTATACCTGTGAGTATTGTTCTGTACTCCCTGTACGTCTAACCATATGTAAAAAATATGTACAAAAGTATTACAAAAATATAACACTGTTAACACAGTGATAATTAAATGAATTTACATTTTCAGAAACAGCATAATATAATAATTTAGTTATAGTTATATAAAATTATTTAAATTCTTTTCATAATTCAATGCAAGTAAATATATTATGAATAAATTCTAATTTATAAAGAACAACACAACAGTTTCGATGTCTTACATTTTTTTTATATTATACATAATTTATAATTATAAACTTCCCATAAACCATAAGTACTTTATCCATTTAATTTTCAAATAAAATAAACAATTAATCAACTAAATTCATTGTTTAATAGTTTCAATTTTATAATAATGATATTGTAAAAATGTCTATATAATCTTATATTTTTCATATTGATTCATATTGATATTAAGATAATAATTCATAACAATTCTTAATAAAAATATATAATAATAAATTAATTGAATATATAAGAATACTATCTGCAAGTCTTTAAATTATTTTTGGTATTATTTAAAAATAATGGAATGGATATAAAAAGTATTACAGCTTTTTTAAATTTATTTATAATTTATAAAATTTTTTTCAAAAATATTCACATACAATTTAAACAAAATCTTTTTTTGGAAAACATTTGATTTTTTGTAAACATTTGATACTTAAGTACTCATACAGACTATAGCTAAAGGTTAATATAACTTAATACTAAAATTACATCTTGTACATATAAGAAAACTCAAATTAGCTGTCATTACGTACCCATTTGTCGAAGAGATCAATTTGTATTACTTTTATACAATATTACATAACGAAAACTTGTGTTTTCGTTACTAATCGCAGTATTTTTTAGTTTGTCGTTTTTTGAAACGTAAGGGTATAATTATAATATTTGTAATATTGTGATGTATATATGTGTGTATATATATATATATATATATATATATATATATTTATATATATAGATAAAAGAACATTCTATTTTAAATTTATTTATTTGTTATAAAATCAATTATAAATTTAATAATATTTAAAATTTTTTCGAAAAATTAATTAAAGTTTTAAATATAATGTTTGTTTATGTTTTACCTTACCTAATATTAAAAATGTAAATTAATTTTATAATTATCATATTAAATTGTAATATCACATTTATACTTTGCAAAAGTGTAACCTACTTTTTCTCTTCTAAATAGATGATTTAGAGTCTCAAAACTTATGTTCGATAGAAATCCCAAATATATCCACATCGCTAAAATATTTAGAACATTAGAATTAAGAAGCCACGTCATTTTAACAATTTTTAACCAACAGAGATGAGTCTTTTATTGAATCAAAAACTATTAAATATCTAGTAAAGAACTTAGATATAAAAAATAAAAAAAAGTTCATTCTGATGAAAAAAATTATATTTTTCTCTCTGTATAGAATAAAATACATTAGGTATTAGTATTGGATGTATTAACCCCTTGAGTGGAAATGACAGGCCTCGCCCATCAACATTTTCTGTACTAAATTTGAATTTGACGGGCCTCGCCCGCAGTATATTTTAATGTTTAAAAACCATATGAATTTCTTTAAACATGTAGAAATAAAAATATTATTATTGTTGCACGTGGTTTTTTTTTATATTCTAGCTAAATTGACCTTATTATATAGATAACGCTTTTAACAGTTTTTTTTTAATAAAACGTTAGTTGCACTCATTGAAATATTCTACGAGTTTACTTCAGTTCTTTAGCTAAAACGCAATTGTTCGGAGATGAAAAGAAGTTTTGACATTTTATTAAATCCAATTCATATAAAATAATCATAAAAAAGTCTGAAACAACTGAAAATTTATTATACGAAAGTGATGTTTTTATTTTTCAATTTTTATTTAATATTATCATTGCTTTATAAACCTGTAGTATTACAAATGAAATAGTTTTTACTTTTATGTAAATATAATAAATAAAAACAAAAGTATTTAAATTTTATTTTATGATAATTCCACGCATAGAATTGCGCAAGTTTTATTGTCTGCACGCGCACTAATTTTCGAGATTTGATCGTAAGGCAAGTCGTTAAACATATCATAAAATGTAAAGAAAATGTTTGGTAATAATAAGCAAAATCAAGTTTCAAGCGAATGAACTAAAAAACTAAAAAAAAGTTATACTTTTGATTTCACTTTTTTATAGTTGTAAACATATTAAAATTCTTAAAAATAACATTTTTTTTCTTGACTTATACACAGTGTGTCCCATGGAAAACGGAACTTTTTCAAAACATCGATTTATATTGGCGCCACCTATTGGTGGATGTTAGCAATGGAAAGGTCCATTCTTAACTGACATCCTGTCAAAATTGTATGACATTTGGTTCAATGGAAACCAAATTATCGCGCTCAAAGTGACAGTGTGTTTGTGGCATCGGTCGAAAAATGAGCTTCGAACAAAGAGCAAATATTAAGTTCTGTTTTAAACTCGGTAAATCCTTTACTGAGACGCATAATTAGCTGAAACAAGTTTATGGCGATAATTGTCTATCCCGTACCAGAGTGTATGAGTGGTATAAGCGGTTCTAGGAAGGTCGTGAAGACATTCAGGACGACGAACATCCAGGTCCTTCGAATACCGTGGTTACTCAAAGTAACATTGAAAAAGTGCGTGAATTTATAAAAAATGAACCAAAATCTTCATTGCAATACATGGAAATGGAATTGAATATGTCCAAAAATTCAATTCATCGCATTTTGACCGATCATTTGAATCTACGGAAGGTGTGTGCACGCTTTGTTCCACACAAATTGACCGACTACGAACAATTGCTCCAAATTCAACATTGTAAGGATTTGATTAAAGAGTTAAAAAAGGATCCAAACTTGAAATATTCAATTGTGACTGGTGACGATACATGGTGTTTTCAATATGATCCCGAAACCAAGCGTCAAAGTGCTGAATGGAATAGGCACCCAACCGAGCCCAATCCGAAAAAAAGTCGTCTTGAAAAGTTAAAAGTGAAGACAATGTTGATTTGTTTCTACGATTCGGAGGGTATTATTCATCGTGAATTTGTTCCACCTGGTCAAACGATTACTGCTGTGTTTTATCTTGATGTTATGAAGCGTTTGCTCAGCCGTATTCGTCGTGTGCGGCGGCCACAATACCGTGAAAAAGGGAGCTGGCGTTTGTTGCATGATAATGCCCCGTCTCATCGATCGAACTTGATCACGGATTTTTTGATCGAAAATTCCATTTTAACCATCAACCATTAACCGTACTCGCCGGATTTGGCTCCGTGCGACTTCTACTTGTTCTCCAAATTGCACTTGCCTATGAAAGGAAAACGTTATGCCGACGTAGAGGCCATCCAAAGAGCGACGAGCGACATACTAAAGTCGATGGATAAAAATGATCTCAAAAACTCATTCGATATGTTAATTGATCGTGCAAAACGTTGTATTGATGCGGAAGGAGACTATTTTGAATAAAATAAATGAGATTTGCCGGAATATTGAGTTTTTGTCTTTATTTTGAAAAAGTTCCGTTTTCCATGGGACACACTGTGTATATAAGAAACTTTGAAAAGAATAAAATTTAAAAAATTGTCGTTTTAGAGAGAAGAAAACATTTTAAAGTTGCTGTTCAAGCTTATGATATACTTTATATGCGTAAGTAGCAATATGACGAATCAGGTAAGATATGTCCGACTTGTATGGAATGTATCACTGTAAAATATTATTAATCATTTTTTTAATTATTTTCATTTTATAAACTTAAATTCATCTTGGTTTTTTTTTTTTTTTAGATAATAAAATAAAATAAAAAATTGAAATTTATTGTAAGCGCTCAATATGCATTATTAATGCAACGCAGTGAAACAATTTAATATCAATCAAAGTACACTGTTATGAATTGCCAGGTGAATAATTATTTAAATTTTATTTTTAAACGATGACCGAAAAAACATTTTCTATTTGAATAAAAAAATATTATTACGTTGCACAAAATGTTAAAATTACGATCGTTCACAAGTACTCATTGAAATTTAAATACCAATCTATATTAAATTATTCATTTCAAATATCATTTATTATCGTTCGTTCTGGGCTTGCGAAGAAAAAAAGAGCCAACGTCGCACCTTCACAATCATATATTAAATAAACGTATTATATCGATAAAAAAAAAAAAAAAAAAAAAAAAAAAAAAAAAAAAATGAACAAGTCCCGATACGACGACAATAAAAAGCGGGAACGGTAGTACTCGACTCGATTATCGAGAGCTCGCTCGTGGCGTGTATAAGTCGGTGGTAGTCGGTAAAAGCGAAAAAGTGTTAATTGAAGTATAACAGCGTATAAGGAAAGGATGCGGGGAAGGGGATGGCAATACAGCGCTCAAACACTTAACGACACGTGGTTTTTCCGAAGGTGCTTACCTTTCGTGAGCGAATTCAAAAAGGAGTCGAGGGCCAATTGGCCGGTTGGTAGGGCTGCGCTGAGTGCGCCACTCAATGCGAGAAGTTCTTGGCACGTCATCGCCTCGCTACCCTCGAGCTCGGCCTGTAAGTCCAAACAAAAGGAAACGCCGGCCAAGAAAAGCCGACGCTTAATCATTCGATCTACTCTTTGTTTTTTTCTTTTCTCTTCCTTTTCTTCTTTATTATTTTTTTTTTTTTTTCTTTTTTATTCGTTACTCGAATACACCTCGTATATATGTACATCGCGGAATGTATTTATTATTTTTTTTTTTTTTTTTTTTTTCATATTTGAACAGAGTTTGCCAAATAATACATTTTACTGATACTTGTAATACTCGACGCAGGAAAATTTTTCAAGTATCGCTAAGATGTATTCTTGTCGAACGAACTCTCGTTCATTTAAGTATTCGCTAAATGAGATACTTGCATCTACATTTTTTATTGTCTGCTTTCATTAGTATACTAAACATTTAGATTTTAATCGAATATTTTATTTACTTTACGAGTTACACAGTAATAAATAGTATATTAAACGTACATAAAAAAACATAGACAACGAAGAGATATACAGACGCTCCACTCAAATTTTTGTGTCAAGTTGAGTGAATTAATTATAAAGAAAGTTTATTATAAATTATTTTAAAATAATTTGAAAGGTAACAATGTATAGCTTATAAAAAAACTTATCGTTTTCGACAAGAAACCAAGGCCATATATTTTTCTTATTGTCATTTCATATTTGCTAAAGATTTTCCGTGGATCGATAAAACTGCAGGCTGAAATACTAGTGTAACTATTTCATCGTGACATTTCATCGTGAAATATCGAGTATTATTTTTAAATGTATAATAAAATTATGCGTCGATAAAGGTTAATTGGAAATAAAAAAACGTCGTCGTTTTTTTTCTTTTATAAATAATATTAGAAGGAAGAAATATTGTATTAAAAATATAAATCATTATAGCTATTAATAGAAATGCTATAAAAACGTTGTGAAATTTAAAATTATTTTGTCGAATATAGTAAAAATATATAAATATATTATCGACGTGATAGAGATTCACACGATAATCCATTTAATTGTAAATATTTTTTTTATGGTAAATCAATAAATATGGGTAGTTAAAAGTAATAAAATTAGAGAATAATAGTGTTTGTAGTAAAAAAATTTTTATAATAATATACTTGTATAATATTTCTGTTAAAAAAATATGAAGTATTGAAAAATATCTGTACGAGCTATAAAATAATATCGTTATAATATTTTAGAGTAATAAAATTTAAAAAAATAAACGATATATTTAAAATAACACGAAAATTCGAATGGATCGTCTTAAATATAGTACAAAAATGTCATGCATTACATAAATTATAATTTATTACACAAGAAAAAATAGAAATATTTTTAATAAAAATGAAATAAGAAAATGATGTGTATAAAAAGGAAAAATTTAATTACGGAAAAAACACATTTAAGAAAACATCAAATTTGTAAAGTTTTTTACAAAAACGTGTATATTATTGACCCTTTAATATCAAAACTTTTTAAGCAAAAATTAAGTTCTGGTTTATTTTAAAAACAAAAATGTAATGTTAACATTATAATTATTTTATTTACATAATCAATGTTATAAACTATAATGTAAGCTCGATTAAATATTCATTAGTTAAAAATAAAATGATACCGGCGTTAAATTATAAAAATTAATTTTTAATACTGTATGGAGGAAAAATCATTGATAAATATAAATAAATGTATAAACATAAATATAAAGGTTTTACACGCAAACAACCGAAAACAAATATCACTGACTGACATCGCAACACACATATAAACGTAAAGAAGAAAAAATATAAAGAGGAAAAAACTTTTAGAAAAGGAGATAAAATCGGGACGCCTGAATTCATCGAAAAGGTTCACTGATAGAAGAATAAACTTGATTCGAGAAAAAATAATTTTAAGCCAAGAAAATCATTTTAGAGAAAAAAGTTTTTTTGGCCTCAAGAATTTCTGCTCTTAGTTTTAATATTCTTGCTTTAAGTTGCCACCACTAGGCTATACGTGTTCTTTTTCTACAAGAGAATTTGGCAGATAAAGTTATATTAAGATATCTGATATTTCTCACTAATGAATAATTTTTTTATTGAATAAATTGTTAAATTATTTAATAACTTATTAAAATTAATATAAATTAATGAAAAATCCAAAAAAAAAGTAACCTTACTTAACTTATCGATTCTCTTAAAAAAAAATGGTCAACTCATAAACCAAGATTCACTTATTGTGAGACAAATATATGTATATTTATCTTGGTTGAAAAGCATCAAATAATTAATTTAAGAAAAATAATAAGCACCGATTTCTTGAATTAAGAAAAGTGAAGTATCCGAAACAGGAAAATCTTTTTTGAGAGAATATTTTTCTTGATTCAAGTAATTTCTTCTACCGGTGTTTAAATAGATAAAAAAGGAAAGAAGAAATAAACGAATAAAGTAGCAGCATTTGTTATTTTTTTTTTTTTTTTTTTTTTTTTTTTTTTTTTTTTTTGTAAGGGATTCAAACATACTTGAACGTTATTAGGCTGAGGCGTCGACCAAACATTGCCGTCGCCAGTTTGCGTCATTTTCTCGCTGGAGCAAATGTTTCGCTCGCCGGTCATGCCGATCGAGCCCGGCAATGTATTAACGCTACTCCCATGAAGAAGTATCACGTCGCTGAACATCACGCTACTTCGACGACGATGATGAACGCTAGGAGGGCTCAAAAGCGCGCTGTGGGTCTGTGTAGTATACGATAAACATTTGCTTTTTTTTTTTTCTGTCTTCGTTTATCTCGCTTTCTCTCTCCTCTCATCACGACACATATCTCTACCTATACATCGTCTAGCCTTTTTCATTTTTTTTTTTTTTTTTTTTTTTTTTTTTATGCGCTCTTTTTGTTTGCGGTGTCAAGCGAATAGTTATATATAGAACTATGGGTGTGATTAAAATATGTGTGAAAAAGCGGTGTTGGTTGCTCTTAGCGTTGTCGGGAGAGAGAGAAAAAAAAATGAATAAATTTTACAATTTTGTTTTTCGGTTATTTTACATTTGTTTTATTAAAGCGTTTGACTGAATAAAATGAAAATAAATAAGCTTTTTATTAATGTTGCTATTTTTGTTACAGACTGTCGAAGAATTTTATTCGTTTATTTATAAAAAGAAGCGGTTTGATATTTACTAATTGTTAAAATTAAGCTACAGTTGAAATCAACACGAAAATTTGAGTAGATCGCTCGGATGATATATTGTTAAAGCTATATAGAGTTTAATAAATCAATATCTTAAGAATGTTTTAATAATTTACTCTATAATGATACATTTTAAAAATTAATTATATTTTTCTTTATTATGCTAATCGATATTGATTTATGATGCTTAGTATTAATCTATAAATTTATTACATGCATCACTTGGGAATTAACATGAATCTTTTTTAGGTAAATTAATACTTTACGATAATTATGGTCCAACAGTAAAAGATTAAATTTATACAATAAGAAACTGTTTTCAATGTTAAAAAAAAAAAAAATTAAACATAAAAAATTCACTAAAACGTTTTCATTGAAAACATTGAATGAATATTTTGGAAAAATGTACATTTCAAAATTACTTACTTTAAGCTTTACTTAATTTATAATGAAAGATATCTAATATTCATCAATGAATTTTTACAAAAAGTTACTCTAAAAGCAACATTATTCTTTCTAAAGAAATTCAAATCTATTTAATCTATTAATAATTTGTACTAACATATAATATTTACTTCGATATTTTAAATTTTATATTTCTCGAACAGTCGTTTCTTTCAAACTGTCGATATTAGAATTTGAAAGAAAATAATTTTTTTTTTTCCAATTTAATTATTTATTATTATTAATTACAATAAATGATTTTAATTTTTATACAAACAATATGTGAAGCTATAAAATCTGTAACAATAAAAGGATAAAAAAGAAAATCAATATCGTATCTATAAAAATTTTACTCGCCATTGTTATTTATTTTCTTTCGATTATTTATAAAAGTCAAGCCAATCTTAATATTCGAAGAATATTTTCCTATATAATTCATCAAAAAAAGCAGCAAATCAAGGAAAAAAATTCATGTCAACTAATTAACTACAGCTATATCAGTTATGAAGCCAGCGCGCGCTACTTTAGCAGAGATCTTAAGGATGTGATATAAATGAAAACGTAATAAAAAAAAAAAAAAAAAAAAAAAAAGAAAATTATCGCCGAATGAGAAAAAGAAAAACGAAAAGAAAGTAAAGAGGAGGACAAACCTCGACGGCGTTGATGTTGTTCTCGCTGCCGTTGGAGACGGAGGCATTGTGCGCGAGACTCGAGCGTTGCTGCTGGAGTTGCTGATTGTACGAGAGCTCGGCCTCGGAGACCTCGGGACTGGCGCGAGGTGCGACGGGTACGATCGTCCCGCTACCGCCGCCCACGGCGCTCACGTCTACCAGGTCGCCGTTGCCGCTGCTTCCCATTTGCTCGGCTTCCAACGCCGCGAGTAACCGGGGACATCGGCTGTGGTGTACCTTACCGTCTGTACAATGTAATTCGTGATAGCTTTTCTCTTTCGGTTTTTTTTTTTTTATTCTAATAATTTAAATTTTCGAGTAATTTAAATTTTTCTACTTTTTCTCATCTTCTTTATATTTTTTTTTCTTTTACTTTAAATAAAGAGAATTTATGTTTAACCATTGAGGATTTTAAAATTTTTAATTTACTTCTTACTAAAAACATTGCAGTTGATAAACGATACTTGAATTAAAAAATTTTAATTAACGTTTTCTTTTACGCAAAGAAAATTTAATCTCGAGCAATTATTTAATCTTTTTAGTTGTTGAAATGTAAATGATGTAAAAAAAATTATCAACTGAATGGTTAAAAGTAATATTGAAGCTTATACACAACTTTAAATTTACTTTAAAACCGATTGAATTACCTGGCAATCTCGTAGTCCTTACAATGTTTGTTCGTACTTGACTGTGCGGATCTTTTAACAAATTCTGCTCTCGCTTTTGTTGTCTGCTATACAAAAACAGCCGATACTTCTTCATCAATCTTCGTTTTCCCCGTCTCCAAAGATGTGCGATGTACCTGAAGAAATTTATGTTAAATTATAAAAATTAATCATTTTTTAATTATATATATTTTGATGATAATTTCCAATAATAAATGTGGCTGACTTTGTCTAAAATTTATTGGCAATAAATAATTGTTAATAATTGATTTGTATATTTATTACATTTTTTCATTTTATTTTTGTAAATTAAAAATATTTCAAATATAGTTATAATATAATAATTATTTCCAATTTAACCTATATACACACACATATACAAATGTAATATTTTCTTGTAAGTTAAAATTTTTATTTCGATAAATTTTTTGTTTTGACAAATTTTTTGTTTCAATTTACTTTTTCAATACTAATATTCATATATCTTCAATTTTTAAATTTATTTTCATTCAAACAAGGTATCCTCCTTTAACTGTTATATAAATACGTATTTAAAGTTAAGAAATGAAACTTTACAAGAGACACATATTAATTTAACTTTGTATAATAATCTATTTTAACGAAATATTTTTGTTTCTTAAAAGACTTCCTCGTCCATAAGATTTTGATGAGTCAACTTGTAATTTATAATTTTATTTTCACATATATACATAAAAAAAAAAAAAAAAAAAACTAGCATATTCATTGTTAAAAAAATTGAGACTCAACATTTTTCCATTTTAAATAATTTATCATTTCAAAAATATGTAAAGATTTTTTTTTCAAGATGTTTACGACAGAAAGTCATTTAAAATAGGTGAATGTATTACAAGTAAATGAAAAGTTAATAAAGATAAAGTATGTAAAAAAGATATTTATGTATATATAGATAAGAATAGTTTACTTGACAATCTCAGCGTAACATGAAGTTGGCTCGGACGTATTGGTGGAAGAAGCAAGGGTACTGGTTGAATGGAATCGAGCCCGCTCTAATCGCATCCTCTCCATTTCCCGCTTCTTCGTCTCGGAGAATTGAGTCGCTATTACAACTAGGCAGAGGTTGATCATGAAAAAGGAACCGATCTGAAATAAATTAGTCGTTATACATCGATTGGCTTCTTCGCTTATTTGTAAATTCGCGATTAGGTAAAGAGAAATTTTTTTTCCTTTTTTATTTTTCACAAATGAAAAATAAAAAAGACAATAATATTAGACTCGTACGGTGAAACGTAACACGTGCCATACAAAATCAATTATTTTTCTGTAGGTAAAAAGTTATATCGTCGAATAGTTTTATCGATTATTTGTTTATCAATTATTTATTGAATAATATAATAATATTACAATAAAAATGGTTAGTTTCACAATCTACAAAATCCGTAATAAATTCCATTACATTATTTCGGATAAAATCTATTGAAACGCTAAGTTAAAGGCTTTATCTTTTTATCATTACATTACAATATGTTAAATTTAATATCAGTAATGCAGTAAATAAATAAGAATACAAAAAATAAATAAAAGAAAAACGACGCTAGAGTTTCGTTCAAGGGTTACTTTTCAAGAATTTTTCTGCATTGTGGTCTTTGTTGAGTAGTAACATTTAAGAGCTATAATACGTATATACGTTAAAGAATACATAAAAAAGTAAACAATAACTTACGACGATCAAAAGGACAAAATAAATCCAGTCCCAGAAGGAGTGAGCATCCTGCACGTAATACATTATATCTGTCCATCCTTCCAGACTTATTACCTGCGCAAACGAAAGCATGTGACTCGCGAGGAATGAAGAAAAGAAGATAAGTGTACGTGAAACAAGTGTCAAAGGGGAGGGAGAGAGAGAAAGAGAAAATCTACGAGAGCGGAAATAATTGTTCTTAACCTTGAGGATGAGGAGAGCTTACTTTAAAAGACCGTCTCGACGCGTTTGTTTTAGAAAAGAGAAAAAGAGAGCGAAGGAGAGGTAAAAGAGCGAAAAAGAGAGACAGAGAAAGAGGATAAGAAAAGAGAATAAGAGAAGAAGAGCGCAAGACTTACGAGAAATATGGCGACCCAGGCAAGGCCAATGTTATCGAACGATATCGTGCCTTGAAAGGGATTGTTTCCTTGGCCCTTGCATTCCGTGTAATAATAATTCCAGTTGACGCACGTGTCGTTGCTGATAAACGTGGTGTTATTGTTCGGCAGTGCTGTGTGATTGCACTCCACGTTACCTGTGCGTGCGTGCGTATATAATAAATACAAACGCGCTTATCGAATCGTTACAATAATTATCGTTGCTAATATGGACGTTTTATCCCAAGAATTTAACCGAGTTTACGTTTGTACATGCAAATTTATATACACGATAGAAATTTTGAGTATCGTTGGGTGACATAAGTGGAATTACAAAGCTTAGTAAAATTTTTTTTTTTTTCATTTGCTTATGTACTTTTCTTTTGGCCTTTTAATTTGCGAACACTTGATTATTTAATTAGATTAATGATTTATTTTTAGTTTTTAATGATCTCTAGTCTCTACAAAATATAATGAATCGATAATTAAGAAACTTTGTTGAGTTAAAAAAGTAAGGAGTAAATTATCAGTTTATGAAAATTCAGTAAAAAACTCAGTAAGAAGAACGAATAATGCAAATTATTTTTTTTTTAATTCTCAAGAAATATATAATTACGATTGTAATCAAATATTTTTGAAAATACACGTTTCTTGATTAAATGTTACATACAACAAAATTAATAAAAATTGATTTTAGGATAAACAAATATGTTTAAAATATTATTTTTAATAAATTATACCACGATACCATCACATCAATTAAAAGAATATAATTTAATAACAATTGACTGATATTTTTTGCAAAAAAAAATTTATTAATTCAATTAGATGATTAAATGAGTTTTTCATTGTACGATGTAATAAATTATCGAAATTCAATTAAGGTAATAAAACCAAAATAATAATGTATACGTCAGATTATTGAAAAATATTAATTGATAAAATATATCATTCATCATAATATAAAAAACACCGATTTTCATTAAATTATTAAAACGTTCAATACAAGAAGATGTTAATGAAACAAAATCCAGATAAATATCAAAGTTTGATAAATAATCAAAAACATTGAAAAATTAATGCACATACACACTGATTTAATGATAAAATCGGATGCGAAAAAGAAAGGTTTATAAGTACAAGAATAAGTTAAAAAGAAAAGAAAGAAAATTAAATAATAAAGAGGCGGTAATAAATAGAAAAAAAAAAAAAAAAACAAAAAAAAAACCAAAAACAAAAGTGTATATATAAGAATAGTGACACTTGCCGATCTTGAGCGGTGGTAAGTTGCTGCAGCTATGCATACCACTGTCATCCGGCCTCGAGCAGATATAATCTTGTCCCTGATACTCGAAGTATTTTTCCAGGTCGCTGCAAGCGCAAAATTCGCGAGTATTAATGAATCGGTATCTACGGCGGCGTCTGCTCGTACAGCTCGCATCGGGCAAAATGTCTTTTTAAACGTCGCAAGGCAACATACAGCATTTTTATTCATATATGTGTGTATTAATATATTTATGTGTATACATACATATGTACATGCATAAGTATATGCATGTATATATACATATATACATATATACATATAAGTATGCACGAATGCACTCGATTCCATTGCATGCTGCGAGATATATATATATGTGTGTGTGTGTGTGTGTGTGTGTATATAACGATGATGCAATGAGCTGTAATTGTTGATGCGCAATGAGATGCGTTATGTCGATTATGCGATAAATAAGATTCAGTATAAGTGATTGATGAAGACGAATATAACCATATATGCGTGTACAATAATATGCGTGCTTTTGACGAAGATGAAGAATGAAAATAGTGAAAAAAAATGTATATATATATATATATGTGTGTGTGTGTGATGAGAAATAGTGACATCCTTGATATCATAAATTGTTTAACTAAATTCGATCACAATTTTTACACGGTGAATTAAATATACAATATATATATATGCACATATTACTTCAGATTCATTTCTATGTTGGTGTTTATTTCTTTGAGCAAGCTCGCTGCAACTAACTAAAAACAAAATAAGTGATTCATCCCCTACGTTATTTTACTAAGTGATCAAGATACTTGTAAGTAAAAAGCTTCGTTCTCTCTGATCTGCTATCCTTGATCAATTTTTATTTTATTTTTTTATTATTTTTTTATGTTTTTTTTTTTTTTTATTTTCTTTATGCACTGTTACGTACGAATATTTATACATTCGTGTGGGCACATATACATGTTTACGTGAGTGTAGGTGCGAGTGTGCGAGAGAGAGAAGGAGAAAGAGAGAGATTAGATCAACACGATTTGTGCTTATCTACTGAACTAATTAATCCATGCTTTAGTGAAAATCTATTTTGGGTTTTCAGGTCGAACAGCTCGTTCAACGAATTTCGATCTACTTTAAATTTCTTGAATTTATTTCTCATTTCGCGGATATCGAAATGGTGTACGCGATTTCCTTTGGAAAATCTTTTCAAAGTATTTTATTCCGTTTTTATATTAATTTTAACAATCGGTAAGATACATGAATACTTGTTATCGAAAATAATATTTTCGTTTTTAATGAACACAAAGGATAAATTGTCATCGGGTTAATAAGATGTATTGATTTAACATGGTTAATTATTACAAGTTTTAACAAGAAACGCAACAAAATGTTTTTTTATACATATAAACTCGAAAAGCTGCATTAATTATTATTCGAGAATTAATAAACAATAAGAGAAAACTCGATGTGGCCAACGTAAAATAATTTGACACAAAAGCTAACAATTTTTCTTTGTATAAGTCGAGCGATTCAAATTATTTAAGCAGCCGTTTCATTCATACTATATATACAGAGATGCGAGTGCGTGAAAACAAAGCCAAAGTTGCCAAACGCAAAGCAGATCCGGTATTTTCGAAGCGAGCAACGCGTGCAACGAAATAAAAAGAAAGGAGTAAAAGAAGCGAGCGAGCTCGTAGAGAAGTACGTAATGAGACTACTGACGGCGACGCGCGAACGCAACCGGAAACTTTTATCGCGAGCCGCGAAAAAGAAGAAAATAAAAAGAAAAAAAAAGCGCGCAAACGTTTAGCTCATTTGGCTCTCGCTCTGTTTGCGTGCACGTGTCTATAAAACAACGATTTTATATTGTATTTTACAACGAGTAGCATAGGATAAGCTTACACGTAATGGCCTGAGTATCTCGGGCGATAAATTTTAGTCTACACCGCGTTTTGCTTTTTTGCTTATATTGACGCGCAGAAAAAGGAGACGCGATATTCGATTTTTAATAGCAATGTGTTTTCCTTCAATTTTTCTACTTTTCAGCACCGAAACGTCGTTGGAAAGTAATTTTTTTATTTGCGTTTTATTTTTCGTTCGATTTTAAGTTTATTTATCATTTGATAAGAGAATAAACGAATTTTTCTATCATTTAATAAACTTAAGCATCGTTTCTCGCGTTTATTTAACTTTTTATTAAATAAAAAAACGATATTTAATTTTCACTTAGGTTATAACAGAAAAGTTAACAGATGCAAGCGTATACTTCATACGCGATTAATTTATTTATTATGACTCGTATATTGAATTCAGCTTATAAATAAATTATATTTAATTAAAACGAATTATGCAATAAATCTAAAATGCGAGGAAAATTTAATTAATTTCTTAACGAACGTATTAATTTATAAAATAAGCGACGTTGTTTAAGCGCCTCGCTGTCTTTTCCATCTTGTATTTTCATCCCGTCAAATTTTAATATAATCCTCGAATCACACGTCCGGAAAAAAGTTTAACAAACGGAAAAGAGAGAGAATAATAGAAAAAAGCGAAATAACGGAAGAAAGATGGAGGTAAGGGGGAAAATAAGAAAAGAAATTGATACGCGTTTTGTGCGCCGAGGATTTTTAAACGTCATTATCCGAGAACAATGAGAATTTTCAAGCTATTATCGTCAACGTATTCGGTGAGCCGAAGCCTCCGAAGCTTAAATCTCTGCGTCAACGATTCTCCTTCTCTCTCGTTCACTCACAAGATATATATCTTTTTAGCGTACATACGCGAAATACCGTAACGAATGAAATTGCGCAAATCTCTCTCGCGCGCGTCGCGCATATACTCTCGCAGTGGCGAATCCTTCTTTCACATTATATATATATATATATATTAGTATATGTTCAAACATGCACGTGTTAGTTTCTTTCGCTCATTCTCTCTTTTTCTACATGTTCACATGTATATGTACGTATAAAATTTGAAGTCGCGCGCGTTTCAGTTCTCGTTTACAATCTCGACGCTTAAGGACAGGTTCATCCACTAATCTATGGTGCTATGCGAGCTCTCGTACTTTTTGTATATCTCTCTAATGTCCTATCTACACATACTAGTATGTATATTTTAACTTTGATACACTTTATCTACTTTGTTGCATACCTACAGACATATACGTGTGAATTTAAATGTATGAAGTGCGGACCGTGAACTCGAGCTCTTTTTCTCTCCCGTTTCCATATTTAAAGGACGCAAGTTCCTCCTTTCGTAAAATTTTATTGTTTAAGCGCGTTAAAGGGTAAGTCCTTCGAGAGACAAGTTCAAGGCTCGTGACGTATGTTCATGAGTTTAATGACAATGTAGGGCACTTAAAACGGTTGAATATTATATTTAGTATTATTTTTATTCTTTTAAAAGGTAAATAACTTTTGAGAAATTTAAAAATTTTTCGTCATAAAAACGTTTCAACCGTAAAATTTAAGCGCCCGATTTAGCCAAATTCAACGCGAACCATAAGACTGACGGGTGCATTTTCACCTATATTTTTCCTACGCAAAGTACCTAAGTATGCATAGTGTCAAATAATACGACGTTATCGGGCTTACGCAGCCTCACAAACGTCACCGTGTTACTTATAAATATATGTACGTACAGCCAATTAATATCGACAACATGTCATTTTGATCATCGCATTAAAATGTGTAACCGTTCTCCGATAAAGACAGACTAATTAAGGTGACGATTAATAAATTTCCAAACCATCAATCTTCTATATACTAATCGATTCTATATATTAACTTGGTGCTTGTACAATGAGCATTTAAAATGTACGAGCTTTATACCCTATCACTCACGTGCTCTCGTGCTGTTTTTTTTTTTTTTTTTTTTTTTTTTTTTCACTGTTTCATATACATACGTGTAAATATGTGCATCGTTATCGTTGCTCTTCCATGGCAAATTATACACATATACGCGCACACACACCCACAAATCTACACATTATGACGTCGGAGTTCGTTAATCAATCTACGGTATACATATATATATATATATATATATATATATATATATCATCGTAATTACTGCCAACGGCGTATAGCTATTGTATATTCCCTCGAAACGACGCTAATTTGCAGAATTTAGGTGTATATATATACATATATCGCTTGTATTAACCCAGCATCCACACTAAGGCACACATGCACATTGTGCGATGATGCGGCTTTTGGTTATACATAGCTCAAACCTTGACTGATACGGGATTTCTGCTTTCTTGCCGTTATGTGCATTTTTTCATCTCAACGTCGAGACTAACGTTACGGCGTATTTTGTTACCGAAAAGCTCCTAAGTGAAATTTATTAATTAAGTTTAATTTATCGAATATTTAATATTTTTTCGGTAAATTTTTAACGAAATTCAATCATATTTTACGTCATCAATATTTTCAATGTCTCTTAAGAATTGTGGTTTGCTTCAACAAATAAAGATATTAAAATAATATACACTAGTGCATAATAATAAAACTTAAATTAATAACATAAATAACAATAAATTTTAAAATTAAGAAAATTGAAATATTCCGAATTAAATTTAATAATTAATCTAGTGAAAATGAATTAATTTCTTAACTATTTACGAATGAAATTTTTTAAGAAAAAAAAAAATCGCGTCAAACGTAATTGAAAAATGAAAAATGAAAAATGTCATTGTCCTTTATGAATAAAACGCGCCATTTTTCATGAATAAACGCGGAATGAAAAAGTTTGACAAGCGATCGGTATTTAGAAAAGTACCAAGTCCCGATGCGCTCTACGCGTCTGTCAACGATCGCTCTTTCTTTTCTTTTTGTACTTTTCATTCGATGCATCGAAAAAACTTGTGAGCAATTCATTGAAATTTATTGAGAGAAAGAGAATGTGCGAATGAGAGAGAGAGAGAGAGAGAGAGAGATAAAGGAGGAAAAAAGAAAACTGCTAGAGGAATATAGAATAATATATAAAAAAAAAAAAAAAAAAAAAAAAATTACGCAATCACTCGCGATGTTCGTGAAAACGTCAAAAGCCATAGCTTCCGCGATGAATTAATCTGATTTGATGTTTGATATTGTATAGCAAGAATTTCCATTTTTTCCCTCTCTCTCTCTCTCTTTCGTGCTCTCTTTCTCTATCTCTTTGATTCTAGCTTTTTTTTGAATATTTACAATCGCGTTCAAGTGTTTTTTCGCAAAATTGGTATGTGACTCGGCTGATAAATTCATTTGCAGGCACGCGAGAAATATGCAACAACGAAAATTCGTTATTTTCGAGTGCGTGTAAAACGAATCGTTATATAGATCGAACATCGTTCTTGCTTTCGGAGCGAATTTTCAATTTTATGTATACATATATACACAACTAGCGTCATTTATTTTTTCATTGCCGTCGCACCGGTAAGCTCCTTTTTTCCCCTTCGTAATACATAGAGAGAAGATTGAAAATTGCGAGCTCGCTGTTACGATAAAACCGCACATCATAGGATATTGGATGAGCTAATACTCGACAATTCAATGCATCGAAAATGCGACGTACGCGTGTGTATATATATATACTATATATACGAAAACGAAAAGTTATTTTATCTGATTTCGCTTAATCCTGATTTTGGTTGATTTGTTTTACCGGAGTTGCGCACGAGGTATTAATTTGCAATGAAATCATAGCCGTACAAGAGATCAATGCAGCTTTGCGGATCCCATTTACATTTTACGGTAAATACTCAATATATTGCAAACGATTCTCGATACTCTTCGAGACATCGTCTTTTGTATATTTTTTTTTATTTAAAGGCAACAATAACTTTGATGGTCAACCAGTGAATTTAGATTACCATTAACAATGATTGAACATTTTAATACTATACGAAAAGTTATTTCGAGAATTTCGGTTATCCGAAGATGCATCGATCACTTAAATTTAAAATAATTTATGATATTAATACTTAAAATAAGTGAATGTGCGTTATATCATGTTTATAAAATATGATTCACTGTTTCCTCATTGAATCGTGTTGAAATTAAGAAAAAAGAATTATTACACAATGGAAAACATAAAAATAAAGATCGCACAGTGCCTCCACTTAAATAGAAACGTCAAATAGAAGAAAAGTGACGTAGCATATGAGAAACGTCGTTATACGAGTAGATATACACTTTGACATAGTAGAGTATAATAAAATATATAGAATACAACACAGTGCGTCATAATAAACACTGACCCATGCATGAGAAAAGAGAAAATATGAGTGAAGACACGAGAGAAATTTTTTAAATTCAAAGATTATCTGTCATTGTACTATATTATTTAAGCAAGCCGATTGTTCTTTATAAAAATAAAAAAGAAAAATATGCCAATTCTAAAAAAATTCATCTGTTAAAATTTATCGCGAGTACGAGCATTGCTTTTCTTCTTAATTTTCTATTTCACGAAATAATAAAATCGACACGAAATAAAATGTAAGTTAATCAAACAAAGCATAAAAAAAAAAGAATACGCCGATGAATGTAGGCGGTGAAAAAATAAAAGAAAAAAAAAATCATGAACGTTGGTGGAACATAAAAGAAAAAAAATAACGGAAAAAAAAAAATATATATATATATTCGAAAGCGATTTTGATCAATCAATTTAAAATTGTTCTCGTACGCGCGCGCTCGAGTGAGCGAGCGTTCAAACATAATAGCTGCAGGTTGCATCGAAAATATCTATGTATATATATATGTATAGTTCAAGAGAGACAGAAATTGCCGTAGTTCAGAGTTCACAGACGACGTATATGTGTATATATGTATATATATATGTATAATAATAATAATAAAACAGGTCAGATATTGCATGCTCTATATATATATATATATATATATAGACAAACACTAACAGTGTTGGGTTTCAAGATACCCTTCTTTCTTGGAAGGTATCCAGGCACAGGCAATGACACTCTCGTGTATAACAAAAGCTCTCCGCGACAACGGAAAAAAGAGACGCTGAACAGTCAATCGCATCTACGATAATTGAGCGAAAGACATTTTTCTCGGACCGCCGTCTACATACGCAATTTCTTCGACGCGACAAGCCCTTTTATTTTTCATTTATTTTATTTTTTAAACGAGTCACATTCACTTTACTTTTATTTTTTTTTTTTTTTTTTCAAAACGAAAACGGCTGCAAGGACGAGCCTGAAATATCATTTCCGAAATATTTCCGGTGAATACGTATAAATATATGTATAATACATTTTATATATTAATTAAGATCGGCATTTTTACATTATTTTACATATCGAAAAATTGACAAAACCCGACAGCTTGTATGTACACCTACAGATGTGTATGCACTTGTGTTCACATTGATTACTCGAGAGGCGAATCTGTATTTTTCTTCCGCGTCAAAAATATCGGAACGGCCTTTAAATTATTGAAAAATTTAATATAAGTAACAACGTACGACGTTTCGCACCAATCCTTTATCTATCTGAGAAATTTGTCCGTGCGAGTATACAGATATACATATTGATGTAAAAAGAAAAAAAAAAGTCGATAAAGAAACAACAAAAACCAATCGGCACTTTTGTTTCGTCACTCGCGTCTTTTTTTTCTTCTTCTTCATCAATACGCGCTCGCGATTCGTTTTATTTTTAACGGTATATAAGTTAGCAAAAAATTTCTTCGACGGACTTTTTAGAGAATTGGTATAAATGTGTACCTTCTTCTTCTTTTTTTTTTTTTTTTTATTTCCCCACGAGATAACGTATATACATATACGTACGTATAAAAATGTAAGATAAAAAAAAAAGGCGAGATTCACGAGAGAAGCCGAGTGCCAACTTTATATACGGTAGGCATACACGAGACGAGTAACCATCGCTGGCGCGTATAGGTCAAGTGTACATACAGAAAAAACATATACATATATATATATATATAGAAGAATGTAGTGAATGAAATATTGCGCGCTGCAGTATAGAAAAAAACCGAAGAAGAAAAAGAGACATTGTATTTTTATATGTATTTATATATGTATATGTACATGTGCCAAAGAGCGATAAAGACTAATAAGCGCACGCTGAACTTTTGAATGTATATATATATATATATATATATATATATATATATATATATATATATAGTATATAGGCGAAAAGCAAAGTGAATGCATGTTTATTGTACAACGTTCTTTTTTTATTATTTTATATATATATATATATATATATATATAAGCGATTGAAGCATAGAAGAAATAAAGTAGTTTTTATTATCTTAGGCGATGCGTACATTGGTGAAAAAATGATTTTAACAATAATATTGTTGAAGAAAATTCAATAGTTATTGAAAAAGCTTGCAAAAAAGCAGTTCGTGCTTTTAGGTGTATTTTATTTTTAAAGAGATATTATTATTTTCAAATTGCTTAAAAGGAAAATATTTCTTCGTGAGAAAGTTTTAAAAACAAAAATATTTAGTTTGCACAAATTGTTACATTTTATTAGATACAGAAGTCGGAAAAGTATTTTTAAAAAATATAATTTGAAAATATAAATTTTATAAAATTATAATTATTAACTATTATCAAAGTCTTAAGTTTGTAAGAATATTTAAGTGTAAAATTAAGATGAAAAATTAACTTAATCTATGTAAATTAATTTTAAATCATCAATATTTTTACCGTCATAAAATTTATTTCCAAAGTCATCTTTACATTGCATAGTTCATCCTCTGAATTTTTAATTACTTTATAATGCATACCGAATAACTACCATCTGCAAGTAACGGGGTTGAAGCTTACAGCTCTTAACTTAAAATATGCAAAATTCAGCGGTGCCAGAATTATAAATTCAAAATTTTAGAATGAGAAAGTTTAATTTGTGGATTTGGTAATAAAGCTGAAGAGTCTTAGTGATTTATGCATCGAAAATTATTGCTACTTTTCGTTAACTAATGAATTTCTTATGCGAAAGCTTCTTGGAAGAAAAAAAAGGTGACAAAAGTCAATAAAGAGTTTATAATACAGAGCGAGAAAAAACTAAGCGTTTAAAGTTCGTTACAAATACACGAAGGAATATCTGAAGAAAATTGACAATTTAACGATTGAAATTTGGCAAAGTGGCAAATAATCAGGAAAGCAATCAACAAAATTTTAGTATTTCTGTCATTTTCTTCGTGCCAAATTTTATTGACATAAATGTCAAATTAGAAGTTTTAATATGCTTATGAGCCATTACTTCAGTTTATCTTTCAGTTTTTTCAAAAATATAAATTTTAATTTTATCTCGATAAAATCATTTTTCATCAATGCACTTTAAATGAATAAATAGACGAATCTGCAATATTTATAAACGGCTTTAATAATTTTATTTGTTCTCAAAACGTTTTCATATTCTTATCCAAAGACTTTTACGCAAATATTTCTTAAATTATATTGGGACGACGAATTGCGATTTTTGCAGTGTAAATTTTATCTACTACTATAAATTGACATGATGGTAAAAAAAAAAAATTAAAAACTGAAATATTTATTTCTGTTATTATTTGATCGCAAGTTGTAAGTGATAAAATATAAAGAATACTTCTAATTGAAGAAAATACATAATAAAAAAAACTTTTTCGCTCGTTGAATTTATATTAAAATCAACACGTAGTCTACAAGCTTGCATATAAAAATAAAAAAGAATAAGAAACAAAACATTTCCGTCATCGCTTTAAAAAATAATTACAATGAAAACAATAAAAAAAACCGAGAAAATAATGTCAGATTCATCGATCCGTAAAACCTGCACTGCGTAAACGCGTATGCAACGCGTCCGAGATACGAGAACATTATGCGATTGTACCATTACTCGTTCCATATATTTATTGTATATATATATATATATATATATATATGCAACTTGAAGATTAGTACAAAGCTCCCAGCGTAACACAATTCGATGGAAGGAAAAAGAGCACTTCTATATAGAATATACGAGTGTATGCGTCCTAGCGCGAGAAAAATTTCTTCGTAAAAGCACCGATGCAATAATTGTCACACTCGCGGCAATTTTCTCCCCTATACATCTCGATGACGAAAGAAAGAGCAAGTATAGAAAAAGAGAGATTCGTGTATATATATATATAGACGATAGTCACCAATAATTTCACGCGCGAAAAATAAAGAACGAAGCGAGCGCTCTTGTTATCCTTTTTTTTTTAGTCCGCTACTCGCAAAACTAAAAACGAAAATAAGACAGAAAAAGTGAAAGAAGAAGAAGAAGAAGGAGAAGAAGAAGGAGAAGGCGTCGTTTTAAGCCGAGAGAATTGGAGAAAACTGCCGCAAGTGCCACACTACGCCTATCTAATTAGGTCAGAAATCGTGCGCGCTCTCTTTGTCCCTCCTTCCTCTTAACCGTAGACTTTTGACTCTATGTTTGTGTACGTGTCTGTGTACTTTGTGAGGGTACGTATATCGCACCATTAGAATGAAATTACGAGTATACAAGACTGTTGTCTACCTCGAAATTTTCGCGAATTTTTCGTGCAATTATACGTGCGATTTTATTTACAAGAAGATGTGAATATTCGCTCGATGCTCTGCTGCTGTTACTATTATCGATTTAAATTTGCTTTAAATCTTATTATTATTTATATACAAAAGAAAAAAAATATAAAAAATAATCAATCTTATAAAATTTCAAATGGTTACGTTCAAATGAATTTTTATCAAAATTTTTACGTCGATTTGCAAAATCTTAAATTCATTTTCATACTCCGTTACATCGAAAAGCTTTTAAACCGTATCGATCGTTTTCGTATGATTGTAGTCGTTCGTTCCTTTGGTAAGTTACCTTAAAGCAATTTTCAAGATATTATCGATCGCATTTTTTTAAATTTTATTATCTTCTCGAGCTTTCATAAGCACATGGACGCTTGATTTAAACGTTTCGACTCAACCGATCGACCAACGATTAAACGCAGAGTATCGAACGTATTGAAAAAAATAAAAAAAAAAAAAAAAAACGAAATGGCATTTTGCATATAAAACACGTTCACAATCTATAGATATATATGAATATCATCGCAAACTTCCTAATGGTGCGATAAATATGTTAACTGTGCGAATATCCCCAACACTGCTGACTAACGTATACACTTTCATATATAAATTATATGTATATATATATGTATATAAATATTTATGTATATATAGAGATATGCACAGTACATTGTTCTTAACTAAGAGCTTACTAAATGCGTGATCTAACGGAGTACTCGTCCGAGAGTAACCTGCAACAACGAAACAATAACCGATCACTGCCCCCCTATTTCTTTCAAAAATTTATACTTACTGCTACTTTTTTTTATCATTTTTTTTTTTCTTTTCTTACATATAAAATTTTCTATATTCTACTTATTAATTTTAATATGTACACATTGCATATATTTTGTTCTTATATAATGTTCTGTTCCACTTACACAAGTCTAAAGTTTTCACGTTACTTTTTATCTCTTTTGTACTTTTATTATTCGCAATGTGTAATGATGTGTGCTTATGTGTAAGTAGACAAAAAATAGCTACTTTTTTTTTTCAAACAATGATTTCAATTATTACATTGGCGATTCTTTGTTTATATATATATATATATATATATCGCAATTGTTTTTCGAGCGTTAAGAAAATATTATTCATTTTAAATAACTTGTATGCGTTAATAATTTTTAATATAATGACGAGATTAGATATCGACCTAACTTTAACTGAAAAGCTTACAAGAGGCAGAAGAAACTTTTTTTTTCGGTCTAATTTTACTCTATCCTTGTGACTGACTTACACGAAAAATAAATAGAAAAATAAAACTGTTATAATGTTGTATGATGTAATTTATTTTTACCGACATATTTTAAGAGTCAAATTTAAATAACTGCTAAAAGTATGTAATAAAAATGTTTGTACAATTTAATATATAACCTGAACTCAATTATTATTAAAAAACTTTTTTATTACGTGTTAGATCAAAATATATTATAAAAAAAAATGTACTTGATAATTTGTATTATTTAATGATCAGTGTAAATTTCTGTGTCATTTCCTTTCACGAATGCAGACAAAGCTTTTGTAAACAAAAAAAAAAATTATAATAAAATAAAAATAAAAATCGGAGAATACGAGCAATCCAAAATATTCCTATTTGCATCTCAAATGCAGGAAATGTGCGCGCGCATAGAATCACGACGATTCGGCAACTAGTAGGATAACCATTGTACAGAGAAAAAAAGGAGAAAAGGAAAAAGAAGTGGAAAAACGTAGACTGCGTTAATACATACATACAACGGATGCGCGCGTCTTATCGAAAATAGCCAACGATGCGACTGTATGCGTTTGTTATCTACACGATGCTAACTTTGTATTTATATTTATGTGCGTGTATGTATTTATTTATGGAAGAATCGGAAAACATTACTCGTAACAAATATACTGCGGCGATAAAAAGGAGAGATAATTTTGTGATGAGTGTTTTTGTTTTTTTTCGATTTGATTAATTGTTTTATTCAAAATTTATTATATTATTAATTGATTATTTTATAAATTATTGTTTATCAAGCAAAATTTAAGCAATTAATTTATTATATTATAATATAGAAATAATTATTTATAGTAACAATTTATTGATTTAATATTAAAAATTAATCATTTACTTACAGTTTCTTTGATAATTCGATAAAAAGTCATGTTTTTTTAAAAATTATTAGAAACGATAAAAATTATAAAAGGACAGACGGGTAATTTTTTTTTTTTTTTTTTTTAAATGTATGCCTTTTTTTAAACAGATCTTAAATTTATTAATAAAAGATTTGCAATTTAACCGTTCCGTATCTTAAAGCAATGATTTTCACTGCATACCCGATTCAGCAGAAAATGGTTGGCCATTCAGTGCACGTCTTTCCTAAAATAAATCTGTCAATTTTTATCGTCCAAATGATACAACTATTTGCACGAACGCAGTCGTTTGAATCTCGATTACTTTTCCTTCTCTATCTTCGACAAAAAAAAAAAAAAAAAAAAAAAATTCTCTGGATCTCCCAGAGTAACTTTTTTCTCTCCATCCCTCCCCCTCAGTCTCTCTCAGTCTATCTCCGACAGCACATCCTATACATACTCTACAATTTTTGATCAACTTGTATACACACACATACACACATGTATGTATGTATGCATGTTGACGTAGCGGCTCGATATGAAAGCGAAACGCGATGCGCGCGTGCGTGGGCGGCAACTTCTCTCTCTCTCTCTCTCTCTTTCTCTTCCAGTCACCTCCTTTCTTTTTCGTGCCAGGGAGATGGAGAGAGAGAGCGTGTAATCGCCCTCAATTTCCGCGGATACGCGCCCACCCGCACGACCCTTAATCACCGTAATCCACTCAAGCACCGCCGACTGGGAATGCGCACACGGCTTTCTCTCTCTCTTTTTCCCTCCCTCTTCTTACTCTCTCTTACTCTATTCCTTGTACATCCTTTCAGAAAACCGAGATCGACGGAGATACGAAGGAAGTATCTCTTGTATTCAGTATTGTACTTACTGAAATGTTCTCGTACTATGTTGCATTATTGTGATGTATATAAACTTATATATGTATACACTGACTTTGTTAATCCTCTTAAATACAATTTTTCAAACGGAATAATATATATATGTATAACGAATAAGAAGTTTATCGGTTATAAGTTACCTACTCTTAACTGGATGTGAAATTAAGTTGTATTAAAGATTCACGGTGTAAAATACGTTCTTTATGAAAATTGTGACAATCAATGTAACGAGGTATTATGTTAAAATATATGTCGGCCTTAACTTTTTTAGGATCGCGTTAAAAATAAAAATTCAAAAATTATTTTAATGCTCTTTAAGCATAAATTCTTTGAATGATCGTGTATAAATATGAAAATATTTACAAACGAATATTTAAATACAAACGAATTTTTTTTTAACGAATATTTTTAATTTAAATTACATATATTAGAGTAAACTACAATACAATTTCAATTCGCTTAATAAGATTAATTATCAATTTAATGTATAAAATTCTAAAACTGTTTTTCAAATGTTCATTCAAGCTTCAGATAATTATTATCAATAAACATGTATTTTTTAATATATTTCCAGAAAAAAAAATTTCAGCTATGTATAGTTATTTACACCTTTGAAATATTTTTTCGAAATCAAATATAAATGTCAACTCATTCGCTATTATAATCCGTGTTTTATCAGGATTTAAAATAAATTGTTTTATGTTATACTTTACTGCGGCTTATACTAGATTTTCGATATAATAATTTTACATATAATTCTTTTAAATAGGTTTAAGAGGACAAATACTAATTTACAGCTCCATTTTTTCTTCTTTATTTATATTTTTTTGACATATTTTATCATATAATCTTGTTAAAATAAATATCAAATCGATGATAGAGTAGGATTTTCAAAAAAAAAAAAATAAAAATCAAATTGAGCATTATGTATTTTAATTCGTGACGTTTTAATACATTTATGGTGTTTTGAATTTCCAATAAATAGTAAAAAAATATTTAGAAATTTATAAGAGCAAGAAATTAAAAGCACTTTTTTTTCAATACAGTATTATTTTAATAAAAAAATATCAATTTTTATAAGATAAAGTCTCACAATTTCATTCTTGAACCTAATGTCGATTTCCTTCTTTTTCCATATAACTATATTTCTTTTTAATATTTAGAATCAAAAGTCAACCATCTTACGATAAGATATATTTAATAGGTTAAAAAGAAACAAATTATTCAAGATGGGTCTTTTTAAAATTTTTTCAAATTTACTGAAATACTTACGTGCTAGACGTATTAAAACAAAAGTTTTATCAAAGTAAAGGTTATTAACGTATGACGAAAAACTATACGAAAAATTTTAGATTGTATCATAAATTTGAATAGGATGGTTATGTAATATAACAAGCAGCAAATTACCAACATCGACTCCCTGTACGGATAATTCTATTTGGATTTTCTCTGACAAAGAAGATAGCAACAAGGATGATGCTGAATGATCAATTTGTCATAAAAGCTATTATCAAAATAGAAAAGGGATAAAAAATTAATAAGATACACGAATAGTTATACAAATATATTATACATTCATTCAATGATTAATCGTGATTTTAATATTAAAGACGGGAATAAAGGATGAAATTAATATTTTTAACTTTAAATCATAAAGAAGATTATTTTAAATAATAAAGAAGCATTTTTACTAACTTTTTTTTTTCATTTACCTACAGAAATTTTTTTTTCTATTAACTTTTAACAAAAAAGGGGTAATATTTGACGACTTTACCTTATTAAAATATTTAAAATAGGAATTAAATATTTAAAATAAGAAAATAAAATTAAAAGTAAACTTTAAGTGTAAGATAAGTAACACTTTTAATATTTTAAATTGATTTATTAATTAATATTAAAATGGTGAAATTAAAATTATGCAATTCTAAATTTATCAATTTTTCATTAAAAAATTCTCGTATATGCATATATATATATATATTTATAGGAAAAAAATTAATAAATTGTTAAAAATTTCAATAAAATGCAACATGCTACGTGATTTATATATCTATATTATTTATATTATTTTAAAAATTAATAATATAAAACTAGCTAATTGTTTAAAATTATAAAAAAAAGTACGCGATGTATTTTAACGAAGCAAAATTGATTTTAAAATTCAAATATTATGAATCGCATAAAAATAGTCTATTGTATAATTTAAAATAAATAAGTTGCAAAAAAATCGAATGCTTCTAAATGGAGGTCTGTTGTTTTGATTATTTTAAAGAGTCGGTATTTTTGCGATCGAAACGAAACGGCCGTGTGTAAATTTTTCGTGTAAACGATTCATTATAGAAAGACGAATTCGCGTCACGTCGCATTTACCTGTTGAAGATTCTCAGGTGGGACCTGATACATATTTATGAAAATTTCGATTTTCCTATACAAACTTGTTGGAAAAAAGTTTCAAAACCTATTTTTAAAACTTTCCTTTTATATACTCGTATTTAATCATTTTAATAAATAAATTTTCATCTCTAACTTGCTCATAAAACTTAAATATCTGATAAAATTGTGTTAATATTTTTACGACAGTCTGTGTTAGTTTTATATATAAATTAAGAAAATGGTATAATTAATTTTTTTTTTTTACTCAATCATTTAATTTATTTAGGTGAAATTTTTTATAACGTTGCAGATATTAATTACAATCAAAGACAGACTTTGATGAAATAATTAAAAGTATGTGACTGTAATAAAGGTAAAAATGAATAATATTTTAAAAAATCTATGAATTTGCATAAAATTAAAATTTTATTTTTACTTTATTTAACTAATAATTTAAATAATTTCATGTTAAATTTTTGTGATTCAATTTTTATATTATGTTTAAAAATAATCAAGTTTATTAATCGTGTAAATTCGTCACTCATATGATTATTATTCATATTTTTAATGAAATTTATTAGAGTTTATTTGTTTTTAATTATTAATCAAAATATAGGTAAAATAAAAATTTAATATACAATCAAAATACCGCCTTAACATGTATGTTGTGATTTAACTGTAAATATATAAGCATTTAAAGCGCCTATAAGAATCTAAAAGCTATATTACGCATTATTTACCAAACTTTAATACGCAATTCACAAATAAAATAAAGTTAAGTAGAGTTAAGTATAGAGCTTGTATTATCTACACTTTTGTAATAGAATATATAAGTACTACACTTTCAACCACGATAAAGTAAAATAAAATTGACACGTCATTATTTGAAAATTTGAAAATTTTATGACAAAACACATGAAAGGATTGTAATACGTGAATTAAATCGAGAGCCAGATTACGATATAGCTATGTACAAAGTTTTTTTTTTTCTCATGTTGGTTTCGAATAATAATTAAGATAGAATAACATTTTACACATTAAAGTAAGAGTGTGTATACAGTAGTAAGACGAGTGATATGTATATTACATACATGTGATAACTTGTAGAGTAAAAAAAAACAAAATAAAAAAAGAAAGAAGAAATACGTGTTTACGTGTGCGTAACGCAATAGCGGCATATGAGTAACTTGATATTTTCACTTAATAATTTGATTTTCCTACGCAATGCATTCATATTTTCGGTGCCAAACGCAGCCTTAACGATATTAACCTTTTTTTAGCTGTTTGACGCTTTTGCGGACTTTATTCAATCGTTTGAAAATATTGCGATGAAATCTTTTGTACGGAAATTATTTAACATTATTGAAAAATTCGAAAAGAAATCTTATTAGATTGATTTATTAATTAATCTGTATATTTAATAAAAAAGCATAATATCAATAAATTGCAATAATTCTTTACAAAATTGTATCGTTTTTATGAATATAAAAATAACAATAAATTAAATAAATCTTGCGCATGATAAATAATTTTACATTAATATTATAAAAAATTTTTTTTACTTTTTATTTTTGTAAAAAAATAAAATAATATTTTTATTTATTAGCTTTTTTCTAAATACTCTATTTACTAAATAGCGTAAGGTCCGAGCAAGATATTTTTTTTACGCTAAAAGCTTACGTATCAAAAGTTTTATTGTCATAATACTATAATAAAATCTAATGATAGAACCTAGCAGTTATGACCTTTGTATTATATCTGCATAAGCTTATCGATTAAAATTGACTAACTATCATAAGAGGTATAGTTTTTGTTAGTCGTCTTACCATAGTATATTTATTCTACTTAAGAAACTTGACTTTCGCTCGTATTTCTCATTTACTAAACATTTCTTTTTTTATGAATGCAGTGATATTTTTCTGTTTTATAATAATTAAATTTATAAATTTCTTTTACGATATATCATATTTAAATGATTTATTAAAATTGAAAATGATATTTTTTTATAATACTTATTTTTTTAAAAACATTTCATTATTTATTATTATTAGATACCAGAATGTTTTCATACAATTTAAAATTTTTTTCAGTCAGCAAAAGCGTCAGATTTGAAAATAAAAAAAAAAAAAAAAAAAAAAGGAAAAATAATCTATAATTTTTATATGTATTACATAGCTAACAACAGTTTCGAAGCTGTGTAAGTATACGAGTAGCCTAGAAGTTGAGAGTAAAGAAAAATTATAATATTATAAGCCTTGTAAAAGAATAGATAAGTAAAAGAAGAATATTCAGTAAGTGATATAATAGTATAGATATGTATATTTATACATAAATATCTATATATTATTGATATGTAAAATAATAAAAAAACGAGACGCGCAATTGTCGCAGCGCTCGGATTGACTCACTCGGGATACTTGACATTGGGTAAAGCCTTGAGAAAGCATCGCTGTCTCAGTATGCCCTCCCAGAGCTGGACACCAACGATCCCGAAGATAAAGAAGACGAAGAAGCAGAGCAGCAACACGTTGCCCAACATCGGGAGCGTGTCGAGTAGCAGCATCACGAGTATCCTCATGCCTGCAGAGAATAAGAATACACGTTACCCCTCTCTCTCTCTCTCTCTCTCTCTCTCTCTCTCTCTCTCTCTTTCTCTCTCCCTCTCTTTGTATAGGTGTTAGATACGCGTACACAAACGAACGGGTATATACATACACGTATTGAGTAGAAAAGGGAGAATACGCCCGGGGTAGAACTCGCGGCTACAAAGCCGACAATGGTGTCAATCAAAGCGACAAGAACCGGGTAATTGCGCTCGACTTCGTAAATGTCAGGGTCGTGTTTATCTCTGTGTACGTCTATGTGTACTCGTGTATGTGTGTGTGTGTGTGTGTGTGTGTGTGTGTATGTATTCCTCAACGTCGTAGTTGGCCTTACACGAACTCTTCTCTTTCGTTCCGTTGTCGGTGCTTTGCCGCGACACACCGCAAATTTACCGGCATCTTGTATATTGATAGTTCTCTCTTTGTTTTCTCATCCTTCGTTGGGACGACGAATACGAGATAGAGGCCAAGCGCGAGAACGTTAATAACGATGCTTTTGATTTGAACGTTTTGCTGTATTGTATATGTGCTGTAAAGCTCGATGAAAACGCGATAATGTGTGCCCCGTGCTCGATAAATTGAAGCTATTCGTTTGAAAATCTCGCTCAGTCGTGCTTTCCTTATATCGATATCTATACTGCTTGTTTTTATAATTTAATAAAATTATATGAAATTTAATTTGGACAATCTTTAATTGTCAATATATTCAACGACGATTTATACCAGAAATTTAAAAATTTTATCATTTGCATATTCTTAAAATAAGTTATTTATAAATTATTCATAAACAAGATTTTTTACATATCAAATAAAAATTTTATCGTACAATGTAATACATAATAATATATTAAAAATGAAATATTTTACAATTCAATATATTATGTAAACTCGTACGAAACATGTCGAAGCACGATTTTATTCGTATTCATCGCGATGCAATAATTAATGAATTCTTTCCGGCAGCTCGCGTTGCAAATATTGATTACTTTGACAATATTTTCCATTATCCAACAATTAAACTATAGTAAAATATTCTTATCGAGGCAAAAAATTAATAAATATCGCATTAAAGCGAAATAAAAGTAATATTTTCAGTTAACGAGGTGTGAGAATAAAAAATTATAGACAGAGGATTAAATCCTTGAATATGTAAACTCTTTCGCGTTAATGACGTCACAGCGAGAATTGAAACATCAACGAGAGAGAGAGAGAGAGAGAGAGAGATTTTCAACAAGTACCTTATGGTCGGCAACATATGGATTGGCTAAAATAATGACGGTACGCGTATGTACGTGCGTAAGTGTAAGTGGGAGGGAAAGGTGGGGGGGGGGGGGGGGGGGGGGGGAAGGTACACGCGTAAATGTGCAATAAAAATCAATGATCCCACTCACTCGGTATCCTGTTGATTGCCCGCAGCGGCCTCAACACTCTTATCGTCCGTATCGCTGATAAATTCATGTTTTCGACGTTTAAGCAATACTCTAACGCTCTGTAAATAAATCAAAGTCATGGTAACACATTATTTTTTTTTTTCTTTTTCTTTTTTTTTTTTTTTTTTTTTATTAATCAACACTATGTCTGTCGTATGTCTGCCCTTTGAATAAAAAGTAACAATTTCGTTCTAATTGAGTAAAATATTATTTTAATTACAATTTTTTCGTTTAACAAAAAATTGTGTAAAAAAATGTAAATTTCAAGCTTTTTTTAAGAAATTTATTTCATAATATGGAAATGTGGATATGTAAATACATATATTGTAATCCCTTATTGAAAATTTAAAATATCTTTAAATATAATTGCATCGAGCGTCGTCGCCTTTTCTAAATCTATTTTTATTAATTATAAAAATATACATTTTTCTTGCGTTAACTAATTTTAACTTCGTTTTTATTGTTAACCTTTTTCAGTTAAATAACCCGATGAAGTTTTATAAGTGAACGACGATGGAAAGTGTAAAAATTTAAATATTGGATCGATTTTCTTATAACTCGATAATTTTATTTATGTAAACTTTATTATAAAATATCGTAAAGGATTAAAATTTATAGTTACTCAATGCTTATGCTATAAATTCCTGTAATAAATAATATTGCTTAACCATAAACTGATTGACTTGCCAAATATTGATTGATTGCAACATCAATAGATAAATTTAAATTTGAAGATAAAAAAATTATAAACACATTTATAAATAAAATTTCTATTGAAAGTAGAAAACGTTTAATTTTATTTTAAAATTGAAATTAAGTTAAACAATTAGTTTTTTTCTTTGTGTTAGCACATTATGTTTTTATTTACCATAAATTATATCAAATAATGTTACAAGTAAATATTTTGTTACCGATGCAACATTTTTTACGGTTACTGAAATTAAAAGACGACGACGTAGAAGAAAATTATGAAATATCTTTTCATGACTCCTAGTATGTATCTACATATTTCATAAATCTAACATTTACTAATCAAGAATAAACTTAATGTTTAATAAAATTTGGATATTTTTAATAAATTTATTAAATCTTAAAATATTTAGGGTAATTAAATACTACAGAAATAAAAATATAAAAAAAAAACTAATATTTGATTTCTTTTGTTTTCTTTTTTTTTTCTTCTTTGAAACTTGTATAAATTAGTAATTCTTATATTTTTCATTATTTCATCATTGTTAAAATTTAACTATACCACTCGTTTTACCATTTGAAGACATTATTATTTTTCATCGCTAAGTATGCTGCGATATTTTTAAAGCGAAGCGATAGTCGCTTAGTTGAGACGTGATCTGATATCGAGTAAATATTTGTTTGAAAAAAATAAAAAAAAAAAATAAAAAAAAATGCACAAACAGCCGCGGAGAAAGAAAAGTTTTACTAAAGTTTACCGTAAGCAAAAATGTATTTTCAATCCAAAATTTTTTATAAAACCTCATCAGCTATAAATGAATATGGAAAAAATGATTACTCACCCAGCAATAACTATAAAGAAGTCTAACCTATTCCAAGAATCAGCGAGGTAAGCCCCTTTACCATATATACCCATTGCTACCATTTTTATCGTCATTTCTAACGAGAAAAATGCGAAGATTATGTCATCGAACATCTGAAAATTACCATAACGAAATTGTTTATACTTTATAGTACGAAAATTGTTTATTAAAATTTTGGCAAAATTGAAAAACCATCAGTTTATAGTTTCATTATCGAATGTTTTAGATCGTTAATAAATAAACATTATAAATAATAACGTATATATCTTCTAAAAATAAAAAAAAAAAAAAAACGACAAAAACTTAACACGAAAAACGCATCGTCATAAAACTCGGCATAACACTCGAAGTAAAGATTCGATCGAGGAACGGCGTTAAGGAAAACATTTTGCGAATCTCGCACACAATATTGCCGGCGCTATATCGGTTTGACTTTTATCCGTTTCGAAAGAAATCCTCGATGCGTTTTGTCGGCTACTCGAGCCAAAAATAATTCAATCGTAAACCAAGAATCGATTCGTTCGCGCTTCTCCAACAAGTTTGCGCATACAACTTCTTTTTTTTTTTTTTTTTTTTTTTTTTTTTAATTCTCTCGGCGTTTTCACTTGCGAGTTTATCGTTAAGCATGGTATTAATTAAAGGAAACTTTTTTTTCTCTCGGTGCCGATGTTTAGAACCTTTTAACGGCGCGTTTTCTTTTTTATTGAATTTTTTTTTTTATGATTAGTATTGATTTTTATCAAGAAAGTAATTTGCATGAAAATTAATTGTAAAAAAAGCTGATTATATGTTTTTATATTTTAATAAAAAACGATTTCGGTAGTTATAACGAATTATGCATAATTTCTAAAGTACATAACATCTTATGTACTTTAGAAATATTATATTAAATTTTAATGTTTCATAAAACTTAAATAAATCAAATATAGTTAATTTAATTTTATAGTTATCGTCTTTGGTATTAAAAAAAAAAAAATTAGATTTAAACTAATCGATTGAATGTATCGTTAAAATTATTACAAAAATACAGATAGTATTTTTAAAATGATTTTTACATCGTTGTTATCGATTCATTTAATTGAAGTGAGACGAAATCATTTTATTAAAAGAAATAGTTATTCTAAAAGTTGTGAATTTAGTGCGAAATCTTCATCCCGCTAGCGTTAATTATAGATTCTTATTAAGGTCATGGATATAAACAATGTATACTTGAATGCATAAAGGCTTTTTCTTTTTCAGACTCGATGCTTCATTGGTAAGAAAAGAAAATTCAATCAAAATTTCCGTGTATTGTGCTTGAAAATTAACGAAGCCATACATTTATCTACAACAATTAATTTTAAAAATAAAAATTTAAGAAGGTATAGCAAATTAATACTCCATTTATTAAATAATAAATATATACATATATTTTCGATTTAACACACGTTAATGTTAGATATTTTTTTTAAATAAAAAGGTTTGTATAGCATTTTAAAATTTATCTTTATTAAAATATTTTATATTTAATGGAACGAGAAAACTTAATTTTATTAAAATTTGCGTTTTTATTATTTGTACAATAATTTTACCATAATAAAATTATTATATAAATTAAAATCAAAATGAACTATTTTATTTATTTGAAAAATTTGCATCTTTAAAAAATTATTCGAAACATTATAAATCTCGATAATATAAAAAATAAAAAAGGGAAAAAGATGTCGATTCGCGAGTATTGATCAACTTAACTATTAAGGCGGAGAGTAAATTAGACAAATAATCATCGAAAAATTCAGCCATCTGAAATAACAGTCATGAATTCGATAGTTACTTTATAAAAGCTTTTCAAGCAGTTGAATTAAAGTTTCAAAGCATCAACATTACGGTATAACACGCGAACGAATATTTTCCTTCTCGCAAGTTTACGACTGGGGAAACATTTTCTTCACCCCGCGCCGAGTGTTAACCTCCCGCGCCGAGTGGAATTGTTTTTTCAGGAGCCTCGGAAAATTTACCCAATCCGACTACGTATGTTTATCGAGCACGGACCCGTATCTTTGCCTAACACGTCGCTGTATCGTCTGTGTGTGCGAGAGCGCGCGTACGTAAGCGTGTGTGTGCGAGTGTGTCAACTAAGTCGTTTTAAAATTCACGATGTAAAAAGGGATATATGGAAAGAGATGTAAATTTGGTTCACGGCCGCCGTTGACTATGCCTCGACGAATTCAGTTTCCCGACCGCTTTTGATTTTGTCGAATCTGCACGTGTATGCATTTTCCGAGAGTTTCGTTTATCTTCTATATTCGATTTTTTTTTTTTTTTTTTTCTTTTTTTTTTTGAAATTATAAAGTACAAGTCGATTTTTTACGTTGATTTTGAATTAAAATCAATACATTCGTTTGCTGGATTTGAAAAAATATTATAATATAGAATTTCAAAATAATAATCGACAACAAAATTAATTTATATCATCGTGTATAATTTTTTCAACATTTCGAGCATTCGAATTATTTGTGAAATTCCGAATTAACGTAATACCATATATTTTCTCGTTTACGTAATAATTAACTTGTATCAAAATTTAATCAACATATCCCCATTTTCATCTGCATCGGATACTATAAGCCGATGTTAATGCTGTAGGACGGAATGTATTTAATATATTTTCAAAAGCCATAAATTTTATTAAAAATAATCGATCGTCAATTTTTATTGTTAAACATGATAATTATCAATACAGAGACGAACGGCCTTAAAATTATTATCCTTTTAACGCAAAATTTACGACGTTTTGTTTCACTCGAAGCGACGTTTTAAAGCGATTCGCCCGTCTACGTTTGTTACATTAAACTGAAACTCGCAAAAAGAGACGAGGAGGAAGGTGAAGAAGTAAACTCCGCCGTTATTACAATGTCCCAGAAAACTTCTCCGCGGAAGTTACCGACCTATTCATTGTGCGAAATAACGGCGAACGCTTTTACGCGGCGGCGCTTTTTAAGCGCGGAATCGTGTATGCCGCACACACCGGCCGCGAATATCAAGCCGTCATTGATTTTACCAACGCTATACGTGCATGTGTATAAGAGTGTAAATGTGCATGAAAGGGACGTACGTCGGTGAGAAAACGTTCAGGAAGGAACATTTCCAGCTACGCGTTTGTATGTGCATGTACGCGTGTGTATACGTAACGAGCGTGAAGTTCTGACACATATAGCTTTTACGGTTGGGTCTTCACTTCGGCCTCACGTATTCTCCTTTCGTCGATTGACGCTCGTGAATTCTTTAATACCGTTTTTTTATTCTCTCTCTTTTTCAATGGTTTATTTATTTATTTATTTATTTCGTTTTATCATGCATTAAAGCTGCTTGATAGTTTGACGAATATTGTGAAATGTAAGATTATTTTCTTTCTTTCTTTTTTTTTTTGTGTGTACCTTTTTTTTCACGTCAAATAAAAATTTATTGTGCGCGTTTTGTGAAAGCGAAAAGTTGTTACAGCGTATAAATACTTTACAATTCACTTGGATCGAATTATTTAGAAACTTGGATAAATATAAATTTATAATTTTTTAAAGTTTAAAGAAAAAATATCTTGTCTCTCTTTTTATTAATTTTGAAAATCTTTTCTAAAACACGATTATTTTTTTTAATATTTTTAAGAATGCAATCACTTAAAATTACCTAGAATTGATTTTACATTTCCAACTAAATATTCGCCAAAGTAATAAATAATAAAAATGAATTACCTGTAATATCTTACAACGATTCGTGACACACTGATCGTCGACGCAGGGTTGATACATCCCCAGAGTTATGCAGTTGAGCAATATCACCATCATGCTTATTCTCTCGAACCACGTGTTGGTCGAAAGATATAACTTAAGCTAAGGAAAATATTGCCTCAAACGTGTATAAAATTTTAAATACCAAACTCGAAACGAATCATATATATATATAATAAAAACTGGCTTATATCGAGTTCCGATGTTATTCTTTACAGACAACAGCGGGACATGATAAACACAAGCATCGGATCGTTATCCTTTCCAAGCAATACCACACAAAACGAACAGAGCCGCGAGCTATCGTGGCAAAAGCTTTGAAAAAAAAAAAAAAAAAAAATTGGCAAGGATAAGGACGAGGGGAAAAAAAAGCGGCGAATAAAAGGGATTCGTTGCGCGGATCGATCGAAAAAGTAAGGGAGATAAAAAGAGAGGCTAAAGCACCGGGAATGAGGTGACGCGGCACCGGCAATCAATATTAGATAGTTGCCAAGTGATAGTGACCCAGATAATGAATTTTGCATTACGCAGACGTTGTGTGGAGCTTTTGATTTCTCTCTTTCTCCTCTTCTTCTCTTTCCCCCTCTCTCTCTCTCTCTCTCTTTCTCTCTCTCTTAAGATGCATGTTTAATAAGCGACCAAAAAAATAAGGTGAGAATCGCACGCTCGCGACGTATATAACATACACGGATAGCGAGACACGTCGCATTGGGAAGACGATTAATTTTTTACCTATTCATGAAGTCGGAGTGCGATAAATTCGTGCTGCTCCCGTTTATAACCGCTTTTTTTATATGAATGAGCTGCGTTTAATGTTTTTATAGGTTAGCCTTTGTTTTATATGATTGGTTATAAGGTGAGCGACTTAAGCGTTGCAAGTTTTTTATCGATTAATCATGTTCATTTTTTCTTTTATTTTTATATTTAGGAAATTTTCATGGTCTGTAAAAGTTGACGTGAAATCGTTGTTTTTCTTTCATGTAAGTAGATAATGATTCGAAACGAAGTTTTGGAATTAAACGCGGATGCGGATGTTTATTAAATTTTAAAGCTGAATGTATAATATATTTTAAGTATGATTATTTTATGATAAAAAAAATTTACTTGTCCCAATCGAAAGTAATTATAAAAAGAGAAAAAAGCGCAAACTCATTCATCGTCGAAAAATTTCGTCGTGAAATTTTTAAAACGTTCCTCTTATATTATGCTTTTGAGGAACGATAAAAAAAGGTAAACGAATTTTTTTAACAATCTGAGAAAATTCAATTCCACAAAAGGAATAATAAAATTTTATGAAAATATATATAGATTACCATGGGTAATGCACTCGATTAATTAAATAATATAAAGCTCCATTCGATTGCATTGAAAAAATAGATACACGAATAGAAATAATGTTGAAATATAACAATACGATAAAATCTCTGACAGAAACGTCATTCTCCTTTTTAATAAATAAATCACCGAGAGAAAATGAACGGTAGCGCGGCGTTTGATGAATTGATAGTAGATAAATTGTTCAAAAATATTAGTCGGCTTTATATCTATCGAGTGAATCGTCTACCGGTACTATATGAAGATATAATGCCTTTTATTTTTATTACGCAAGTTAAAAATATTTTTCGCGCGTATACGAGCAAAACCAATAAACTCAAAGCATCATCGAGCCTAAAAATACGCCACCGATAACGACGAACTTGAATTTTTCTTTCGTTAAACATGCAATGGACAGCTCTTTTAGCTCTTGATATATTTTTTATACAATTGCTTTCGCAAACTTCGACAAAATGTGCCGAGAATATCCGCATAACTAGTAAGAAATACACATACTTTCGGTTATAAAAAAAAAAAGACAAAAAGCATAAAAGTAGAGAGCGTTACGAGAATAATTGGCAAAGCGAGTTTGCTACAAACGTTTTTTCTTCTCGAACGTAAGAACAAAAAACGGGACAGAGAGAAAGAGAGAGAGAGAGAGAGAGAGAGAGAATTTCTCGTTTGCGAAGTAAGCTCGCTCGTTTTCCGAGCAAACGAGCGCATAAGAAATTTAGAGTCAAAGGCCGGCAATCGGACGAATGAGATTTTCGGGGTGGGAAATTATAAATGAGAAAATTTAAAATTAACGAAGCCTCGCGCTTACGCGTACATATGTCTGTTGGCAACTACTGTTCTCACCTTTAAATGCGATGTACCCTTGTACATATGTGTATATCTTTAATACAAGAATTATTTATTTTGAATAAATCGTATTAAATTTAATAAATAAACATTAAATTAATAATCTTTTTAATCATTATGGTAAATTATAGAATTATCTTATAGTTTTAATTTGTAAAAAAAAAATTTTGAAGATTTTATAATAAGTACACTTTTTATATGAAAATTAATTTAATATTTTTTTTTACATGACAATTTAGAAGTTTAAATAAATTTATTTCAAAATAAATTAAAAATTTATATTTAGAAGGCTTCATAAAAATTATTAAATACAAGTATTTTATATTATCACGTATTTTCTAATCTATCAGTAAAATGACAATACACGAAAAGTTATATATTCGAGGCTGTTAAATTAATCATATTACTTGAACATAAATGTAAATTTAAATTCAAACTCACATATTATTTGTCACTAGAAGTCTTATTAATTATTTGATAAAAAATGCGTAGTTTGAAAAAATAAATAAATACCATTTAAAGTAATTTTAAAATCTAGTCGTTGCCGTGGAATTATGAAAAATATTCGTAAAACATTATAATTCCTTTTACAAATTTTAGTTTTCTAAAAATTATAAAATTATTTTAATTTATTTTAAAGTGATTCAATATCAAGCGACTAAGATTGAACAAAAAAAGATATTTTTATAATTTCTTTAAAATATATTTTTCAAAGCTTTTTATTGAAACGATATGCTCAATTAATTTTTTTTTATCTTTCTCATAAAAGATTCATTCACTTATTGAATAATGAAGAAAAAAAATGTAAAACAGTCGATAATGCGTTAAGCGTACACGCAAAAGTATACATTTTATTTGTTTTTTTTTTTTTTTTTTTTTTTTTCAAAATATTTTTCATTCAGATTACATTTGCAAGGTTAGAAATACGTTTATTTTTTAATGAAAATTTTAATGTATTATAAGTACAAACATTAAAGAAAAAAAAAAAAAAAAAAAAAAAAAAATGAATAAAATAAATAAATAAAAGAAAAAAGTAAATCCTTGAATTTATGAGAACGTAAATGTCTAGGTTTATTAATGTATAGACCTTTGAAACTTTGAATATATCTATATATATGCCCTCTCGGTATATTTCCTTTATCTTATGCAGACCTAGTTCCTTTCAACCTGCGAATGTATAACAATGGTCATTTTACGGGTTAAAATGCTAATTGCAAATTTCAATTGTTGAGAACTATGCATTATCGCGCGCCGTATCAGATTTCAAAATTTTTAAAACGAAATGAAACTTTGATTTAAACAATATTGCGAATTACAAAATATTCGTTATTTCAATGTTTCAAGAAAATTTTTATATGAGAATTATGAATTTTGCGAGAACCTTTGAGCTAAAATATTCTTAATCAATTTTGAGTTTAATGATTTTCTAAGTAGCGAAAGCCCAAAGTCAATTATAAAGATTCACGGATAATTCTCAAACTTTTCGAAAGCCAGAGAAAACACAGTCTCGTTTTCTGTACAGAAGATATATGAGTGAAAGCTAACGAGCCCAAAGTTACGATAAAATAGGCCAAATAGGCCATTACCGAAGGACTTTCATCAGAGTTCAAGCAGAAGCTATTAACCGAGTACGAGCGAGATTGAGAAAAGGCTATTGTTGCAGGGGTTTCGATTAGCATTTGCGTGAGCTGCGTTTCATCGTCGTTTTCCTTTTTATGCACATCTCGATATTCGTTTATGCTCACCTCGATATATCTCAATCCCGTGAAAATTCACACGATGCTCGATGTACGAGTTATGCAAAACAAGCGGGGAAGTCAATGCGCGTATTATTCTTAAGCTATTTTATTAACAATCCAAATCAAGAGCCATTCTTGACTCTGGACATTTAGCGTAGTTATTTTTCCTATTAATTTAATTTATGATCGTACGTAGAAACTTGCGCGCTGAAAAGCCGATGAAACGACGAGAAGGATTTAAGGATACGCCGTGAGAAATCCTGCCGATCTTTTCCCTTCCACGTGACCGCCCATAAATTACGTGTGCGTTTAGCCGAGAATTCATCGACCGCGGCTAATTTTGTGTTCGATTTTTATTGCTTAAATCAACGCGCGTGTGTTCGATGACTCGTTTTGCTTGCGCGTACTAATATATACATACGTGTACGGACGCGCGGTTGCATAATCGAATCGCGCCGCGTTGTAATTGTTTGCCGATGAAAACGTGTAAATCAATTTTTTTGAGCGCTTCGTCAACGTGCCGATGCTTTCTTCTTTTTCAGGGCACTTCGTATAGATGATAAGCTTAATGGACATTGCTTTTATTGGGAAATAATTGCTCTATCGAGTTTTCTTTTGTCACTGGACTAATGGTATAATTTGCAGACCATTTAAAAATTTATTTCTTTAGATACTAATTATTTAATTGGAAATATTAAATTCAATCAAAGTTATCTTTACATCTATGCTTTAAATTATTAATAATTCAATAATTAAAATTTTATTAAAAAGAAAAAAAAAAAAAAATGCTTAATTCGACAGCTTAACGAATTGCGGCTGAAGTAATTGTCTCTTTAACTTCAAGACGATATTTTTTAAAGATCTGTATTAAAGTAGACTTAGTTTTTAATAAAGCATTTTAATTAAAATTTTTAATTAAAGCAAAAGCTTTCCGTCATTTATAACTTCTTGAAATGAATCCATTGTATATAAATGTATTATTGTTAATTTAAGAAAAAAATTCTGGAAAGAAAACTTTATTTACGATATTAAAATTCTTTAAATTTTACGTTGAAAAATATTAACATTTTTCTTATTAATAAATTTTATGTATAAAATAATTAATTTAAACTCGTACAGCGTATAAATTAAATTTATTGTTAAATAAATATTTTTGAAAATATATGAAAACTTTTCATTATAATATCATATTAAATATTAACTTTTTTCAATTTTGTCTTTGCATCGCTCATACGTATTGATATTTCGTCCTATGAGATTTTGTCAGAATTGATTTACATATATATTGATATACTACTTATTTCTTTTCAAAGCAGTTCTTTTTTTAATTTTATCCGTAAGGAAAAGTTACTTTTCCAAGTATTTTTCTGTGTACTAAAAATATATCGATGAGTTTATAGTGTTTCTCAATAAGTTAAAAAAGTGTAAACAAATATAGCAATATTACTAATTAAACAAGTGAGTGTAAATATTTGTTGAATTTTCGTTTTCTTAATTATACTGCTGTATTTGATAATTAATATTTACATTCCATAAGTTGTTTTAGAATCAAATAAAAATCAATCGTCTTATTCATCAAATTCAATAATGTAGGAGTAAGTTTTAACAAAATATGCAACTAATATATTTGACTTATTTATTAAGTTAAAATAATTTCAATTGCAAAAGTATTGGTAAATCCGTTATTATTAAAAAACTTTCTACTATAAACTTTATTTCAAATTGATTGAAGAAGAGAAAATATGAATTATTGAAAACTTTTTTATTAAATTTAAAACATATATTGGATTTTTGTATTTAATGAAAAATTAATTCGTAACTTATTTATTTAATGCCATACATTTATTTAATAAAAATATTCATAAAATGTGAATTATATTTCTAAATAAATCTGTTTTTATAAAAAAAAGGATAGTTAAATTTAACTTTTGTAAAATTTTAACATTTTTTGATGATATCACACAATGACATTACATATATACGTACAAACATAAATATTTATGTGTGCCAGAAATAGTATTGTAAGCGAAATTTACTTATGACGCATATATATGTGTCACCGCACTCTAAAACTACTTTTTATAAAGAGACTAAATACGTCGTTAACACGTAAGAAGTTAAATGTCTTAACGTCATATAAAAAAATTAAGTTATAAAAGGTCTAGAAAAATTTAATGAAAATTCAAAAAAATTAACTTACATTTCATGCAAATAAAATTATACTTGTTAGATTATTTTCATTCCATATTTAAAGCAAAGTTTCTTCTTAACTGAATTTATATCTTTGAATTAATTAAAATATCAAATCTTGAAAGTAACATTTGATAAATATTCATGAATCAAGATGATTTCATTTCATAAATAAATTAAATACAAATTACCATTAAAATTTAAGAACTTGGTTAAGTTTATCGTTAAATTAAAAGAAAAAAACAAAAAAAAAAACTTAAGTAAATGAATGTATTAGAAAGATAAATTATTTTAAAACGAAATATTTTTCCTTATCTTTTTCGCCGATTTTAATTATAATATAAACTAAAGTTTTTCCGCTCTAAAATAAGTTTATTTTATTTTGAGTTCAGCGCATAACGCAGTGTAAATTACCAACGGAAAGTTACAAAGAAATTAAGATTTCAATTTTTATATCTCGACGAGAAAAGAAGTTCCCTTGCTCGTATTAGACAAACCTCCGCTAAAAAATTCAATTAACAAAGACTCGAGGTACATCAAAAAAAAAAGAATAAGAAGGAGAAGGTGGGGGGATAAGGAAAAAAAAAAAATACAAGAACCCGCCTTTTCCGCGCTGATTCTCTTTCGCACTCCGAGGAATTAATTCTACGGTGAGTTCGTTCACACGCACCTTAATCTTCTCCTTATCTCTCGTTTTTTCTCCTTAGTTCTTTCTTCTCATTTCCCCATGCACAATACAAAAAGCATCGCGCCGAGAAAGATACACACCGCCGAAAGGCCGTACGGGGAAAAAGAAACTTTTGAAGCAAAGAATTTTTCTCCCCAAAGAGGTAGCATCTTTTTGTAACCGCAAGCATCGGAAGTTTATCCCACCACGATCTCCTGTAGTAATTTTGATATGTTTTACGGTATCGTCGCTCTCGTATACGGCGCGACTCAAAGCTTTTCCCATTAAATATTCCTTGCCCTTCTTTTCTTTTGCAGTTTTTTACCTTTCAATTTGTCGCTTTATCTATCTCTTTATACATATATATTTTTTTTTTTTTTTTTTAATCTTAAGGTGACTATACTGCTTACGAAAGTTTATAAATTTTTTCAAACGTTTTTGTTTATTATTGTACTTATAAATCAATTTTTATTCTGTTATTAACTTGGATATGATGTAAAACTTTTAATTGATTAGATTATGCTTTTAAAGATTATTGTTAAGTTTTCTCTAAAATTACATTATGGAATATAATATACGTAAGAAAAAACAAAATAAATAATTTTTAACTAATACGAATGCACTGTTGTAAATAAGTAATTATTTAATTTTATTTGTAAAATAAATAAATACAACTAATCAATTGGAAAAATTCATCAAAATTCATTAAAAAATAAAAAAAAAAATATAAGAAAATTTTTTGAATTTTCTGTAAAATACGCAAACTAAATCACCAATTTTAAAAATAATATTATAAAATTATTTACTGTTAAAAAATATTTATTCAATATTGATAAACTTTAGAATAAAAAATTATTCCTGCAGCCAAGTTTTTAAAATTTAATTTCTATAAAGAATTTTTTTCTTAAATTTTTCCATCTTTAATCATTTTTGTTCAATGAATCCAGGAAGCTTCAAAATAATCGAGTGCACCGAATGACCAACAAGATTAATTACAAAAAAAAAAAAAAAAAAAAAAAAAAAAGAAATGAAAAGAAAAGAAAAGAAAATCTCGAAAGAAGAAAAAAGACTTTTCTTTTTTTTCACCAATGAAAAAGGAGTCTCGGAGAAATCAATAAATCAAATTTAAATTTTCACTCGCGCTTTCTCAGCTCTTCGGCTTTCTGTATATACGATGTTCGCACAATCGTCCCTTTGACATCTCCCTTTCTCTCTCTCTCTCTCTCCATTTCTCTAACTTGGCAGCTAACGAATCGATCCTGCAACGGTAACTAAAGGACAGATGTATAAATGCAGGTCGCGAGAATAACGTGCAGAAGAGCAATCTCCTGTCGAGCATATATTTGTATGTACACATACATGTACACGAGTGCGCACAGTTGCACTGAGAAATAAAAGGGCACGGCGTCGATGAGAAGTCGGGCGTAACTGTGTCGGGTAACTAAAGCAAAGGTAGATAAAAATAAAGCTAGAGGATGTGCAGGACTTACACGACAAAAGACGTCCCGAATGGATAAGATTACAAGAAAAACGGATGAAATTTGCTGAAATGAAAGAGTCGGAGAAAGTTACGAAAATATAAAGGAATCCAGTTTCATCTCTCTTCTTAATACATTTTAGAGAAAAGGTATTGTCGCACATATATGTAATGTATATTTTTTCCCCCATTCCCTTTCAGCATTATTCGCCGTCCTATTTATTATTCCTCCTTTGTTCTATATAAACTAAAAGCGAGCTGCAAAATGGCGATGTTGTTTTAGAAAAAATAAAAATAATGTAAATGAATGTATGCGAGAACGTATGGATGAATGAAACATTAACCCTGTTTACTATTTAAAAGTAAATAAATTGGATTGCATCGTTGGGTTGAATTAAAACTTTTTAGTATTCAAAAACAAACATTAGCTTCATTACCCTAACCCATTTAGGCTTACCGTACCCTATGTGATATACTAACTTTGAAAAATATTTTGACCCTCCATAAATTAATTACTTTTCAATTCAATTGTAAAAATAAGTTCAGAGTGTTAGTTTTATATTAGAAATACTTTTAAACAAGTGAATTTGAAAATTATATTGAAATTACGTAGGAGAAACGAAAGAAAATATTTATATCAAAAATAATCTGAATGGGTTATAATTGTTAAAAACATGTAGAAAAAAAACAAATTTTTATCATTTCGTAAGGAATATTTAATAATTATTTTCATTTGTTTTTCAACGTTCAAAAAATTTACATCGAATAAACGATAAAACAATACGTGCCAAAAAGTTTCCCTATTGATTTAATAACCGTGACATGTATAGTATTTGTATAAAATGAGATGATAATCGATAAAATTATCATAGACTAACATGTGTGGATAAAAGAAGAAGAAAAATAAGAAGAAAAAGAAGAGGAAGAAGAAAAAAACAAAGCTATTTTGAAGAATAGTAAAGAAAAGAGCATTAGCGAAGGAAGCATAAAGGTAAATGGAAAGAGAGAGAGAGAGAGAGAGAGAGAGGATATTTTGTGGGCGAGCGGAATGAGACAGCAGGAAATTGAAGAATGAAAAGGAAAGAGGATGGGAAAAAAGAAGCTGCACGTTGAAGAAAGAAAAGTACACGAGCGAGCGAGCGAGCAAGAAATAAGAGATAGCGGAGAGAAGGACGATAAGGAAAGAATATGACGAGCGAGTGAAACTGAAAGAGACAGTGCCTTATATACGCGGCGAGCTAGACGTGGAAACGAGCCGATCAATATACAGTTGCCTTCTCTCTCTTTCTTTTTCGCTTTCGTTATTCTCTGGCTGATCCTCACACCACTAAATTTTCTTAACGTTAAATTTCGCGTGTTCAGTATGCGCGTGTGCACATACTATGTCGTGAATTTGTCCACGTGTGATAACTGTTGGTCGCACCTTCTTTTTTCGATTTCTATTTTTTTTTTTTTTTTTTTTTTTTTTTTTTTTTTCTTACTTCCCTTTTTATGTAGAGAAGAGAAACACGCGCGATTCGCTTGGTTATTTTGCGGACGACGATCGAGGTGGAGGTGTAGAGGGATCGAATGACTCTTTCGACGGGGCATTTGTAACGCGTGTCTCGCGTGTGCGTGTAAATCGGCAATAAGTTACAAGTCACTTTTCGAACGGAGTATGAGTTATTTTACGACGGATTCGTTAATGTATTCTTACCCCGTCAGATTTTTTTTTTTTTTTTTTTTTTTTTTTTATAACTTTATTAAAATAAATATCGTAGTGTTGTAAAGGAATTTAATTTTTACGCTGGAAAATTTCAGGAATTCGATCAGCTTTTTATCCTTTTGACCTTTAGTGAATTGTTCTTTGATGCCTTAATGTTATTGTCTTTCAATTTTCTATGTAGATAATATATAGTTTGCGTAATCTTAAAAACGTGCAATGTAATGCTTTTAAAAAAATATTAAAAGCAACTTTTTTAAATAAAAAAATATTTTATTTGTTTTTTTATTTCAATAAGAATTTCAGTTATTTTCTTTTTTTACGCAAGCAGAAAATTAAGTCAAATAAATATTAAATTTTTTTAATTTATCAAAAAATCGAAAAATATTTTAAAAATCAACAAACACAAACAAGTTTTAGTATATTTTTTTAACTTTATTTGTTTAGTTAATTTTTATTGTAAATTTTTTATGTAACTTTATATTTAAATTGATTTTAATTCCAATTAAGTTTTTCAAAGTTTATATTTTTTAAATTAAATTTTTTTTTTTTTTTTTTGTGTGTAAAAAAAGGTGTCGACGATAAGAATCTTTATACCATACGAATAAGTTGAATAAAAGAACCTTTTATCTTCGGTTAAAAATTGGTTTTTGTGTCACAAAAGCAACACGTGGTCGAACTTTATCCAGTAAGGGAATAACTTTTTCACCTTTAACATATCATCGTTTATTTTATCAACTTTTCTACTTTGACGACGCAATGACGATTGTGAGGGAAATCGATTCAAGTTTGTCGATCCTAGTTTACAAACGGTTAAATAGAATTGTTTTAAATAAATTATTCATAAAAGTTAAAAAAAATTGAAAAGCTTGGTTTTAAAAGCATTTGAAACTTTTTTTTCAAATCCGATATAAATAATTGATTTTGAAATTTACAATATTGAACTTTTTTAAAGAATAACGCTTTAGTTTTATTCTGTAGATATTTGTTTTAAATAATTAAAAGTAAATAAATTTATCAATTTACAAGAAAAATTTTGTAATTACATTAATTAATAAGCGATGAAAATTTCGATAAAAAGTATACTATATAATGCAGTATTTACTAAATTTATCGAGTTGCAAAGTTTACACTAAAAGAAGTTTAGAGTAGTATTTAATTAACTGAAACTAACCAGAATTATTTAATTTAAAGAGCCAATGAAACAAAGAAGTCTCTCCAAAGTTTACAAAAGATTTGAAAAAAAAGACTGTGAGAGAAAGTGAGAAATAAAGAGAGTAAAAGAAAAGAAGAATTCAAGAGGGTGAGAAAGAACTATAAACTTCGTGTTCGAGGACAAATGAGGCTAAACTCGAGATTGAGAAATTTCCGAAACCTGATTTTCAAGACGTTGATTGAGTACATCTCTCTCTCTCTCTCTCTCTCTCTCTCTCTCTCTCTCTTTCCTTTACACTCTCTCACGCTGTTGACATCACGGTGGGCTGAATCTGCACACATTGAGCTAACGAATACGCGGAAGATTCGTGCGCGCGCGAACGTCTGCTCGATTAATGGAATGGTTATGGTCGCTTCGGAGAAGATAGTGTGTATATGTGTAAGTGTGTATGTGTGTGTATGTGAGTGTGTGTGTACAGATGTAATTGGTAGCCAACATTTGTTTTCGATATTGTACGGAGGAAGCAAAACTATAACATCGATTTCGTAATTAATTGCAGTGATTTAGTTTTGAAAAGCTTTTAGTTGAAAATACGATGAATATTTTAATGCGAGATCTTAAAGTTATTAATACGCTGTTTTTATTGCTTTTTTTATTATTTTTTTTTTTTTTTTTAATTTACTACCCGATTATTTATTGATAAATTGAATAATTTATCAAATGATGCGTATAAATAGCTGATAATTAATATAAATATATATATTCTGATTTGCTAAAAAAATTAAGAATTCATTAAATGGTAATCCGTTGATTAATTGAAAACAATAAATGATTTTCTATTTATTGAGAATTAATTCGAAAGGAAAATTATTTTTATGCAATTTTGTCAATGAATAGTTCGTTCTTACGATAAAGATTATGTGTTTCCAGCACTGAAGGATTGTTTTACATCGTTCACTAACGTTAGCTACTACAAATGAATACAGTATTATAGTTACAGTAGTATAAACATGCGGCTACGTCAGCCATGAAAGTTTTAATGCGCTATGGAATATGTTACGTATATATAAGGTCAGTTTTGCAGTTTGTATACATCAGCGCACAAACTAAACTGTGAAATTTAATTATTTTGTCAAACAGTCTGGTCATACTTTTATTGTAGTGTAATTTAATCGCTCAAAAATAAATTTGACTCGTAACGATTAACAATTGTTATTAAATTGAATGGAATGTATTTTTAATATTAATACTTTAAAAATAAAAAAAAAAAAAAGGTTAAATAGTTAAGCATTTTTTATAAACAGTTTTAAATAATTCTATTTTGTAAAATAAAAAAAAATTATTTTCATCGATCATTTTTAAAACCTTATAATGAATTTTACGTCTTGAGTAGAAAGTCACTTTCATGAAAGTCTGATTTAAAAGTATTTAGTCTTCTTTCTCTATCAAACTTGAAAAATGACTTTATTAAACCAAACTTTCATATTGTGTACTTAATAAAAGCTCGATTAAACTTTTTAGAGTAATAATTTACTCACAAAACTATACACATTTAATTTAATGAAAGTTAATTACATAACTCGGCTTCTTAAGCCGATGTAATTGCTTGTTAACAAAATATGTAATAAAATAATAACTTGTAATTTAAGTAAATTATAATTAATTTATTCTTACTGGTACAACATTAAAATTTTTATAATCGTTAAATAATCATAAATTTTTAATTAAAATTTTTAGGCGCACTAAAAATTATCATCACGCATGTCATAAAATTCATTAAGTAAAGACAGCAGCGAATAAAACATACTATAAATAACATATTTCACAATCAAAATAAATCGATCGAGATATGATGAGAAAAGAAGAAAAAGAGCCGAGATATCCTTAGTTACGCGTGCTAAATCTCATGTCTACAACAATTGACGGAAAAAAAGTATAAAAAATATATATAATAGAATAAAAGCCACGGCGATTTATTTTCCTTCACCGAATCGTCAAATCGGTGTGTATGACAACCGATACGATAAAGAAAACAATTTTCAACAAAATCATACACGTAAAGGTAAACCTCCGTCGGGCGATAAAATCAAGAAGCTTTTCAACTGTATACCACACATATCATAACTTAAGAACGATAATTTACACGGGGACACGACTATCAGGGAGTTACATTAGCTCGAGTTGCTTTATCGCGACAACGAAAATAAAAATCGAGGGAATGAACTTTCGTCGAGACTCTCTCTCTCTCTCTCTGTTTATGCTTTCTTGTACGTGACTATATTTTTTATCGTTATACAGATTAAGTATAGCTTATAAAAGTAAGGGAGAAGGTGAACGAAAAGTATGAGACTTGATATTTTTTTTTTATACGTGAATCGAGTACGCGATTTTTATGGATTGAAATTTTTAAATTGTTAAATGGATTGATTCATATTTCATATAGATAAAAAGGTAAGTGATCTATTAAATATTTATTTTTAGAAAGAATTTCATAAGCAATAAAAATAACATTTTTTTATCAACAATAACATTCTTTATTAACAATAAAGGTGAAATCTTTTTAGAAAGCCTGTTTTATATAAAATATAAAAATTTATTATTCATTTTATTATTTACTTCAAACGTTATATCGTCTTCGCGTTCTTTATACTTAAATTAAAAAGTCTCATGAATATATTTAACTATTTATTATTTAATTTCATTAATTATTTGCTAAGACCATGTAAACGTATTCCCCAAAGTTATAAAATGTGCAAGTAATTAATACGTTGAATATGACATACTGAATTTGAAATATTTAAATGCTTAATCTCTTTGTTTCGGTCACCATTGATATACTTTAGTTTATTAATATTTTAACCCAAAAAGAACGATTTTATTTTTTTCAAAAATTTTAAATTAATATTTACGAATTTAAACATGAGAATCAACAATTTATAAAAAAAAAAAAGAATACTCGATTTTATTTTAAATAAATCGGTATATTGTTTTAAATCGTGAGCATCTGTTTAACATTCAAGCTATAAAACTGTGCATATAGCAATAAAGTTACAACTTTAATGTACCATTAAAATGATTTACCGACGGTAGAGTTATGAATGATGAAAGCAACAGATTCTAACAGTATGCAGATAGATAAAAGATCACTCGGCGATAAAAGTTAATTAATCGATTTATTGAAACAAATAAGAAAAAAATTATTAAATTACATCAGAAATAAAACAGATAACGCGCACAGTAGCGAGATAAATTGACGGAGACATTGAAAAAAAAAAAGAGATCGGAAATCTGTGAAAAGAGTGAAAAAGAGGAAGTATCAAGGTAAAAAGACAAGGCCGTAGAAGTGAAAAAAAAAAAAAAAAAAAAAAAAAAAGGTAGAAGATGAAAGTAAAGCTCTGGACCAAGAAGTTTTAAGTAATGTTCCAGCTCGAGAATTTTGTCGTCTGCATGCGATGCTGTACATCGTCCCGAATTCTCTGAGAGCCTACGGGTGCGAATCGATCCGCGCGTGGCAAGTTTGGTATGAATCCGTCGCGTTTTCACGCTGAAAGCTTCGGAGACTTCGGTTGACGGTGCTAAAGAAGGAAAGAGACTGCCAAAATGAAGAAAAAGAGACAGAAAGAGAGAAAGAAAGAAAGAAAGAAAGAGAGAGAGAGAGAGAGAGAGAGAGAGAGAAAAGAGTCGAGAGTGCTTTCTATATTCAGGTCGGCGTATTGGCAGTCGAGGACTGGCAATAGTGTTGGGAACACACCCGTAAATATTATTTCCGTCGAGTGCAGCGCCTTAGCACATTAGCTGGAGCCGTGACTGCGCGTGAGTCGTGCGTATGTATAGTATCGTTCACAGGCACGCGCGCACGTTTGTAACATAAATTTTATTAAGTGCGACCTCCAACAACAATACTCGCACTAATCCCGAGATCGCTTTTTTATAGCTTTTCATTAAACGGCGCCTGCTTACTTGTTTGCGCTTACGTGTTGCGAAAAATGAAAATGATGATTGGTGGCGTTTACTTTATTATTCTTTTTATCAGAGTAATTTTATTATGTCGCAATGCTATGTAAAGAATGTAAAAAAATTTAAACAATGTGTGTTATTCATATGAACCAACCATTACGTCATTGTTTATTTTATCAATTTTACCTTTAAACTCAGTGTTTTTGAATGCTTTACAGAAGTTCGCTTTATGAAAATTATTTTATATAAATAATGAAACATTTTATTTTCAAATTCATTTATAAAAAGGAAAGTTTATAAAAAATATATTAGATTGTTGAAAAAACAAATGTATATTAAAATTATCACACCACTAATTTTAATCATAATAACATTCAGTAAATCGTTTATAAATTTTTAAAATAAAACATTTAATAAAAATCAATGAAATTTCAAATTAATAAATATATGTGTTTAAGGAATATCGACTCTCAATTATTGATTCTTATACGCTACTAATTAATTACAGTTTATTCTCTCAACAGTTTTCATCATTCAAATTCATTAAAAAAAAAAAAAAAAAAAAAAAAAAAAATCTTTATTTCAACTTTGGCGAAAAATATAAACCGCATACTCTTTAAGTAAATACAAAGGCGCGTGTGTATTCACATGTGTTTATGCTTTACATATGTCATTATCTTAGCATACACTCAAGCGCTTTAGCGAACCTATTTTCAAAACTTAAGCATAAAATGATAATAAATATCGATGAAAACAAATAGCCTTAAAATTTAAAACAGTATTTATGTATTCGTATAATAACGTAAAATAACTGCAAATAAGTAAATCATTTATTTAAGTGAGGAATTAATCAAATACAAAATTAATGTTACATGGGGTTAGAATAATTTAAACATTCAAGGATTTTAAAGAAACTTGTAAATTCACAACGCATCAATAATTTTTGTAGCGCAATATTGAAATATGAAATGCTGCAATATTGAATTCTCGATATTAAGCATACGTAATACGTAATCGCAATTTTTTATCAATTGTGTATAATTAAGAAATAAAAACTTTTATAAAAGAGAAAAAAAATCCATAAAACCTTTCTGTGCTAAGAATACAGCTGCGTATGTTTTACACTTGCAATTAAAGAAAGAATCAAGGATGTGAAAACTTTTGAATTACGTAAGAGGAAATAGCAAACTTTCCATTCGTACATCCATAGTATATTTTTAATAATCGGGTCTAATTAACGACCTCCTACGTTATACTATGTACTTAACAAAAATTAACATTTAGTACCAGAATTCACCTTTTAACTAAAACATATTTTATTTCAATAAACAAATAACATATTTTAGATTGAAATTTTTCACTCTGCATAAATTATGAATTTAAAAAATTTACATTTTTTTATCAATGTGTATTGTATTGTGCTCTAAAAATTATTACCATTGTTACGTAATGTACTTTAATTACGTAAATTACACGCGTTTCATAAAATTAACAGCAAAGTTCTTTTGTCTTAAGAAGAAGTAAAAAATTTAAAACAATTAAATTATGTAAAAGGTTGACTAAAATGCTATTTTACTATTTCTCTAAGCTCTTGCTTATGACGTACTTATGACGTACTTCTTTTCGTTCTGTTCATTTCGCAAGCAGATTTTTCTTCTATGAAGAATTTATAGTACTTTTAATTTTCAACGCAACATACAAAACATACAAAAGCTTTACAAAAATCCTATATATTTCTGCATGTTTATTTATTAATGAGATATTCTATAGTATATCGATACTGCAATTTAAAACGACTCGCAATTAAGATGTAATTTTAAATCTGCAATCTTTTAAACTACAAGCATATCAAAATAAGTAACGCAGTTATTAAATTTGTCTCAATGAAACAATACGCGCAAACATGGGAAGTAAGTATGCGAAAAATGCAAACTATTCTAGCTGACCTTCCAATGGATAAATCCGGATACGTAAATAAAGCGACCAATTACAATACTTTGAACGATTTAAAAGCGATTTAATAATAAATTATTCAATCGTCGCTTTGTGACGTCGCGATTAAACTGAACCTCGATAAGTTAAGGATCGTCGTTATTATTTAATCGGACGATCACCGATCCATAAAGCTTCGTTTACTCTGCTCGCCTGTCTTGTCGCCACAGTCGTAAAGTTATAGAAGTGGTGAGAAAAATAAAGATTTCGATGATTTTTATCTCACAAGTACGCTGTGATACGAGCGTAAAATCTTGTCTTTAAAATAGATCGATTAAGTCATAGAAATTTCGATGGGACGTAATATTCATAACGAATTTCAAAACGATAATTAAACGTCTTTTAACGTTAGCGAGGATTAATTTCGGTATTATGATTCTTATGTATTAGTTAATTTTAAAAAAAGAGCATAACCCGACGAGACAAAACGTACAAGTTCTCTCTCTTTCGTTCGACATAATCGCGGTTAAAACAGCGTCGCAGTTTTCAAGATTAAGCGCGCGCGTCCCTTTCTCCGAAGCGTGCCATTTTTGAAGTTCGAGACAAACCGCCTTTGATTTCAAAGGAAAACAAGAGAGAGAGAGAGAGGGGAAACACGGAAGAGAAATAAAAGAGAGGCAGCCCGGAAAACTTTACACACATTGTATGTAAAACGATTGTCGTGAGGGAAAGCCAGAGTGGCCAATTTCACTTTTTGCTTTCTATAACCCTGCTACAAAGCCGGAGACGCGATTTAAAAAAGCCCCCGGGAAATAATCGATTGCGCTCTTTAATATTTAATCTCCTCGCGGCTTCTGCTTTAAAGTTTTCAACATTTTTCTTTTTTCTTTTTCCTTTTTTTTTCTTTTTTTTTTATCGAATCTTTATTGTAATTTTGCGATGTTTTTAGGAAGAAATTTTCGAAGAGATGAATGATGTATAATCGAACGTTTTTACTTTTCACGATTATCGTTAAATCGTCGATATACGTAACAAAATTTATAATTTTATAATAAATTAATAACTGCTGAAAAATATAGAGTGTAATACGATATGTATTGAAATCTAATCAGAGTCAACAAAATTAAATAATTTATTTTCGATGACAATTTTAACTTTGAAATAAATGGCGTTTAATTTTAGTTTATGGACTATTAATTATAACATAAGTGAAAAAAATTAAGAGTAAAATTATTCTGATTATTCCAAGGTACAAAAATTAATGAAATTTACATTTTAAAATTTTACTCACGTTTTATATTCACGAACAAAATTCGATAAAAAGTTTTCAATGCATAAAAGTCAATTAATAAAGTTAGTTATTGAATATAAAATGTTTTTATTATTATACATCTTTTTACAATTAACAAAAAAGTCTTTTTAAATCAAGCAAACGTTTACGTTATTTTTTATTTCGTTACATATTTGTATAACGTATATAGTACAATTGTGATATTTTTGGAAAATTTTTTGTTTATCATTTTCGACAAAAGCTATAAACTAAGAGTAAAAAAAAAACTTAATGCATGAATAATAAATATAAATAGTTAATAAAACTTTATTTATAGATTAATATAGAGAGTAAATATTCGCAGAAATATCACACAGTAGTAGCGGAGTAATTTCAGGGGAATACGGCACAATCTAACATAACTTTTGTGCCAGGCATTTTCCCCTTGTGAGTCTTGTTTATACTTGGACGTGTCGACAGCCGGCTGTGTAAGAATAGAGGAAATCCGTGTTTGGATTAGACGCGTCGCATCTTAGCAAAGAAACGACGCTGTGGTAATGTCGGGTATAACAAATAAAATGATAAAAGCTTTGTCTATTATTTTCGATAATATTTTTTAAATAAATGAAATAAAAAAAGGAAAAAAAAAAAAATAATGAAAGCTATTGTTGTCATTATTTATGTGTACGAGGATTTAACTTTTCTTTAAATAAAAAAATTGCAGTTCTTATATTATTAATTTAACTATCATAAAAATAAACTGACTGCTCAATTCCGAATAAATAACTAAAAATGGTAAATTACACATTGAATCGAATCAATTGAAAAACTCGTTTTAAAAAATGATTAGTCATATTTTTTCAGTAGTAACAGTACGAAATTAACGAGACGCATATAGTGAATAAATCACGATATAAAATTTGTACAATTAAAGTCTGCGGTTAATATTCGCAAATTAACAATGAAAATTATTAATATGATGCAAAATTAAAACGATACGAAGTATTATTCGATCATATAATGTTTATTATTTGTAGATACGAAAATATGACAACAAATATCCGTTATAATTTATTTTACAAGTTAGCAACAAAATAATTTTTATAACTTGATCGTATTTTAAAATTCTCCTTGTACAATAGTTTAAATATAAATATATCGAGAAATAATTCAATCCAACTGCAACAAACAAATATCTCGTAAAAATCTCAATAATTCCGATAATTGTACTAAACTTACATACCGATAAGAGCTTACGCAACGAACTTTGCGTCGTATTTAACTTTTACAGGGGCCGACGATGAAAACAATCGTAAAATTTCTTAATTCTCTATTCGGGGTAAAAAAGCTTAATGCGCGAAATACTCGCGTAAAATAAAAATTCCCGCGAACGAGGCATAAAAAAAAAAAAAAAAAAAAAAAAGAAAGAACGGACGGTCGAAAAATGTCGAAGCTTCGAAAGCTCGACGACGTTCGTTCTTCGAGGACAAACTGGTGAGGTTTTAATTTTCGCGAAAATAATTGGCGCTTTCGATCTAGCGTGACACAGTGGTCCGATATAAAAGAACGTTATACAGAAACACTCACACTCTCTCTCTCTCTCTCTCTCACACACACACACGCGCGCGCGCGCATATGTATATGCTCACATACATATATGTATGTACCGTAGAGAAGAGTTTAGCGTTCGTGCGCTACGAGATCCGTTTCTCGCGTAATTTCCAGGATGCTTAATTGACAATCAACAGTCGAGCAAATTGTTTCGATCGACTCGTCACATCCGGGCGTTCGTTCGGCTATGCTATCCGATTATCGCCTTAACTACTACTGTCCTCGATTATATGCTTCTCGATTCGGAGAGACGAAGGAAACGACGAGACGGGGAACCGGTTATAGGAAATAAATTTTCCGGACAACGGAGGATAAGGATTTTATGTGCAACGTTGACGTATTACGAACTCGAAAGATGAGGAGGATTATACATATAGATAACACGGCTCGACGAGAATTCGAAGGTGAAAGGTGGTATAAGGGTAGAAAGAGGTATGTGGGTAACACGTATGTAGGTGACGCACGTGTCTCGAGAAGATTAAACATCGAGGGCGCTTGCTTCATTCATTTTTTTAAATAAAAAATTTTGATTTACCGCAAACTCGTAACAATCATTGGTCATGATATTTTAGATTCTTAAAGTCTTTTGTTAATATATTTAAATTTATCAAAGTTAAAGCAAACCGTACAATCGATTTTCAAAATTCCTAAAGAAAAAAATACAAACAAGCGCCAATTATTATTGATCGAATCGTTATTAGATTAATTTACATCGAAGATAAAAAACGTAATTTCAATTATCCTTTAATTCAAAGTTAAATTTTGTCAGACTCGCGTGCATTAAAAAAAAACAAATATGATTGAAAACTACAATAAAAAAAAAAAAACAAAAAAAAAAAAAAAAGAACGGAAAAATAAATAAAAAATTAGCAAAAATTGAATTAAAGTTTATGAAAAAGCATCGAGTCCTAATACCAGCAAGTGTCTCGTCACCGTCATTTTCCATTATTAAATAGTATTGTCACTCTGGTACTAATGGAAGGTATTAATAAATAGAAAGCTGTCCCATCAAATTAATTCGCAGCTCAAAATCTCTTTCTCTCTTTCTCTCTCCTTTATCTTTAACACCGTTGGGTAGGTAAAGGTAAACCTACGCTTAAGATAAGTATAGCGGATACCTTGTAGCGGTGTTCTCGTATACATACGAGTATAAGGCTTAACGCTCGCACAACATCTTTTAATACATATTCATGAGTAACTCGAACGGGAATCGGTATGTTACTCGAATCTAGTGGTGATTTCGTTTGACCTAGGAGGCACCCAAAACTAATTGATTAACGTTGAGACGTCTTAGAGCACCTTTGCCAAACGAGCATTCGCTAATGAAATACCAAAGCTTATACATTTTCTCTCCTTTCATTTTCTTTCGTTATTTCTTTCTTTATTATCCATTTCGTTCCTCATTTTCCTTCCTTCGATATTTCGCACTTTTAATGCGTCGATTAAGTAAGAGATTCAATGCAATTCCGATGAATTTTCCTTTTTATAATTTTACGTTTGCCGATGAATATCAAAGGACAAAACGATTTTGAAAATTGAATCTATGCGTTAAGAGCCATCGTTTAAAAGTACTCGTATAATATAAAAGCTCAATAAATGCATTATTATTATTAAACTCTCGATTGCACGGCAACGTAGTCGGTCACTTTCAACATAAAAAAATACTTAAATTTGTAAGTGAAATTCTCTACGTAATATTAATTAAGTTTATCATTGCTACAACATATGTATATGTATGTATGTACATATTTTTTTGCGAAATATTGAAAAAAAAGAAAAAAAAATATCGTACTATAAAATATAGTACATTTAACTTTTTTTTAAATGTGTTTTACTAAAGTTTCCATTTTGCACCTAAACATTAATAAACTTTTGTTGTTGGAATTGGAACAGTGACCTGCATGTGTGACATTATAAAGTATAAAAGTTTGCACAAAATGACATTAACGTGCATTGATTATTTTTTTAAATCATTACTCATATAAACGGCAAGTTAAAGAAAGCAACGACGTTATAAAATGATACGAAAAAAAAGTCAATGAAATAAAATAAAAGTAACAAAAATAAAAGAAAAAAAATTATCAAAAACCGCAAACGTGAAAGAATTTCGCTAAAGAAAATAAAAGGTTATAGAAATTCGGATGAGGTAAAGGAAGCGTAGAAACAACACCAGCGAATTTCCTCCCAAGTAATCGCATTGTTAACAAAGACAAAGAAAAACAGCGGTAGTCTCCATACACTTTTTCTCTTTCTATTTCTCATTCACGTTTACCGCTTGTGCGTGTCGTTGGTTTTTTCCTCGTCGTCATTAAATACTCGACTCTCTGCTACTATATTTTCATGTGCATTATGTTTGCGACGTATAAAAGAGGAAGTGATTCTCTATCTCTCTCTCTCTCTCTCTCTTTTCTTATTTTTTTTTTCTCGGTTTATTTTTCGTTCGGGTAAATATGTCGGGATGGCACGATATTCTTACTCGATATAGTTACGCAATAACCCATAAAATTTTTATCCGCGAATTCGTTCACGCGCGAGCGTGTCCACGCACAATTTTTATACCTTTTTTTTTTAAAATGGATATATAGCTCGTTTGTTTTTACAACGTCAAGTTTTGAAAATTTTCGTAGGCAAAGATCGTTAATAAAAAATTAAATTTTTTCCTCGGTAACGCGATAAAAATATAAAATTAGGTAAAATTTTTTTCTTTGATTATTGTAGAAAAAAAGGTGAATTTATTTTTATGCAGTGAATGAAAAAAGAAAATGTTAGCTTGATTCATATTTTAAGAAATTTATTATTTTCATATAAAAAAACTAATTCGTTAACTAAATTCGTTAATTTCGATTTTTTTTCAAAATAATTTAACAGTTTACGTAAATATTTAAATTACATATGCACTTTAATAGTAAAAAACTTTTAAAAGTTTGCAGTTAAAAAAAAAAAAAAAAAAAAAAACTCATTTTCTAAAGAATATTAAAACTTCTATAAGTAGGTATCTAAAGTTTTAAAGGCCGCATAAATTTAACTTTGACCGAATTTTTCGCACAAAAAAATGAAACTACACAATTTTTTTGCTAAAATATAATAATTTAACTAAAAATAAAATAAATAATGAATATAAATACGTCGTGCTTTAAAATTTATCTAAATGAAGAAATATTTACAATCTTTATAATTAATGAATAGTAGTACGAATATAACATGGAAATAGATTAGATTTTCTTATATTTTAAGCAAATATTTCGATGAAAACAAGTACAGATATTTTTAATTTATTTAACCTGAAAATAAATATCGAACAAACAATCCCATTAAAGTAATATGTATCATCTTGATATTCTGATAAAGTTTCACGAAAACCTCGAGTGGATTAAGGCGCGCATTACCGATAATCTGCTTTAATGCTTCTTAAAACTTTATCCGGTTTTCCCTTTAAAAATTACGTTCATACGGATAAATTTCAGGTATATTAGGAGAGTTACTGTAAATAACTTAAAAAAAACATACGAAACTCAATTATCCCAACTAGTTTAGATTACTAACCGGTGGCGTTACTTGTTCATTAAACGTAACATTGTATATATGTTATGTGTCGTATACAGCTCTCACACAAGTGCTGTGCAAGCTTCTAATGAACGGCGCGATGATTATTAAAAATTTTAATTAAATGTGCGATTTGATAATTACTCGTAAGTTATTAAACTGTTACATAGATAATTAACGGGTTACCCCCCCACTTGCGACTTTGAAAAAATCGATTTTTTGATAATTGCATTTTTTTGAAGTATAAGTATCTGAGAATATGACCTGGAAATTTCAAGTCGATCCGAACAAAATTGACTGAGATATGAGCGTTGAAAGAGAAGAATCCGTTGTGTAAACAACCGGCAATTAAAACTTTAAACGCGTTTTTCTCGAAATGGCATTTCTGAAGTCGGTGACCAAGATTACTCAAACACTAATAAACCGATCTTCTTGAAATTTTGCAGGCTTATTTAATACATAAAAATGTAGTCTTTAATCGTTCGATTTTTCGTTAAAATCAAACCATTAACTTTGACTGTCCGCCATTTTGTGAAAAATGAATATTTTTTTAAATCCTTCGATTAAAGACTAGTTTATACTTATATTTAACTAAATCTATCCACATTTTTTGTTTCAAATGACCCACTTTGCCGCACTTTGTTGGTCACCGCAAACCGTATAAATAAAAACACTTTTTCATTGGCGGCCATTTGCCACTTAACAATGTAATATTTTGCAATAAAAAAATTACTGAAAGTTCTTCAAGATGTATTCTTTAAGATGATATAATAATCGTTTAAAAAAGTTTTGTAGTTTTCTTTAAAAAAATTCATGAAAAAGGCCTTTTTTGTTGAGCCACAACTGGGGGTAACCCCTTAATAAAAAATATAATTATTAAATAATTTCCTTATCGATGTCGCAAAAAAGTTTTTTTTTTTTTTTTTTTTTTATTACCGAAATTCAATTTAATTATAAACAGAACGAAAAAATTAATTTTTAAACGTATTTTTTTTTTCAACGTCAATACGGCTGGAGAAAAAAAAAAAAAAGAGTTGAATTCGAAAACACGATTAGGGTCAATCAATGACCTATTTAACGCTGAACTAGCGAAAGAGAGACAGAGTAGGATTTCGGATACAGTTTCGAAGCTGTGCATCGTAGTTTCTTCGGCTCGATATACCGTAATCCTGTGTCCCATACCAGGAGCCCTCTTTACCATTCGCGTTAATATAAGCACGATGTTTAAAGGCTACGTTATTCGCACACCTATACACCACTTGATCCTGTATTTTCAACTTTTCGCAATAAGACGAGCGATAAGCAATTGACGTCGAGAATTCACGAAATGAATTTCTGAAGACTAGGGCGAGGGTAAAACAATAGGCTTTGCTACGCTACGGATAGCTTCGTAAAATTGTATTTTCAATTTGTAACCTTAAGTGGAATATTCGAAAATTCTCGCGGATAGCTTTGGTGCATAATTCTTGATTTCTTAGTTTCGTAATTGCCTTGATTATAAGGATGTCGAGGGAAATTTTTGACAAATGGATTAGTTTTTACATAGTTTTGACGTTACTTTAAATTTAGACGCGTGGGTGATGATCTCATTTATAAAATACTTAATATATACTGCTATAGGAAGTATCGTTTATTAAACAAATAAATGTCTAGCAATAACTGAAAATCACAAGCTGTTAACTAGTTTCTCTTTTAGAACATTTCCGTTCTCTGTTATTTTTGATCTTTCGCTAAGAAATAACTAGCTTATTCAAAATTAACATTTAATGTAAATTTTTAGTTCATTGATAGAGTTTTCCGACGTTTGTTTATTTGCGAAATTACGTATTTTATTTATTACGATTGTTCTCACAATGACAACGCAATTAAATAAACCACGCCAATCATAACGACATAAAATAAAAATTTAAAATTTAAAATAATTTTTCAATCTTACAATAAAATTAATGTTATCGTTCGATGCTCACAGATCGATCGCATCGTAACGACGTAATTTTAGATTTCCGTCAATTTCCATGGCACGTCGTCCATTGTTTTATCTCAACTATTATTACCTAAAGCATTTTAAATATTTTCACATTCATCATGACCGTGAATCTATAAATTGTTACTCAAAGCAACTGTTTATTGATCGGTCGTTAAATGTATATTTAAAATGGATTTTAACTCGAACAAAGCCTAAATAGTTGATTAACGTTGAATAATAGAAAATGTTATTTTTTAAAATAGAGAGAAGAATTTTTTTAAATATGAAATGAATTTTACATTACCGATGATACTGTAGCTTTTTCAATTTTCCATGCAAAGTAAAATTGATTTATTATGGAAAAATTAAAATCAACGTATTTACGTAAGCAAAGAAAGCACCGCTTATCCATCAGAATGTCCTACCAAACTCGACGTTTATTCACTTGATATACACATGTACTCGTATACTCTCACATACGAAAAATTTCAAACGTATAATTTAATGGGATATTTATGTACTGAATTATATTTATTTACTGAAAATCAACAATTTTACGCTGTTCATATTTTTATTCAATAAAGACAATCTGTAATACATATTTCGATTATTTTAATTGTTTATAATAAATTATAATATTCAATATTGATCAAAATAATGATCGTAACGTAAAATATTTCAAAGTAACTCGCTCGACCATCGTAAGTGAAATAAAATCTTATTTGCTTGCAACGTATCCATTGGTGTTAGAATGCAAATCGAACGCATATCGAAGAAATCTCGCATAAGAATTCCATAAAATCGCATTAATTCACAATCGATAAATTTTTATTGCATCTTACGACGCTAAGTATAACTATAAAATATACGAGAACATATGAGAGAGATTTTCTCGTCAGACGGGCGTAAAACAACATCGACGAGGTCGCGAACGCGACGACGGGGACGTCGAAGCTTACGGTCGTTTTCGCCTTTGCATATGTGTGCGTATATGCGTATATTGAAAAATTTTACCGATTTCCCAGAAAGTATTTGTTCAGCCAGTCGAGCGTCGGGCGCGTGCGATTTATTAAAACAATTCGAAGGCCGGCTCCTCGAATGAAACTAAACGCCGGCTCCTCGAAGTTATATGCGGATGGGAAATTAAAAAAATATGGGAAAACAGTTTCGCGAATTTATGTATAGTATTTACGCTTTTCAATGACGAGCCGATATGGTACACGAGTATAAACGTTTAATTATTATGAACCGCTTGAGCGTAATTAAATCGATCGTTAATCTTAATTATGTAAATACGATATCAATTTTTAGGAAATATTTTGATTGTTGTTTTTTTTTTCTTCAAATTACGATGCTTACGAGCCGTAAAAAAAAAAAAATAATTGACAAATTATCACTTTTTTTTTCTTTTTTTTTTTTTTTTTTATAATAACTACAAAATTGAAAAAAATTGAACGAAAATTTTTCAAACTTTATCAAAATATTTAGAATAAACGTAAAAAGTATTCTTTTCGCTTGCAACTTTTGCAAAATGGCAATTTATTTTACAATATTTAATTATCTTATTTTCTTTTACATATTTTTATAGCATAAAATTTATCAGCGACATGAATTTTTAAAATGATGCTTTTACTTTTTAAAAATTTCAGTTTTGAAAGAACTTGCAATTTAATGCACTTCTAAAGAACTGTAAATAACGTTTTGAGTGACATAAAAGATTTACTGTTCCAATACGCAGGTAAATTTTATAAAAATTGTTGATTTTAAATTTTTTTTCCGATTAACATAATCGAAACGATATTATAAATAAGTAATTTTAAAATTTATCATTAATAATTTTATACATTTATTATTTAGCGCGATTTTAATTAGTTTGAACGAAAAGATTAATTTAATAGAATAATTTAATAAGCATCGTTATGGAAATTAAAAAAAAAACGCTTTATTTATAGAAGTTAAATTACTCATTGAAAAGTCATAATTTATACACTTCAGCGAAAATTATATATATATATATAAAAAAAAAAGAAAAAAAAATTTTAATAATATTAAATACTAATGGAACTTTTATTAAGCTATCGATAAAATTTGTTTTAATGTGTAATTGTACGATAAATTGAATTACTGCATGAGATATACTTCAACATCGGAAATCAATTAACTAATGTAGCATCAAAAGTTTATCTTTGTATCGTAATGCATTCAGTTGTCGGAGAGATTCGCCACTCTCTCTCTCTCTCTCTCTCTCTCTCTCGTATAAACTTTCCTTATCGAAAACAATCGCGAGGACGAAGTGAAAAAGAAAAAAAAAGGGATAAGCTCGTCGTTCAATTTTTCGTATTTAAATTCATAATTAACCAACTTCTTCTTTCGCTCCCTCAATAATGAAATTCAATGAAAATAAAGCTCTTCCCACGTTTCGTTATTTTTATCTTTGGCCATTAAAAACCGTTGGTGGTAAACTTCTTTGATTATACGCCGCGTCTGTTGGACGAAATGACTCAAAAATACCCCGAGTGAAATGTCACTGTATATCGCTTCGCCGCTGTACTTATTCGCATAAGATAAGAAAACTTTGGTAAGAAATGCGCTGCAGCAAGCATCCTGTCGAGAAAGACGACTATTTTTCCTCGCTTCGATCCGGAAAAGTTTTCGCGAGCGTAGCCGCTGAATTTTTTCACGGCGCCGTCTGCGGGAATATCGTCGGAGAAGTATGACAGCGCTCCGATGATTTAATTAAGTGGTACGCTCGCACAAGGGAAACGATTATTCGTGGACGCGCTGATGGGTATCGATGCTTTTCAATCGATTACTTTTTTCTTTTTTTTTCTTTTTTTTTTGTTTGTTTGTTTGTTTTTTTTTTTTTTTTTTTTTTTTTTTTTTTTGTCAACTTTTGCGGTGGTTATTGTCCCGTTACTTTGTTTTTTCTCATTTCATTGAAGATAATTGCTTTAGCTAGTTACGATCGTTTGTTTGTGTGTCTTTTTTTCTCTTCGATAAATGATTATTTTATAACGCGATATTTAAAAAATTGCGATAAATAAGATACTGAGTTGAACGTATAAAAGTAAAGGCGATAAACAACGATCAAATATTCCGTTGTTTATTTTAATAATTTATACATAGAATAAAATCTTGCGCTAAACGAATTACGTTATCTACTTTTTTTGTAAGTATCAAAATAAATTAATTGCTTTACCCATTTAAAAATAAATTGATACAAAAAAAAAAAAAAAATACTGCATTTAAAAAAACTTTGTAGTAATTGCAATTAAAAATCTTAATTACAGTTTACATTATTGTTATAACAACCAAACAAAAAAAAAAAAAAAAAAAGCAATTAAAAATTTAACATTGTACGTAATAACAGCGTATTCCTAATACTTTTAATTATTTTAAATCCTTTTTATCCTTCAAATACGTTTTCGTATCGATCATTGAGTTTTCAAATTTCAATTATAAAATTCTTCTAAAATTTATGATTTTATTAACACAAACTTAACACTACCAAAAAAAAAAAGTATAAAAAAAAAAAAATCATTATCTTACACTTATAAGCAATCCAATACCGCAAATAAAAGCTCGTCGACAACAACAAGGGAATAATCGCTTCACCGACTGTATATACATATATACATTATATTTTATCCTCGGCGCAATTATACAGAGAGACGCGGTCTCGCGCTCGGTAGGTAGAATTGATTTTTTCTCATCCATAAAGAAGACTCGAAAAATACACGAGGCGCAAAATTCGCGCGCGCGCGCGCGAGAGAGATATTCTCGGGAGCTCTAATTAAGGTGAACAAGATACACGTGAAAATTGTTAATCCCACGCATGACCTCTCTCTCTCTCTCTCTCTCTCTCTCGCTTGTGCATGCATCCGAAGCCGTGAGCTTTTGCCTTCTTTCTGTATCGCGAACAATAAAGAGGAGCAAAGGCCGTGACTCAGTTTTAACTTTCTAGTTATCCTTGTTCAAGGGACGCGGCTTAAAAAACACGCTTATACACTTGGAACTTCTTTTTCTACTTCTTCTTTTACTATATTCTTCACATCGGAGGATGAAAAGATTTTTTCCCAAAACCTAATAGCTCTTTTGCACAAGAGGAATTCTATATAGTTTCGTTTCGATGGATTTATGTGTATTGTTAAAATCGATTGTACTAGATATACCGAGATGAAAATTTTTTTTCCAACATTCAGCCTTGTTACTTTCATTATCAATTTTACAATAATGTAATGTCAAATGAAATCCTCTCGTCACATTGTTATTGATTTTTTTTTTTTTTTTTAATCTCTTTGAAAACATTAATTTCGTATTATTAAATTGACATTATCTTTTACATTTATGATTCAAACTTTTTGATAAATATAACAAACAATAACCATAAAATAAACAGTACGATTAAACTTTATTACAATATCTGCAAATTTTCAAGACTATTCGTATTTTTCTTAATAAAATTTTATTTTACTATATTATTCAGATTAATTTGTTTCTTTTACGTAGTTTATTTAATTATTTAAACTCGGTCGTATTACTTAACGTTATGTAATCAAAAAATTTTACTTTTGAATAGAATATCGATTTTTTCTTTTAAAATTACATATTTGTCAAAGATATTTTAAAAAAGATTAAAAGTAAACGTAATGAACGCGAACTAATACTTATTTAAAAAGAATTCAATTATTTTAGAAGAACAAACATTAATAGAACCCGAGAGAATCAAAATAAGGAGAAGAGAAAACGTGACCTACTTGCAAACTAAAAAATGTCCTCTTGTGATCGTTCATTCTTATAGCGACTTTGTTGAGTAACAGCTCTGTTCGATTGTCCAATTAATTTTAATGAAAAAAAGCTCTAATATCGATAAATAAATATAAATACGAGATATTGATTTTTTTTTAGATAAGATAATTTCGTACCCGAACCGCGTGTAAACTCGATACGTAAAATAATTATTTTTCGATCGCGATCTAATCTACTTTTTAAAAATCCCCACAGCAATACCAACATTTAAAAGTTTATATAAATTCACGTCTTCACAACAATAACAATATTTAGTCAATTCGCAAAAAAAAAAAAAAAAAAAAAAAAACGATAACAATAACAACGGCAACGTAACCAACGGCAATTCGAACAAAATCACATTTTCAAGAAATATCAAAATCCATATATCCTGTACTCAATTTCTTTTACGTCGCTTGTCGGTATGTCGAATCTAAAAATCCAACGAAAAATACAAGCGAGCTGCGTATACGAGAGAGAGAGAGAGAGAGAGAGAGAGAGAGAGTTTTAACATTCGAAAGTAGATAAAAAAGAGAAAAAATCAATCGGGCGCGCGCGCGCGCTCGTACTCCTCGCTATGCATCCCTCGTGCGTGTATATACATTATCGTATGCATGTATTATATATACATGTATGTACAGATACAGTATATAATGTTGCCACGCGCAATTTCCGAGGCAGCAATTCTTCAAGAGATTCGTCCATCTCTTATACATATCCTCTCTCCTTCTCTCTCTCTCTCTCTCTCTCTCTTTCTTTTTAGGCTTCGGAGATGTTCGCCTCCTCTCTTCATAAGATGCGCGCCTATAGAAAATCCGTCTGACCCAAAAATCCCAAGTCATCTCGGAAGTCGACCGACGACGCCTGAATTCAATTCGCGATCGACCTTTCCGCGCTTCGCGAATTTTTCATCTTTTTTTACCCCGACGATGTATGTACGTGTATATGTACATGTATCGTTTTCTTTGGTTCAACTAGAGATTATATACTTTCTTATTTCTCCTGCGTGAGAAATTCTTATATAGAGGTAGAAGACGTGTAGATTTTTTGTTAGATTAATACAATTCTATGTGTGTATATATATATACATTTGTAGAAGTATTATTTACTTGAATGAAGTTATTGAAAATTTAACTCAATTTTATGTTGTTTTGAATATAATGTCTTTCGTATTTTTTGTCTCGATTTCTTTATCGTTCATTTTATCGAATAACTTAAAAAAATTGATTTAAATAATTATCACGTCAAAATATTTATCGTGAAAAGTCATTTGAGGCAATAAGTAAAATGTTTATTGAATATTATATGACATACAATATTATTTGAGAAATAATTTTGAAAATTTATTTCGTATTACAGTGTACTGACGTTAAATTAATAAACTATTTCTTAATTCTTTTTTTTTTTTTTTTTTTTAATAAATTATTAGATTGAGTTATTTTTTTAATCTTTTAATATTTCAAGAACAATTGTTTTAGTGTACGCTTTTTCAAACACTTTTATGTTTTCTAAATTTTTTAATTATTTCAGTATTAGTAATATAAAAATGAATCATCAGTCTGAAATAGTTTGCAAATTTTAGATGATTCTGACTTTAAATATTTCTTTAAATTCATTAATAAGATCCGGACAATGGAAGTGAATTCATCTTTACATTGTTTAAAAAAAGTAAACTATAATAATAAATATTGCATTTCATTTTTAAATTGAATTTATTAATATTTTTGTTAATCATTTAAAAAAAAATAAGAATTAATATCGTAAACTTAATTAGTATTATATTATACATAAATTAAATTCATATAATAAATTTATGAATTTCTTTTTAATCGTTATTTAAATAGTTATTAACTATTTAAATCATTATAAAATAAAGTAATTTTTTCTAATATTATAAACGTTTGTGTAATTAAGAAAAGTTTAATTTAAAAAATTGATATTTACAATATAAATTAAATTTATATTATTTATCAGCAAAATATTTAACCGAGTAGTAAGTATAAATAAATGGAATATTGCTAATAAACAAAATTTTTCATTTTTAATAAGCTATTGATAAATATTTTTTTATATTTATTTATAACATAGGCAATATGCAGTGTAAAGTAATCGTTTAACATTTTAAATTTAAAATGCGTCTATAAAACATGAATTTCTTCGATTCTTAACAATAAACATTCTGATCCTTAATGATAAAACGTCAACAAAATTTAGACCAGGAAAATGTATCTACGGTAACTGATATATCAACCGAAGATTAATTTCGTAGTTTCACGCACACTAACCATTAACCATAACAGTATTACGTTATTATAATAAATATTTTTTACATATATTTTGAAAATCAAAATTGGATTAAATTCAAAGTATATTATCCCGTTAAAATGGTAACGAACGATAATCTTAATTCTTTCGTAATTTTCTCGTAATAACGAGAAAAAAAAAAAAATTGAAAAAAGGCGCTTATAAATATTGAAATTTTTCGCCGATAAATCAGCTTGGATCTCCTAATTTCACCCCATAAATTTCGGAACGAATAAGCCAGGTTAATTATAGGGAGAGAAAACGAAGCACTGGCTTAAGATGAAAAAAAAAAAAAAAAAAAAAAGAAGAAGAAGAAGATGAAAGATAAATAGACCTACCTAATGACGAGGCATATACGTACACGCAATGTATACTATACATATAATAATGTATGCGTGTGCTTGTACGTCTGTATAGAAAAAAGGATATGGATTGGTGATGAGCGCGAGACACCAGTTGCGCGGCCGTGTGTTCTGGTCGAGGTAGCGCATCGCGACGGGCACGAAGCCCGGATACGGCAGCTCGGGCTCGTCGTCCTCGTCATCCTCGTCATCGTCTTCGTCGTCGTCCTCGTCATCCTCGTCGTCGTCCTCGTCTCCGTCCTCCTCCTCGTCGGCTTCCTCGTCGTCCTCGAGGTCGCTCAGCTCGTTGACGTCGCTGTCGGAGCCGAGCTGCTCGCAAGCCCCGTGAACGCTCGTCCTCGTTGCCGAGCGATAGCGATAACCCTGGGGATAATAGTGCAGGGACATCCTGGATGCGATGGCTCGTACGCTCGCTCTGATCTCTTGCAGTATCTCTTTCTCTCTCTCTTTCTCTCTCTCTCTCTCTCTCTCTCTCTTTCTTTCTCTTTTTTTATCACTCCCTTATTCCGTCCCTTTCTATCTCTATTCCTTTCTTTCTTGTCCTTAGCTCCGAGATTGGTGTGCTTAGGTGCAAGGAGCCAGAGCCGTTCTTCTATGGGTCATACGTTTACCCCCCGTGTCATTCCGACGATCAACCGGACGATTTCTCTCTTGCGCGAGAAAACGGATAACTCAACGATGCAGTTTATGGAAAAAGCAAATATAAGGCGCTAATGTGGCTCGTCAGCCCGTGGACGACGGCGAGTACTCTCGGCAGACCGTTATCCTCGTGGGCTCGGAGGCTTCTTCGGCGAAGGCCCTCCTAGACGACTGATCACCAAAAAACAACATATCAGTCGCTACGGTGCATTACTTGTCTTCGGCACTCGCGCCAAATCAACGGAGCCACTCGCGCGATCGGTGTGCGCTACGTGTATCGAAAAAAATCAACAACGACGGCGGAGGTCCCTGATTACGAGTACGACGCGTACGTGAATGTGACAATGACGATTCGCACACGCGACTGGGAAAGGAGGACACTTCAGGCCATACTCCGGGCGAGCTTTTTATCTCCCTCTCTCTATCTCGCTCTTTCTCTCCTCTTTATCTCTCTCTCTCTCTTGCACCCTTGATTATAGTGCACGATGGAGAAAAGGGGAAGGGGGAGGACTGTATCCTCTCTCTCTCTCTCTCTCTCTCTCTCTCTCTCTCTCGTGTCGTGAAGAACTCGAGGCGGTAGATAGCCGCGCGCTCGACGGTGCCCGGCGCAGCGTCGACCGGTGACTGAGGAGCAAGGAAAAAACAGGGCGAGAAACGTCGAACTCTCGCTTGCTTGCTCGCTCTAAAAGATAAAGAGAGAAAGAGAGAGAGAGAGAGAGAAAGAGAGAGAGGAATAAAACGGCGCTCCGAGGCCACCGTTAAAGAGGGAGAAAGAGGAGAGTGCCGCGCACACGACGCTTTGCTTACGGGAGAGGGAGAAGATGTCTTATACGCGAGCTACACGTACACGCACGGATAAGAGGAGCCAAGACACACACACAGAGGGAGTGCGCGTCTCGCGAGGGGAGGCGCGCCCAATGGAAGGACGCGAACGCATGCGCCCGCGCTCGTGTTTTCCGCGCTCCTACGCGCGCGTAACCTCTACGTCTCCACCGAGCTTTGTACGCGAGCGCACACCCGCACGGCGATCTTTCTCGCTTGCTCGCGCTCGAGCCGTTGGAGGTTCACTTTTTCCATGCCTAAGTGAAGTAGAGAGAGAGAGAGAGAGAGAGAGAGAGAGAGAGAAAAGGAGCAAATGTGTGCGCACACGATGGCTTGCGTCGGATCAACACGCGTTGACGCGCTTTCGCGAGCTTTCTGCCTACGAGAGCCTTTGAGCATTGACGTCGCTGGAACGGGAGCTTTCGAGGATGTTTATACGGATGAAAGAGTGAATGAGAGAGAAAGAGAGAAGGATAAATATAAAATGCCTGGAATAAGACTTGATTTTGGATGAAATGTACGAGGCCACGGCGCTGCGTCGACACCTGTTTATCATGACTCTACGAGCTTTATGATTCTCGCGCGATGTTCGGTTTTTTTTATGATAATTACATTCGCCGAACAAAATTCAAGCGATCGGTGAAATTATTTACGGTTACAATGCCAACATGTTCAAAATGAATAAATTTGTTTTATAATGCAAAAAAAAGCTCGATAAACAAACGGAATCGAATATCGTTCACGTTTTTGCAAGTAGTAATGTCTCGCTAAACTAGACTTGATCTACTTATATCATATAACGCATTACTCTATACTCAGTCACTTCTTTACTTTATTTATTTTAAAAGTTATTCTGCAAATTAAATTAGGAAACATTTTACGAGCTACCACGCTCGACAAAATGCATTAGCCTTGAAATAAACACATTTAATGTATTTCGTTTCAATTGTATTTTCTTGATAATTACTTTAAGTACAAAACAACGAAAAACTTTAACGATCTTTTTAATTATCTTTAGCAGTAATATATTTATAAATTTCTTCATTGCACACAAAATAATATTTTTTATTTCAGTACCCACCATTTCAACTATTTCTTTTTTTTTATCAAAATATTGATTTTTATTATAACGTATAACAGTAATGAAAAAAAAAATGTAATTAAATTTCGATTAACAAAGAATCAGATTTTGTGAATATTTTTTTAAAAAAATAAATTTCAATTATACACACATTATAAAAACGTAATTTTGCAGACTAAAATTATTTGTCGCGATAATAAAAATATTATTTGAATTATTTTTTTTTCAAACATATTATTTTCAAATTCTTCAGTTACATAATAGATTAAATTTTTAATATGATAATAATTTATAAATTTGTTTAATTGGCTGTATCATTGAATTCGTACTTATTTTTATAAAGTCTTGACATTATAAAGTATAAAAATATAAAAGAACAAACGTATATAATATATTCGTGACTTTTTCTTACTCAATAGTCTGATTTAAAATTTTTTTTTCAAGTAATTAAAGAAATTTAAAGAAAAAGTTTTTTCAACGTACAATATGTCCTTGAAAAATATTATATAAATATTTTCATAAACATTAAAAGATTATAAACAAAAGAATTTTTAAATAAATGAATTTAAGAAAAGCAAGTTATCAAAATGTGCATCCGATTTACATTGAAGAAATGATATTTTTGACCTACAAAATTCAAAAGAAATTAAAATAAATGCGAATCCAAAGAAAATAAAAAACATTTCTTTTTACACAATTCTTTATGCGGACACAGTTAGATGTTATACACGGAAAAAACATACTTTCGGAAATTCATAACATCTTAAATATTAGTAATATGTTAGATTTTTTAAAATAAACAATTATAAAATATTTTATGAATAATATTATGACAAATTTATTTTCAATTTTTGTTTTTGTTTTTTTCAACATAAAAATTATAAATTAAAATTGATGTAGAATTCATAAAAACTTCTTATAAGTTTTTTAATTTATTTATTGTAATATAATTTACTTTAGTTTTTTTTTTTTTTATGAATCTAACAGAAATAGTACGACTTTATATTCTTGATATTCAGTTTTTATTCTTCTAAAAAGATTTCGAAACATTTCTAAAAACACTGAATTTATAAAATTGTTAGTATTCGCAGTTCACAACTGTATCAAATAAAAAGAAATTTTTTTTTTTTAATTTCTCATTTTGTAAGAAACGATACTTTCTTAAAATCTTACTCAATATATACTCATATTTATTCAAAATATATTTGTATTAAAATTTATCACATTGAATCATAAATTTTATTCCATAAAATTTATGAGACTTAGATGTCATAAAAATTTTTAATTAATTCCTAATTATAAATTATTGATTAAATTCTTGATAATAAATTTTGCGATTCGCATACTTTTCTAAAAGCAAAAAAAATTGTTCTTAGATTGTAATTGTAATAAAAAATTGTTATCGATTATCTAATATACATGTCTGAACATACATGGCCATTTCTACTGCGAATCTTTAACGTAAACAATATCACTTTTTAGTCAATCACTTGCTTACAAAAATTATTTATTTTATTTTACGTAAGGAATTAATATCTTAATATTAATTGTGGAATTTTTTTTTTTTTAATTTTTAACAATATTTAAAATTTTATTAAATAAATATAAATAAAAATATCGCGTTTTAAAATCACGTTAACTTAAAAAATGTTAACTTGTATTTAATTTTAAATTTATAAAAATGAAAAACTTAAAAATACAGGCCGTACATTTAACTCTTTAAATTCGTAATTAAACTTACGTTTAAGTAACAATAGTTTGCAGTTTACAATTAGTATAAATAAAGACACGACGAAGCTTTAATTAAAAATACTTGTTAATATTCTTTTATTTTCATTGACAAACTAAAATTTTATTTTATTTAAGGTTTAAGGTCATGCTCAGTCAGTATTTGATCGTTCGTTTATTCCTACATATTTTAACCACGTAATAGAAAATTACAAACATAAATCTACCATCTAAATATTGGCATTAGAATTATTTTATTATGAATTTAAAGTACAATTTTGAGTATTTCGAGCTTCGTATAAACGTTATAATATTCTTGTTGTATAAACAAGCTAAAACAGCTTTTAAGAAATAAATAACATAAATTTATATTTACTGAAATACATATAAAATAAAGAAAATGTAATCAATTTTATTTAGGCAGTGTTAAATATATCGTAAAAAAAAATAATAGTTGCAACAACATTGTTTAATGCAATGAATAATGAATTAATTGAAAGATATCTACATAATTGTAAGTTATTAACACACTTTAATGAATCTATAAATAAAATCAACTTAATTATAGAAATTTCAATACTTAGTATTTACGTAAAAAACTAAAGTAAAACGAACTACGCCTCATATTTTCAATATTTTAGTTGAAAGCATTTAATTTCGCATTCATTAACGCATGATAATAAATAAATTTCTAAAAAATAACATTTACTCAAGTAAAATAAATAATAAAAATAAAAATGTAATATTTTATATTTACAATATTTTACAAACGGCATTCAATAATGGATGTTATAAAATTTTAATGGGTATTTTAAAATTATAAGTAAAATCGTAAATCCGAAAATTCGTTAAAAAAAAACATCGCGATCTTTTAAAAATGAAAAATGTAAAGAAAGGAAAGAAAAAGAAAAGAAGTAAAGCAAGTGAAGAAAGGTTAAAAAAAAAAAATTAAAAGCAGAGTCACGCGTGCGCAGATTTAGAAAGCAGTCACACGAGGAGCAATCCAGTTGCTGCAAGCTATTTCTGACCGGTCTAGAATGGAATTCGCGATTAGCGACTAGGCGTACGTGCTATCTTGACTTTCGACAGCACTCGTGTGTGTAACCTGGAACTCTCGCTTGCCATCTTCTTGCTCGCTTCTTCTTCTTCTTCTTCTTCTTCTTTAATTTTTTTGACGCTTTTCTCATCCTCTACCTTTTCTTTTTATTTTTATTATTACTGTGATTATTATTATTATTATTATTATTATTTTTTTTTTTTTGTTATTTTGGACACGATGAAAGAGGCCTATTCTTTATTCGTGCATTTATTTATTTTTTTTTTTTTTTTTTTTTTTTTTTTTTTTTTTTTTTTTAGTCTATTTTACACCTTTATTTATGGCTTACTTTCGTGTAATTTTAAAGATAATAATTTGTAAACGCACTAAAAAAATTTTTTTCCAATTAAATCATTTTTAAAATCGTCCAACATTTCTTCTACCGAAAATTAAGTTTTATTTCAATATATTAATCGTTTTCTTAAAAAAACATTAAATCATTATTGTTCTCTTACTGTATTCACTCGAATATTCTTTAAAATTACAATTGTAGAAAGTTAAGGTATTTATATTTTTATATTTTTTTATTATCTTTTCAAAATTCTAACTACTTTCATTAACGTCTCTATTTCAAACTAATAAAAAAAATTACTAAAAAACAATCTATTTCTTTAAAATTATATTCATACTTAAATATTTATAAACACATAGGAAAATACATTAATGGAAATTAAATATGTCAGTTTTTTTTTTTTTTTTACCGATAAAAAGAAAAAGCTAAAGTGAACATGAAGAAAGCATTGCATGAATTATTTAAAAAGTTAAATACATTGAAGACAGTTTGATTGATTAGAATAAACAAACATTCTTTTTAGCGTAAATAAATAGTTTTAAAAAATTTCTTTTTGCTTTGTTCAAACGCATAAATTTCTTTTTCGTTGTGAACAAATATTTAAAAAAAAAAAGCGTAAAATTTCGTTTGTAAGACTTCTTCACCACATCGTTTCATCGTTTTACGCCGACAATATTCATTTTTCTACGCAACGTTTGATAATATTTCAAGCTTTTCATCGAAACGTTCATACATCAAACGCGTACGTTGAAGTCATAAGAGGATCGGAAATTCAGAGAAGCCGAAATCGTGAAACTTTCGTCTCTCCCCTTTTTCTTATTCTTCTTATTTCATGCCGTTTCTTCTTTCGTTTGCTTTCTTTCCTCCTTTTCCTTCATCCCTTTCCTATACATCCAGTAAGAACGCGCGTTCGTAATAACGAAAGTTCCTCACTCACGAGTCTTACAGAGCCCGAAAAAAAAAAAAAAAATACGTATGCGACCTCGAGCTTACGGGTTCGTTTTTATTCGCGGAGAAATGAGGTTTGAGAAGTAAGCCCGTTTTGTCTCACCTTATTGTCGTACTTTTTTTTAACTTCCAGTGTTAACATTTTTTAGTCGTTAGTTCGTAGAATATTTCTGAAATTAAAGGTCCAAATTTTTCGCTCAGATTTTTTAACTCAGTGTTGTATTTTTTTTTTTTTTTTTTTTTTTTTTTTAATTTATTATTATCAATCAATGAGTATTATATGAAAAGACACTTTTACGATAATGGAAATAGATTTGCTTTTCAGCAAAAGAGTATTTAAAGGTTTTTGTAATTAAATGTTTCTTTTTTTTCTATTTCACTTAGATAAAGAAACACATTAAAAAAAACTTTGTTTTTTTTTTTTAAACTTCTGGATATAAGTCGTATTTTTTAAAAAGGTAGAATTGTTTATAATTAGAAAAAATGATTTCGGTAATAAATTATATTCAAACGAACGAAAAATTCCAAGAAAAATATCGTATGTTTTAAAAATTCTGTCAAATAGCAACATTCTAGTCAACATTCTAGCATTCTACGTTTTTAACACGATAAAACTTGTTAACCAGGCTATTGAGTTACAAATTTGTAAAAATAAAAATTTTCCCCGAGGCGATAAAAAAAAAGGAAGAAGAAAATGACGCTAGTCCATTTTTAGAAAAAAATCAATTTCTCTCATTAAATCACTTAATTATTTCCTATAAACTAAATTAATAAAAAAAGAAAAATAAAGGTACAATGAAGGTATTGATACTTGGAAAAAAAGCCAAAAATTCTGAAGAATACATCAAGAAAACTACCGAAAAGCGCGATCACAGTACGAGAAAACATTTTCGCATTTTCGTTCTTTTTGCAAGATTCGCATGCCACGCTTTTAAATGGAACGACGCAGCAGCTGATCGTTCTCTCCGTCAAAAGCTTTTCCTCACGTTACAAATTTAATATCGGGATGAAAGAGGATGTGAGAAAGTTATGTGTGCATGCGTTAAACGCACGCGTGACTCGCGCGTAAAAAAAGCAACTCTACAAGTACAATACACAACGGAGCCGCGTTTACACGTTTGTAATATCATACGAATACACAAACACACACGCGCGCGCGCGCGCGAGCGCACGTACGGTAAAAAATTCTACGGATATATACGCAGATACGTATCTAAGTTGTATACGACCAGCTACTTCAAGAGCACCACGCGGCAGTGCAGCAACGCGTTAACGGTAGTAGCATACGTATACGTATGGTTGCTTAAAGTCTATTTTAAGTCACGAAAGTGAGATGCATAATTGCGCAAACCCTCGCGCCTAGCTTTTTCATTTCTCTCTCTCTCTCTCTCTCTCTCTCTTCTCTCTCTCCTACTTTCTTTCTCTCTTTTTTCGCGCGTGTTAAAGCACCCACGCGGACAGTATACACGGAACCGCGTTTTATGAAGACATATATATTACGATTGTTGATTAATGCACGCACGATCATTTTTAATGAAAATATACTCAAGTTTAATAAACGAAACATACGAACGGTTAACGAAAGAGTGTGCGCGGAAAATGTACCAAGAAAGTTTTGCGATTGAATTGAAATCTTTGCACACCTGTATTGTACCTTTTTTCTTTTTGTTACCAATAGTTATTATTAAGGTCAACGAGTATGAATTCATCGTTTAATCAAAGAACTAGATTTAAAAATTGTTATTTAAATGATTAAAATGTTTTTGTAAAACAAAAGGCGTCATTACGAGAGCACGTACGTACATAAAATAAGAGTCATTACAGAGTAAGCTCTGTAAATATTTTTTTTAATATTCTTTAATGGTTTAATTTTTTAATAATCAATTAAAAAATTTTTTTTTCTTTTACAAACCAAAAATTTTTTTATGAAATTTTAACTTTTCCTTTATTATCATTTATAATTTTGATTAAGTATTTATATTTATAATACTTCTAAATATATAATTTAATTATGTAATAAATAAATAATCAATCAAGTAAAATAGTAATGTTTTTAAATTAAATTTATTTAATTTGTACTATTAAGATTGTATATAATTATTATTGAGTTGATAAGATATATATATATATATATATATTTAGCAAAGTAAATTATATTTTCCCTAATTAAATTTTACTATACCATTAAACTTTATTTTTATAAATATATTTTACTAAGGATACAAGAAAATTTTTTTCAATGAAGATTAACGTAAAATTAAATAGGTAAAATTGATATAAAATATAGATCTCTAACATTCTAAAATAATTTCTTATAGTAATTAATTCACCACCTTATATGGAGTCAATTATAATTACAAACTTTTCTATCTAAACATAAAATTTCATTAAAAATTTTAATAATCACTAGCCCAGTTTTACGCATTTTTTATCCTCATAGAACTTTAATTTAAATTTGATAATTTTTTAAAATAAACTATATAATTTCAATTAAAAAAAAAATTAACAATTCATAAAAATTCAAACCTTAAAATTTTTTAAACTAATTCTGCTTAATTGTTTCTAATTGTTACATTATTAAATTTTCTTTGTAACTAACTCTCATTAATAAAACTTATAATGATTTATTAAAAAAAAAAAAATCCATTGTAACTTAAAAATCAAAGCATTGAAATAATCAATTGTCATGGTTTTAAAATATTTAAATCTTCTGTCAAACGCAATGAATCTATTCTTTTTTTTCAAATAATGATATTAATTCATCTGGATCTGTAACCGGTAATGAACATATATGATGATGGCAAACATAAGCAGTAGCGCGTCCATTTTGCTGTTTCATTTTACTAATAACTTGATTTTTACGATACAAAATATTATCTTGATCACTTTTGTCAGCCAACATTATTATTTTTCCTGGTATTATTCTTTCTCGCACGATTCTCAACAATTTTTTGGTGTCCTCAGCATCCTTTTTACCCACAATATATACCTAAGAGTTAAATTTTATCCATTATTTTTAAATCTATTAAAATTCTAATAGGAACTTGAATAAGTGAAATTACCTGTGTGGTGGAATCAATAAGGTTTACTAAAGCAGTCACTAATTCCGGGCATGCAATTGGAAACTGTTCTAATATTTCTCGCATAGAACTTAAAAGTTTAGCTGCTTTATCAGATAGATCAGAGCGATCTAAGTATGAAGCCAGTCTAATTAAATTTGCACAAGCAACAGAATTTCCAGATGGCTCTGCACCATCTTGATCTAAAATAAAATTTTTATTTTTAAAATGATATTATAACTTAAAACTCTTATAAAACAATTCTAAAATTAATATATTTTGAAGCCTGATCCAATTAACGGAGATCCTTACACTTTTAGCTTAGTTAATATCTATAAAAACACTAAAGTTTTTTTTTACATGAAATTTTCTTTATAAAAAAAAAAACTTTTTGAGCTTTTATAAATCATAAATGATTTTCATCATAAATGATTCCCAAAATGGTGTTCAAAATACGTTTGATTTCAATTATATTTACAAAATTGTTTCCTTTATAAAACATAATTTGTCATTCATACCTTATATATAAAAACTTTGTTTTTGAATAATCAAAGAAGCTAACATTGTTATTACAATACAATAAGTGATACACATAAATTCTCTTGAATAAAATAAAATTATAAAATATTTGTAAAATTTTTAAATATAAATAATTTAAAAATCTTAAAAGAATTTCAAAGGAATTTTTTTAAATGATCTAATCTATTTTAAAATTACAGCAAATTATCGTACCATCTTTAAGACGCAAGATCACCGTTTGATCATCTTCAGTAGTGGAGAAGTATCCACCATTTTTACTATCCCAAAATAATTTATCTTGAATGTCTTGTAATTCTTCTGCAAAAACAAGCCAATGAGAATTAAAACTAATTTCGTACAAATCGAGAAGCCCACGAATTACGAATGCATAATCAACTTGAAATCCTTTGATTGGAACTGTTGTTTGTGAAATTTGATTTTCTTTACTTCGGTAACAACTTCTAAATAATATTTTATTATCCCTATCAAAAAGATATTGCTCAATAAATTTAGCAGCACCTTCAGCATATTCCATATATTCAAAATTATCTAAAGCAGAGGCTGCATAAGATAAACCACTAATCATAAGACCTACAAAATTATTAAACTTTCAAATTATTGAAAATTTTAAATAAAATTTTTTGTATTAGCATAAAAAAATACCATTCCAAGCAGTCACAATTTTATCATCTAAATGAGGCCTTGGCCTTTTTTTACGTTCTTCAAACAGTGTTTTAAGAGATTCTCGAATATAAAATTTTACAGTATCAATATTAAGTTTAAAATGTTCAGCAGTCTCAGCTATACTACCAAAAACTATTAAAACATTTTTTTTCGTTAATTCGCCGTGTGGATCCTACAAATTATTTATTTTAAATAATTATAATGTATAATTCTTGCACAATTTGAAAAATAAAATTTTAATATCAATATAGCAAACAAACACCTGTTTCTGTTGAACATTTCCATCTGGTTTAACATTAAAATGATAACAAAATATGTCGAACAATGTTATATCATCTTTCTCTTTTAAAACTTTATTTAAAAGGGATTCTATCTCTTCAAATTCCCAAACGTAAAATGCTCCTTCCTTTTTCTCTGCAGCATCATATGTTGGAAATGAATCTGCATCTTCGGCACTATAAAATCCTCCTTCCTATTAAACCAATAATTTTATTGATATTTAATTTTGTTATTTTCAATTTTGTTAAATAAAAAATTTAGTTATCAAATTTTTTTACAGGATGTCGTAAATCTCGAATTACATAAGTGACAATATCACTGGTTATTTCTGCAAAGAAAGAATCTTTTGATGCTAAATAAGCTTCTGCATATGATCGTAAAAGTTGTCCTTGATCATACAACATTTTTTCAAAATGTGGAACGTGCCATTTTCCATCTACAGAATATCTTGCAAATCCCTTAAAAATTGATATAAATATGATTAAAAAAAAAATCTTTTAAAAAGGATTTAGTTAAAAGTTAAATTAAAATATTTAAATTTATTTAATACAATTTTATTTAAATAGAATTATAAAATAGAAAATCTTTTAAACAGGATTTAGTTGAAAGTTAAATTAAAATATTTAAATTTATTTAATACAATTTTATTTAAATAGAATTATAAAATAGAAGAAGAATATAAATAATATTAGTTGAAAACTTTTAAAATTACAATATATACAAAATATTTTCAAACCTAAAAAATGCAATTCTTAAATTTATATAAAATATAACTTTACCTGACCAACATGATCATGAATACCTCCATTAGCCATTTTCGTTAAAGTATGTAAACACATATTTAAACATTGTTTATTAGCTTCTCCTGTTGGATCTCTTGCATATATTAAAAATAGCAAATTAAAATTAACTGGTTGAGGGAATTTTGGAGCATTTGAAAATCCTCCAAATTTATTCTCAAATCTGTTAATGAGTTGTTTTACACAAGTATCAGCACAATCAATTGATGGCATTACATTCTTTAAGTAAAAATATAATTATAATAGTGCTTTTTAAACAATAAATTGTAAGTCACATACTATAGTTAGTACCTCAGTTTGAGCTTTTGATTCAGCAGATTCTTTAAGTATTTTAAGAATGTTTGATCCTGATTTAAGAAATTCTTGTTTATTTTGAATCCACTGTAAAAAAATATTAATATTAATTAAAAATTTGATCATTTTAAAAGCGACAAGTTTTAGTTATGGTAATAATATAAAATAATAGATTTATTATTTGAATAAAATACATTTTTTATGAATCTAATATGTATATATATACATGTTTTAAGGTTTGTAAATTTTAATCCTAAGTAAGTGAAAAAACAAACATTTATACATGTATATATGTATATGTATATGTATATGTATATGTATATCGATATGTATATTTATATGTATATGTATATGCATATATATATATACATATAAGATAAGTATAGACACATACATGCACATACCTTCAATGCTATACTTTCTAATATTCTTGTGAAACCTGGTTGACCATATTTATCAGTTGGAGGAAAATAAGTTCCTCCTGTAACTGGAGTTAAATCTGGTGTAAGAAAAACACTCATGGGCCATCCACCATGTCCTGAAATTGACTGCCATAGAATTTACAATAAAAAAATATACTTTAATCTTAAATTATAATCATTAACTAAAAATAATCTTACTTGAATAAAAGTCATATAAACTCTGTCAATATCAGGTCTTTCTTCTCTATCTACTTTAATATTTACAAAATATCGATTCATAATTTTTGCAACATCAGGATTTTCAAAAGATTCTTTTTCCATAACATGACACCAATGACATGTAGAGTAACCTACAGATAAAAATATTAATTTATCTTCCCTTCGAGCTTTCTCTAACGCTTCTTGTCCCCATGGATACCAATTTACAGGATTTGTTGCATGTTGCAAAAGATAAGGAGATTTTTCGAAAGCTAATTTATTTTGATACTTGTGTTGATTGTTTCCCATATCACTTGATGTTGAAGCCATTTTATTATTCAAATATTGATGAGCTACTGAAACCTGTTTTAAACTAAACAAATATCAATAAATTAAAATATTTGTTGAATTGTATAATATACGATTATATTCTATTTATAAATTGTATAGTATACAATTATAACTTTATTTTAATCAAAATTTAAAAAAAAATTAATTGCAAATTTTCGTTATTTTTATGATTAATATAATAGTAAATTTTATGATTAATATAATAGTAAAATAACAATTCCAAGATAACTTTGAACTTTAATAATTAATGTTTTTAATTATTAGTTTTACTCTTTTATTCAATATATTCTAAATTTTATATTAATTATACTATCCTTTGAAATTCAAATATATAAAAGAAGACTATTAATTATCAAAGTCTTACATTCTTCAATAAGAATTTGTAGTTATTACAGATAAACAATTCAAACTAAATTTGATAAACTTTGCATCAAATCTTAAAATTAAATAATTGCTAAACTATCGATGACTTACTTAATTTATACTGCTGTACTTACTTAACACTGAATTTCATAAATATTGTGCCTTTTTCTCTGCTATTTGCATGTTTAGAAAAATGAAATACTAAATGACTTGTGTAAAAAAAACATCGTCCCCAAATCATAACATGAGTTAAACTTTACAGATTTCTTGAGATGATTTTACAATATTCTAAAACAAAAGTATAAAATGTTATAATTATTTAATTTACTTTGAAAATATTTCAAATTTTAAATTAAAATTATATTAAAGATTAAAATTTTATATTGAAAATGCAAAATAATAAAAAAGAATAAAAATTTATAAATTTAAGGTTATAATTAAATTAATATTTAATTATAATAGTAGATGTAATAAAACATACTAATTTTAAAAAAACCAAAAATTTTAATCGGAAAAATTTAAAAAATAAAATGAAAAATATATAATTGTTTAAACTTTGAATTTCATTTTATAATAATTATGAATTTATAATCTATGTAGTTACGTAAACTTTAATTCGCAAACGTAACCCGAATGTCAGAACAACAATAATTAAATTACTCAAAACAGCCAGTAAAAACTACGCATATTTTTTGACAGATAAAGGTTAGTTTTGAAAATATTTATATACATTTATATAATATAATTAAATTTTACAATGTTATTATATTAATTTTATTTTATTTATTAAAAATATGAGTCTTAATCTTCTATTATTTATTTAAATAATGACTTTATTGTAAACAAAATTTCCAATTTTATTTAAAATTATTTTTAATAATAAATTATATCTTGATAATTTAAATAAAATATCATTCATTCACATGATTAAAAAAAATTCTACTAAATATGATAATAAAAAATGATACCGTCGCGGGACGCCTGACAGATGTGAAACATAATTTATAATTGATTTATATGAAATTAAAACAAAGATTAATAATTTCTAAAAATATATAATTTTCTGTGTAAAAATGTGTACCTAAGTATTACAAAAATATAAATGTATTAAAAGCCAATATACGTTATACAATTGGAACAAAAAGACTTTAATTAAATGTAATTTAACGTATGCAAAAAATAAATTTTATCATTCAGAATCAAATCCTCCGATATGGCAGTAGCATAGCTCATCGAAGTTGTAGTTGTTCTAGAGGGCAGCATAAAAGAAATATCAAAATAATGTTTGAAGTATATAATATTGCAAAATGAAGTGCCTAAGATTATTTTCAAAAATAAAAAGTGAAATTCAATTTTTCGTGAAGAAACCACGATTAAGAATTATTGTGAATTATCTTAACGGATTATACATATATCAAGATATGATGAGAATATGAAAAATATGAGATTATATAGACATTATTACAATATCACTATTGTAAAATTCAAATTGTTCAACAATTAATTTAGTTGATTAATTGTTTATTATATTTGAAAATTAGATGGATAAAGTATTTATGGTTTATATATATTTTACATGTAGTTATAAATTATACATAATAAAAAGAAAATGTAAGACATTGAAACTATTGTTTTGTTCTTCATAAATTTGAATTTATTCATAATATAAATTATAATGAATATATTCACTTATATTAAATTATGAAAAGAATAATTTTATAATATATATCACTTTAACAGAATTGTATAATGATAATGTTTCAGAAAATGTAAAATCATTTCATTATCACTGTGTTAACAGTGTTATACTTTTGTAATACTTTTGTACATATTTTTTACATTTGATAATATGGAAAGGGGGTATAGAGCAATACACACAGGCATGCGGTAAATACACACACAAACATAGTGCTGTACCCATTACCCTCTCTACTCACAGTAAAGCTAGTGGAGAGGGAAGCTCTGTCTACTGACACAAGCGTGCGCGCACACACACACACATGCAAACACACGTATACTTTCTATAGGAGCGTCGTGCACTTTTTTGTATCGTCGCGTTCGAGCCCCGATCTTTCGCATTCACTCCCAAGCTCGTTGGCGAGCATGCATTTCTTCAACATGTTCGCCACTGCCTAGATGGAACTACTATCGAGTACGCCAACGCATGCGCAAGAGCGCTGCTCGCTAATGAAAAAGTTTACGCCAAAAAAGTTGACTGAGCTTCGTCAAAAATTTAATTGCCATTTTAATATACATAAATGTGAAATATTAAAATGATAAAAAGTAAAATAATCTAAATAGCTATTTTCGTATAAAAACTATTAAATATAAAAAAATAAAATTATTAGATTAACTAATGATATATAAGCAAAAGTAATTTAAAAATAAATTTACTTTTCTCAAGTATTTTTTCATGTGAAATTATAGGAAAAACATTGACAATTATTTTAATATATAATATTTAATAATTTAAGAAGCTATTACCTTGTTAAATTTAAATTTTCTTTGTAATTTACTGCAAAAAAAAAAAATTAATATTGTTCTTATTATAAAGAAAGAAGATAGAATAATTAAATTAAAAGAAATTGCTTTATTCATGCACCTGACTTATAGTCCAGTCGAATAACTTGAAAAAAAAAGTTGAAAGCCAACTCCATAAAAAAAATCATGATTATGCGATTGAATGATTTGATTCCGAATTAGCTGATATATCATGCAAATTGTCATACTTAAAAAAATTTAGCCAGTACTCCAAATTTTATATGTTAAATTTCGAAAATCATTTTTTGCTTATAATTGGAAAAGTATATACACATAAGTCGGATCGAAAAAAAGTTGAATAGAAAATTGTAAATCAGAAAAACAGGTCGAATTATACATTTCCGGTCAAAGGCAAGTGTTTTATTTCATTAAAATCGTGAAAAATAAGTCCAATAATGCGGTTTTTTTATTTTATTCAATCAAATTAAAAAAAATTTAATTAAAAAGCTTAAATTTTGAAGAAAAAAAAGTTGTTTATATTATGTACTTTAAATCCAGAAATTTTTATAAAAAATAATAAATTGGTTGAGCAATCATAAGAAATTTACGTAAAAAAAAAAGTTTTACGGGAAGCCTGACTGTATGTTTTCTGATACACAGAGTAAAATTCAAGGTGGCTGTTGGATTCTTAAAGAGTCATTCTATGATCTACAGATATCGACTTTTTAAATAATAAACAAAAAAATGGCAGTCTGAAAAGGTATTTTAATTCTAATATAAAAACAAATCAAATATTCCCATAGATCATCGTATGACACAGCTACGCAAATTATGTAGTTGAAAAGCTGGTGTTTTAATCTACAGCCGAGGTATGATTTTTCTTTTTTAAATATTATAATACACGTTGAGTTTTTAACATGGAGAGATCTAACAAGTCATTTAATAAATAATTCTCTCTTGCATAATATAAAAAATATTACACGTAATTATCTTTAATAGAATTCTTTTAACTGTATTGCAAACACAAATGCAAAGCAGAAAAAGAAAGCACTGCGGTGGCGACAGCTCGTAGTGATGCATATCGACTCGGAAAGAGAAATTGAATTGAAATTGCAATTGCAAAAAGAATGATCAAATTCTGTTTATTGGATGCCAAGATAATAGATTCAATTTCATTTTAAATACAAAAAATTAATTTTACGAGAAGGAAAAATCTGCGTGTACCACTTTTTTCCCCGAGTCGCGATATACGCCACTATGAGCTACTGCCACTGCAGTGTTTTTTTTTCTTTGCATTTGTATTTGCAGTATGATTAAGATTTTACTAAATATATATATAATAATAATTTAATAACGCTTCACCGGATTAACTTGGTCAAAAGAGCAATAAAACTATCCCACCAATCGAAAATTGCAGAAAAAAAAGTCATGAATAATTTTTATAAAATTAAAATACTAATTTAATTTATGAGGTTATTTTTATTTTTATTATTAATGCGTTATATTACTCAGGTTTTATTATTAATTTAGTTGTATTAATGTTTCAGTGACGTCCCTTTTACATTAAAGTAATAACTCTAATTGTTTTTATAAGTATTTTTATTTTTTTGCTTTAGCTTATTCCTTTTTCTTTTAATGTATTGCATGCTTGTAATGTTTAAAAAAGCTTTTATTTAATCGTTTTTTTTTTTAGATTTACTCTTTTTTTATCTATGATTTCATTTTTTATATGTATAATTTTTTCGATAAAGTTAGTTGTCATAGTTCCTATGTTTACTGCGTGTTTGTTACTATGTTGCTTGAATTTTATCTTATTCCAACCCTTTTGTTCCTCTTTATCCCATCCTGATGGAAGATAGCTGCCACCTTCCCGTTTGCTTTCTATCGAACTTCGTATTGTTTTAAAATGAAAATTTTCATTTTTTATTCAATTAGTACGAAGTAGTATTTGCTAAGAGCAGTTTCTCCTAAAGTTTTTATTATTTTCATTAAAATTAAGGGGTTACATGAGTTTAAAATAATAAAAAAAACGACTTTTTAAACTATTTTGTTTAATGGTAAATAATGTATTAAACTATTATATCTTATTACTATCAAATAAAGTAACTTTTGAACTGTATGTAAAAAAATTTTTATCAAAAAATGTTGAAAATTCGCCCTCTGACGGCTATTTTACGAAAATCTTCAAAAAAATGCGGTGGACATCATAACTTGGGCTAGAGTCATCTGAAACAAAAAAACCAAATTTTTTCTGTTAGTGTATGAGTTTAGCTTGTACTTGAACGAAGGATTTTCTTTTTCTTTCAATGGAATTTATTACACATGGCATTATTTATTGGGTTTTTGTGTCGAAAAATAAATTTTTGACACGCAACGTTGCCAAAAATTCAGATTTCAATTTTTTTACAAATCCTTCGTTCAAATACAAGCTAAACTCATACACTAACAGAAAAAATTTGTTTTTTTTGTTTCAGATGACTCTAGCCCAAGTTATGATGTCCACCACCGCAATTTTGAAGATTTTCGTAAAATAGCCGTCAGAGGGCGAATTTTCAACATTTTTTGATAAAATTTTTTTACACACAGTTCAAAAGTTACTTTATTTGTTAGTAATAAGATATAATAGTTTAATACATTATTTACCATTAAACAAAATAGTTTAAAAAGTCGTTTTTTTTATTATTTTAAACCCATGTAACCCCTTAATGTAACATAAAATAACAATATTTAACTGAAAGTAAGATCAAATTTAAAAATTATAAAAAAAAAAAATAATATTTCAACTTTTAAGTGCTTGTTATAGTTTTTTGTCTGTTCATGTTTTTGCCAATAGTTTTTCTTACAGTTCACATCTAAATTTAACGTCAGTAGAAAAGTGTATAAAAATTTTATATTTTCTAATAACATTAGCTACTAAGAGAAGTTACATCAAAGTTCAAAATTAATAATAAATTAATCAAGCAAGTTTTAATTTTAAATAAAGTATTATTAGCGTACACAGTTAGTTAGTAAGTATTATATTAATATTCAAAGTATAAATGTACATTGCTTATTGCATTTAATTTTAACTCTTCAGTAGTATTTTTATGTTTAGTTTTTATAAAAAATAAAATAATATTTTTTTTAATTCATATGGTATTATTGCAATTTTAAATTATAGAAAAATATTTTTATAATCAATTTTATATTTTGATAATGTTTTTTCGGCCACTGAATTTTTTTATAAATTTAGTTAAAACACTAAATAACAGATTTGAAGACAATTGAAAAATCATTAAAAATTATTAATAATAATATACATAACTAGTCGGGATAAGCTTTCGAAATAATAATTCATGCAATTTAACTTTGACTATTAAAAAATTTACAAAAATTTTATAAAATTTGACTGCAACAAATTGTTTTAAGTAATTTAGGATTTTAAAAGTAATAAATAAATTTAAACAATTTTATTTTATATTGTAGTGAAATTAAATTTTTGACTTAAATTTTCCAACCACCATATAAGTAACACTGGAAAATGCCTTGTCGCTTGTAGATTGATCAAACTCAACGCAGAGAATATGCTGAGAATACATTGAGAATATATTGTGTGGAGAGGGAAATTTACGAGAGAGAGAGAGAGAGAAAGCTCGTTTAACCCTGATCTAAAGGCTATAGTAGCGCTATCTGGCGACCAAAACCACACTAATATTTCGAATCCTATTCGCCCTATTAGAAGTATCTTTCTATAAGCGTCTATTTTCTTTGGTAACATTAAGATAGGCGTATTTATTTTATCATTTAATTGTCAAAACTAATATAAAGAATTGAATTTAAAATGTCTACGATCCACCGAGAAGCAATTCAGAAACAAATTCAACAAGATTGGGCAAATCGAGAATATATAGAAGTGATTACAGGCAGTATTAAAAAAATTACAGATTTTCTCAATTCATTTGGTAAGAATATTGTAATAATAAATGCAATGTACAGATTTTTTTATTTATAACTGATAAATAATAAATTTATCTTATTAAATTATTCTTCTTTTCCGGTAAGATATGTCATGCAGATCTCGTTTGGCAGTTTTAAATGAAAAATTGACCACTTTAGAACGAAGAATTGAGTATTTGGAAGCTTGTGTAAGGCAAATATTTTAGAAATTAATATTTATAATTTTTAATATTTTATTTTAAAATTTTATTGCTATTCTAGGTAACTAAAGGAGAAACTTTGACATAAGGATCCTGTTTATGAACATTACATTTTTTCTACAATTTTCTACTTGATTCTTCGTTTAAGTTTGAGGATTAGAAATTAAAAAAATTTGAAATTAAAAATAAATAATTTAGATCTAATGTATTTATTTAATATAATTTAACTTTCTCATAACAAAAGCTATGAACAGTAATTAATAATAATCCTTTATGTGTTCATATTTTGGAGCAGGTGTATAATTTCTGTATGGAACATTTCTCCATGAAAATAACCAACGATGGGGTAGATTTACCGGCATAAATGGATTTGCCATTTTTTCATCATAATCATGTTGTTTTGTATCTTTCTTCAATGCTGCATAACCAACAAGTAAAACTATGCCAATTCCACTAAGCCACCAATTTCTGTTTGTCCAAATATGTAAAATACTTCCAGATGCTAAAGCTATAAAATAATTGTAAATATATAATAAGCAAATAAGAAACTTGATTTAAAAATTTTGAAAATTTCCATTAAAATAAAAAGAACTTCTAAAAAAGTAAAATAGTCGAAGTCAAAATCTTTTAACTGCTAAACCCATTTTTATTAAACAACGAAGCTTTAACAATAAACTAAAAATCCTCTCAAATAAACTCACTTTCAACTATCAAAATTCAAAATATCACATCAAAATTGATTCACTTATTTCAAAGCTGCGATATTACAGACAGGTAGACAAACAAAATGTTAATGTATATAATACCCCTTTTTATCATTCGGGGTTAAAAACAAAAATGATTAATTTCAATGTGCATAAATTATTTGATTTTTTAATAAAAGAAATAAAATATTTATAAGTTTAATTAAATTAAACCATATATTATGATAAAAAAAGTATAAAATTATTACCTCCAAGAATGTAATTAAATTTATCATCTTTCTTTCTAATATTTGTTGCCATATAAGTAACTGAACAAAATGTTAAACACATCCCAGTTATAGGTATCACCCAAAATCCAACTGTATTAAGGGCTTCTTTAAAATTTTTACATTGTGAATACATGTTTGCATCATATATACTTATCACTCCTGCTGTTATAAGACCTCTAGTTGATAGTGAAACCATTTTAGTAAATATATCTTCTCCTTCAGGTTTTGCATAATAATCAAAATTTTCTAATAGGTAACTGAAAATTGGCATGTTTTCTGAAATTTTATATGATGTTAACTGAACATAAATATAATACTATTTAGGTTAGCTTATTGTATTTTCTATAAAGTATTGATTAAATGACTTGATTGATTAAATTTGTATAATATACAATCAAAATATTTATTTTATAAATTGTCAATTTAAAAATTTCTTAAATGAGTTTTATAAATGTTTTAAAAAATTAAGATTTTTTAAAACCACTTATAAATATAAATTAATGTTAAATCTAAAAAGTAAAATAACTTCTAATTTAATATGTCGATTGAAATAAAATAAAAAACATAATGTAATAAAAATATTTTATTTACCTTATACTTTTTACTAACAGTATAAAAGTAAGTTCCACTGATAGATCAGCTGGGAGTATTACGTAACTTTAACCAATGAGCAGTCGCCTTTACGATTTCTAACCAATTGCAAACAAGTCACATCTGCAAAAAGAGAGTATACAGTCTTGTTTTTTATTACACAAGATATATTTTAGAAAAGCAATTGTTATACTTTAAAAATATCATATTTTAAAAATGATTCGCATTTTTACTAAGCGACTTACTTCTCAAGTATTAAAAATAATTACATATTTTTTAACTTAGAAAATTATTATATTATTCTTAATTATTTCGCTTTAAAAATTAAATTGTATTAACCTATTTTAAAATTATAATTAAACGTTATCTTTTTTTTTTTTATTTATTTCTTAAGGGAATAATTAAATATAATGAATTTTTACAAATACTGTTGTATATGTTATAAACATATCTAAAAAAGTTGTATGATAACAGTTTAATGCTAGTTCTTTAAATTTTAACAAAAAATTTTACTTTCATTTTTTCAGAGATTTGGCACTATACTTTATCAAAATTTTAATTCTACTGGAAGTAGAAGTTTTCCACAATCAACAATACCACCAAATGTACAAGGATTAAGTGATAGAGTTGTTAATGTTCCCAATTATCGTAAGTTATATTAATTAAATATATAGTAATTATATTAAATAATATGACAATATTAATTTGTTTTAATGAATTTGCAATTCAATGTACATCTTTTTAATTTAATTTATTCATTCTTCTTAATTCTTATTTTACTCCTTTTTTTTTAATTTTTTATTTTGTATTATAAATAAATTAAATAGTTAATTGGGTAAGTAGTTATGATTTAAATTAACACTATTGAATTGTAATTTACAAATGAACATAGTACATAATAAATTATTATTTTTTTGTTAATTATCTTTAAATTTTAAGTAATTAATTTTATTATATAATTTGGTTGACATTAATATATAACAATAATCAAAATTATTTTATAAATTATAAATTACTGATTTTAAACTGAATAAATTCTTTTTTAACAGATATTTAATTTTAGAGTTTCGAATTTTTTGATAACTAATAATTTTATTATATTAATAAAAATATTAATAAAAGTTTTTTATTAGTGTAAATACATTTGTTTTAGCTGTGGGATTTGCTGGTGCCTCAAAAGAAAAAGAATATAAAAACCCAGAATATTTCTGTTATCACGTTGATTCCTTTGCTGATGCTATGGTAGAATTAGAAAAATATAGATTACCTGTACCATCAAATAAGCGCAAGAAGTAATTTAAAAAAAAAATTTTTCAATAAGTAATACTTTTAAATTAGATTAAGTAAAATTGTCTCATAAGACAATCTATGTATATGTATCTATAATTCAAAATTATATATTGAATAAATTCTAAAAATCAGTTATATTCTAATATTAATATTTCTTTAATAATTAACATTATTAAATTTATTCACTTTTGAAATATTTACTTTCAAATAAATGTTAGATTATTTTAGTTATTAATTAATAATTATTAATAGTTAGATTATTTTATTTTATTTTTATTTTTTTTACATGCAAACTATGAAATAATATATTATTATGATTAAATGTAATGGACAATATTAAAATTTAGCAACATTTATTAAAATTTCTGTTATCAACATTTAATGTTAAATATTTAATCATCGGTAAAAAAAATATGCATCAATTACTTTAAATGAAAATATTGCTCCAATATATCTGGGGATTTTAGTAATTTTATCTAGCAGGAGGTCATAGAGATATTTATGCATGTATATGACGTTATGTTAGTACCGGTTATACCAGTTATATACATATATTTTTATATTAACTCAGTGCGTCTATCTCGGCACATGAGTAAATAGTATATATTTAATATTAATTATATGACAAGCATAATTGCTGATAATTTCGTATATCTTAGAATGCAAATTTATTAAAAACATTTATTGGTGATAAAAATTAGAAATATTAAATTAAATTTGCCATTAGAATAAGTAAAAATACACAACTCTTACGAATCATAATATATGATATTTTTTATATTCATCAGAGGGAGCAAGTTATCATATCTCAGAGGTTTATGTTTACCCGCTGCTAGAAGAATGGGCAGTCGAATTCCAGATACGATACGCAGTGTTTCATTGATCTCAAACTGCGCGCTCTGTTTTCGAGCATATACTTAAATGCACTCCATAACTGTTTATTAAACTCAATAAGCGACTACTAAGTCTATCGCATGTTTAGTATTGAAGCCATCTGACAAAGCAAAAGAGAAGAGAAAGAAAAAGAGGAAGAAAGAGGTTAAAAGCCTGCGGCACGCTGACGTAATTTGTGCGTACGTGGTGATTGAGGCGTACGCTACTAAGAGAAAACAGAAAGAATAATGTCCTCCAGCGTGCGAAGATGTACATCGTCGCTTCTTAGAGCAACCATTTCCCGCAAGTATTCGGAACCATTGCAAAGATTGTCAAATGTTGCGGTTATTAATACACCCACCCAAAAGCTCGTCAATAGTATTCAGTAAGGCCCATCTTCCTTTTTGTTTTTTCTTCTTAAACTTATTTCTTTTGATTCCAACAAGACGAAGTTGCCGGCTAGAGTGATATTTTTTCTTTTGCATTTCAAGTAAACAATATATTGTATTATTTATTAACTTCCAAATTAATTTATTGTTTAATTGATACAAATAACAAATCGTTCGTACTCAATTAATACTAATTCAACAATTTTTTTTTCGTATTAAAAATAATATTGCAAGCACGCCGTTTTTTAACTACTTTTATTTACTAGATTAATTATGTGAAATAGAAATATCATAGGTTTTTAATTTTTTATGCAATATTATCATTTATCATTATTGGAATTAATTCAATAGCACGTTTAAATATGTAAACAAATAAATCCGTGAATACAGCGTACTTTATGATAAACACACCTTTGTTTGCATTTACTGAATAATAAAAAATTAATTATTTGCATTTTATTTAAAAATATGATTTACTATTTATTATTTTATTTCATGTTATAAAATTTATTGCAATATATTTTTGGATTTATGACAGAGCAATTTTTACAAAGCTTTGTTTTTTAAATAAATTTTTAGGTGTTGAAATTTTGCAAACTATTTAATATCTGGTTTATTACTCAAAAATAGAAATGCTGAATTTTGTTTAGAATATCTATATATAGAAAATCAAATTTAAATAATACTAGTATATCTATAGTTTATTTAATTGATTAATTAGGATATCTTTTAAGCAAGATTTTTGTTTCCACAGTAAGAATTATAACAATGGCTATTTATCTATATCTTATAGCTGTTTAATATATTTATTATTTAAATTTTGTTTACATAATTGCTTGTAATTATTTGAAAACTAATCTAAATTCATAATTTAATATATTTTTTATAGATTAACTTATTTAATAACTAATATTTGAAACATATATTTTTACAGTTTATTATTTAGTTATAATTAAATAAAGAATTATCGTTTAATTTTTAACTTCTACTGCGTTTAAAATATCAGCGTTAACTTTTACGTAAAAAAATATTTTTGCTAATTTTAATGGTGAAATTCAACTTTCTTTTTTTAAATATTGCAACGCGCTACTTACTCAATATATTACTTACTCACAGCTTAATAATCTGTATCATATTGTAAATGAATGAGATATTCAATTTATGTATTATGTAAATTAAATAATTAATAATTATATATTTTTTGTTTCTACTTTTTATGATTCGCAATTGTTAAGATTTTTTTTTTCGTCAAAAATATTTGCGGTTCTTTTACGTATTGATACAATTATACATTATCCTTTTTGATATTTAGAGCAATAAAGGTATGCTCATATAATTGGAAAATTTATCTTACTTTCGAAACTTTAATTAATATTGAAAATAAAACACTATCACGTATACACAATTAGAATGTTAAGGAAACTTTATTTACGATAAGCTTCATATTTTTAAACTAATGTTACAAAATTAGTTGATACAAAAAACGGTATCTTTATTAACAATGTATTTAAACTACTTTTTTTTCAATAATAAATTATTACAATTTATATTAATCTGAGTGTATTTAATTTAATGTTAAAGCGCATACCTCCGATTTATTTGAAACTTGGTATACATATGTATATCGACACCCTGAACACGAATATAACGATGAAAATATCCGCAAATGTTTTTTTTTCTACGTATTTTTTATTATTTTGAGGCTATGTATCGTGCATGATTATTAAACCGCCATTAGTTTCAGCTTTAATAGCTTACTTACACATTTTATTGCGGGAAGGTTGAAGTTTGGACTTTAAAATGCATTTTTTTTTAATTTATTTTTTTATATATTTTTTTAATTTTATATATATATATATATATATATATATATATATATATATATATATATATATATTTTTTTTTTTATGTTATTTATTTTTTTTTTTTTTTTGTAGTTTTTAAATATTTTTATTTTGTTTTTTGAATTTTTAAATGTTTTTATTTTTTTTTTTAATTTTTAATTTTTTGTTGTTTTTTATACTTAATGTTTTCAACTGCTCTTGCCGACATAGCAGATTTTTATGTCAGCAATCATTTGTTTAAACGGATCAATTTTTAGTTTTTTTACCCGACGACGTCACAAAAATTCACACAGGTGATCCTAAAACGTCACCTTCGAAATTCCTCCTCGATATTTTCATCATTGTATTCGTGTTCAGGGTATTCAAATATGTGTGTTTGTTGGGTTGGGTTATTTTTGGGGCGTTTGGGGAGTTTGGGGGGCGGAGCTCCCCATTACTTGTTAGGTAAGTCAATTTTTTTTTTATTGTTTGTTTGAGATGAACTTTTTGCTATCTCCAGTGTCCGGATATCGAGACTCATCCTCGTTGGTTTGATTTTTTGTATCGTCGTCGGAAATATTTATGATCTAGTTTTGCTTTGTGTAATATTATATATTCGAGTGAGATTAGAAGTGGTCAGATCTTTATTACAGCGCATTTTTGGAGCCTTGAATTCATAATTAAGACCTGTTTTTACACTCAAAGTGTAAAAATATGAAAGTATACATAGCCTGAAAATAATCAACTCTACGGAGGAAAAAAAAAATTTGCGGGTATTTTCATCATTATATTCGTGTTCAGGGTGTCGAAATATAAATGTATACCAAGTTTCAAATGAAACGTAGGTATGCGCTTTTTGGAAGTTTATCCATTAATCTAAAACGATTTTGACACATATATATATATATATACATATATTTATATTGCTTAGTCACTAATAGCTTTTAAATAAAATTTTAAATTGTTACGTTAAATTAATACTTTAAAATTCAATTAGTCAATTAAAAAATAACATTAATAGATAGTGATTGCATAGAAATTTGAATGTAATTTGATAATTTTACGATTATTAAAAAATTGTATAAAATTGAATAAGTTCATTGAGGTATTGATAATAAAAATGATGAATAGTGAAGTTATAAAATTGATAACTAGAAACTTAAATAAAATAAATGATTTATTTAAAAAACCATAAAGTGCAAAGTGAAACGAATAAGATATGTATAGCTAATCATGATTGATTTTAATGCACTTATTGTTATGCGTATGCATTTTTTTTATGTATTGTATCTAATTACATGAAAATGAATTCGTGCAGTATCGCAAACATATAGTTTCACTCAATAATACTTCAAAGGTTGTTCTATTGCACCGTTCTTTAACATAAAACTTTGACACCTACATATACATCGAGCACGGGTGAATCGTCACCTATTTGATTGAAAATAAAAATGAGTTAAGTTGGCAACACTGAACGTCATCTATCTGAAGTAGAAGAAAACGAAATTTTGACTGCGGCGTTCGAAAATTATATCGTTATCCTTATCTAACCTCTTAATGTCCTTTATGAATATATTTGACAAAAAAAAAAAAAAAAAAAAAAAACGAAATTAAAATGGAAACAATAAAAAAATTATAAAAAAGCATTAAAAACATTATTTTACTACAATAAGCTAACATTTTTTTATTAATTGTAACAATTTAAATAACAAACAATTCTGATGAAAATGCAATAACAAATATAAATAATTTAATAATATTAATTATAAAAAATTAATTCGAAATCATATTGCCACCCTTGTCTAACCTAATTATGGAGTTTATTAATAAAGTCTATAAAAATAAAAATAGAATTGTAATGAAAATAAATAATAAAATTATAAAGAAGCATTGAAAATGTAATTATTTTGCAGCAATAAGTTAACGTAATTTTTTATTATAATAATTGTTACAATCCCAAGCGGAAATAATCACGTGTATATAAATGTTATTAACAAAAAGTAATTCTTCATAATGATTATTAGCTTTTATTAGGTAATATTAAAATCTTATAATGTGTGGATTTTGGACTCTAATAATAGTCAATAATGTATATTAATGTTTCGAAGTTTTTATCGTCATTTTATAAATTTAATAAATGTTCATAAAATTTTATTAGATTTTTATAGATTTTTATTTTTAGGAAATGTCCTTACAAACAAAGATGCAATAAAAGCTAGAATATAAATAGTTATTAGCTTTTAGAACGGTTTCATATTTCTTTTTCGTGTAAAAACCAAAAAGCTAATCATTACTAAATACTATTATTAACCAATAATAATAATTATAAATACTTTATAAGGGTATTTAATATTTTTAAAATATTATTAGCAGTTATTAGCTTTTCTGAAGAATCACAAATTTCTTTTGATCAAAAGTTGAAAAGCTAATAAAAGCTAATAAAACATAATAAAAACTAAGAAATGTTAGTAAAAGTTAGTAACTATAAATAACTGTTACTAGAGTCCAAATTCCACACTTTATAAACTAATAATAATAGTTATTAGATTTTATTAGCTCTTTTTTCATTCAGTTCATTTTCGCTTGGGATGGAAATAAAAAATCAACTATGGTAAAACTGTCATTGCAAATATAAATAATTACAATAATAGAAATCATAAAAAATTAATTCGTAGTTATGTCTCTATCCTTATCAAACCTCTTAATGGAGTATATGAATATAATTAAGAAAAATACAAATCAAATCGATATGAAAATAAATAACTAAATGATAGAGAAGCATTAAAAATGCAATTATTTTGCAAATATAAGTTAATATAATTTTTTATTATTTGATTATTTATTTTAATTAGAAATTTTTTTTCATTTTTATGAAATATATATTTATAAACTATATAAGAAGATCTCAAGGATAGCAACATCATTTCGAACTAATTTTTCATGATTCATGTTATTGCAATTATTTATATTTGTAAAGCAATGTTACCGTAGTTGTTTTTTATTTATATTGTAACAATTATTATAATAAATTATATGAATTTATTGTTGCAAAATAATTGCGTTTTCAATGCCTTTTTATCATTTTATTAACTTTATTAATAAACACCATAATTAGGTTGGACAATGGCAGCGATATAATTTTGGAACACCATAATCGAAATTTTGTTTTCTGCTGTTTCAGATTCAGATAGATAACGTTCAGTGTTGCCAACTTAACTCATTTTCATTTTTAATCGAATAGGTGACAATTTATCCGTACTGAGTGTACATTATTAAACTGATTAATTAATGAATTACCAAATAAAGTGATAACGAATTGCTTTGTTTGTAAAATATTTTCAGAGGCATATTTTTTTATAAATTTAAACACAAACAGTATTTACATGAGTGAGGTGATTAATTAACATGAATCCTTAAACTGTTTACGTCAAGTATACTCGCCATAACGATACGATAAATTTTGTTTGTTAATGTCGAATAAAAATTTACATTTTCTTTAAAACCAACAGGCAACATTTCTTTTTTTGTCATAATTAGTTAATTTTACTTAATTATTTATTATTTTATTTATTTTTTTGCATAATATAATTAATAATAGAAGTAAAAATAAACAAAGGCAAATAGAAAGTTTTTCGAGATGAAATCAAATAATTAAAGAGTTAAGAGAATTACAAATTTTCAATTGTCTCGGAAAAAAATATATTGCTTGTTTTATAAATTTTTATTAATAAACTTTCATTCATACACTTATCTATAAGTTTTTTTATTGTTATGATTTAAAATAAAGAAAATATTAAACTAATGATCATTCTGTAATCAATTATGAATTACAATAATAGCTTTAATTATTATTAACGAATTATTTTACATTTTTATCAGTAAAATTATTGTATTAATATTAAAAGAAATTATTTAACTTTTAATAATCTATAAAATTACAAAAAAAAACTTGAATTTTTATTAAAAATAAATTATTTGCTTAAGAAAATTAATTGTGTAAAAAAGCTGTAAATAATGTTTGCAACGATAATTATCAGCTATTACTATTAACTTTTTTAAAATCATTTTAAAAAACTATTTGAAAAGCCATCATTCTCGACTTACCAAAGTACAATCAAATTATCATAAAATAGATTCTTCTCCATTTCTAAAAATAGAAATATGACAACGAGAGAGTGAAACTGAAATGAAATTATGTAGGCATCGCGATTCAATAACCATTTATTCATTGTGAGAACTAAAATATTTCGCATGTCGACTCTATTGTCATTATAATGATTAACCGATATATAAATAGTCTTACACACGAGCGCAAATTTTCAGTTTCTCTTCCTTGTTATCGTTATCCCGCTTGCAATACTTCTCATTTTGTTGCAGTATCCATATCATTATCAATGGACGATGATAGGTATACGTGCGCAATAACATTTTATTGGTGCAACGATGTGCTTACGTTGTATTTTATCTTAACAAGACGTCATGAACTTCGATTAATTTAATTATCTAAAATTAATATCAAGCATGCGAAAGTTTTTTTTTTCGAATAAAAAAATCACTCATTATATTCGTTCATTTCTTGATAATTATTCAAAACATTCTATAAACAAAAATAATTATTCATCAATTTAGAATTTAGGCAATGATAAAATGTTAATAATCAATAATTTTAAATTTTACCTTGTTCTTGTGTAACCTATTGCTCGATAATAACGTAACGTACGTCAACCGGAATTTTTTTTACCTATTTCTATTATTTTTCTATGTATAAAAATTATTAAAAATTATTTTAGTTACTTAATAATATCCATTAAACGTTGACCTTGGCTCATCTTATCTATCGATTGGAAATCATATTTTCTAAATTTTGCTTCTTCGTTGAATATTTAATAAGCTATTTTTTAACGCACATATGCATTACAAAACAACTTGAATTATTCGAACGGATCAAATTCTTATTTATTTATTATCCATTCGATAGATCGAGCAATGCCAGGAACGTGCACTCGGCGGCGCAAATCAACTGGGTGACCAGCAGGGACGAAAGTCGAGAAATAATGGCTCTTTGGCCGGACGTTGTCCGGGATATTACGGAAGATGGAAGGAACAAGGACCTTTCGGACGCAATGAAAAGACTGACCAAAGTACTTTACAAATATATATATACACACACACACGCATACATATTTTTTTTTCTTTTTCATTCACAGATTTAGAGCTTTGACAATTCATTACTTTCATTACTTTGATTTGTATGTTTATTAATGTGATCTTCATCGTATCTCTTTTGCAAACCAAAGTCACAAAGATAAAATTTATTTTTAAATTTAAAATGAAAATTTGAAAAGTTTAAGTTACGTTTATGCGACACAAATTTCTTTGAAATAGATATTATAAACAGTTGAAATTAAATATTAAACAAATAATAATACCGAAGAAACAAGACATTTTATTATAATTATATTTTATATTTAAAATTTCAACTAATTATTCAATTTTATTAATTTTGAAAATCGAATAAAATGTCAATGTTTTTATATATTATAAACATAAGTTGAGTTTACGATTATTATAAAAAAACTTATGAAATTTTTTTAATCTTTAGGCATTACAATACAATGTTCCAAGTGGGAAAAAGAATCGAGCCTTAACACTAGTTTATTCGTACAGAAAATTAGCGCGTCCGGATCAGCTTACTGAAGAAAATATTCGTTTGGTAAGAATATTAGGATGGTGTGTCGAAATGGTAAGAATTTTTTACTTAAATACTTATTAATTATTAAATTAAAATGGATCACACTTTTAGCTATTGTTTATTAATAAAATTAAATTCATTTATTAAGCTTCAAGCGTGTTTCCTTGTATTTGACGATATAATGGATAATTCACAAATGAGAAGGGGTCAACCATGCTGGTATTTACAAGAAAATGTCAAATTAGGTGCAATTAATGATGGTATGTTATTAGAGCATGCAAACTACGAATTGTTAAGAAAGTATTTTAAAGAAAAACCTTGTTATCTGGATCTCGTCGAAACTTTGCAACAGGTTTTTTAATTTTACATTTTTCTCAAAATGATGTTTAATTCATTAGCATTAGAATTATTAAAGCTCTTCTCAATACCCTAAGAATTATATAATTTGTTTTTTATCCTTCATTCATTTATTTTTCAAATAAAATTATTCAAATACTTTTTTATGTTATATCCAATTAAACATCATATAGAATTTCTCTGAAATTATTAATTTTAGAATAAAATTAATTTTTTTTTTTTTATAGAATACCTTTAAAACATTATTGGGTCAATCGCTAGATTTACTAGCGACTTTCAATGGCAAAGCAAATTTAAATTTTTTCACTATGGATCGATATAATGCTATTGCCAAATACAAAACAGCTTATTATTCGTTTGTAATACCTGTACAACTTGCCATGTACTTCGTAAGTAAATTTGTTTAATTTCAAATTTAAATTGTGATTATTATATTGTTTTTCAAATAGTTCAATAATATTAATAAATTTTTTAAACTAGGCTGGAATAAAAGATCCAGAAATGCACAGACAAGCTAAGACAATTTTATTAGAGATGGGACACTTTTTCCAAGTACAAGATGATTATCTTGATTGTTTCGGTGATCCTCAAGTTACAAGAAAAATAGGAACAGATATTAAAGAAGGCAAATGCTCGTGGCTCGCTGTTGTCGCTTTGCAACGTGTTACTCCAGCGCAAAGAAAAATATTTGAGGTATAATAATTATTTCATAAGAAATTTTTTTATTTTTGAGTCGAATGAGTTTATTTTGTTTTTTTATTACATGTATATTAAAAATATTTATTACTTTATACTTATTTAATAATACTTATTTAATATTATTGAAATATATTCCTTTAAGATTTTAAATTTTTATAAATTCATTTCAATCTATTCATTTTTAAATATTAACAAATATAATAAATAATTTTTCATATTTTTCCAGGAGTGTTATGGTGTAAATGATCCTGAAAAAGTTGCTAAAATAAAGCAATTGTATAGTGATTTGGGATTGCAAATGACCTACTCAATTTATGAGGAGGAAACGTATAATCTCATAAACACTCATATTCAACAGATTTCTCGAGGTCTTCCACATGATTTATTTTTAAAATATTTAGACAAAATTTATCAAAGGAATGTATAAAATATTGAAATTTTGAAAATACTTAAAACATTTTCTCGTCATTTGATACAACCAACCAATTAAAATCTACGCACATTGTGCAAGATGTGTGAAATTGAAGATTAGATTTTTTATTTAGGTTCAATGTGAATTAAATTAATACTTTTCATTAGTTTATAATTTTTGTTTTCTACTAAAAGAAAATAATTAAAAAAAACATTTAAAAAAATTTTTTGATATGGGATATCAAAAAAAAAAAAACAAAAAAAAAAAATTGATATATATATATATTTATATACATATATAATTTATATACATGGTTATAATGCAATTGCAATTTGCAATTAATGTAAAAATATAAAACAATTAAATATCTTACTATTTTTATCACTTATTTTTTTGTATTTTTCGTACCCTTTTCCTATTCCAAGGTATAGTCTTTTTCATATTGTTACGAATTTTTGAACGAATTATTTCCTTTAATTCACGTCGTCTATTTTTAAATGTTTCTTCTTCACATACTGATTGTATTTTAAAGAAACTTTTTGCTTCTAAGAAGATATTTATTATATAATAAAATTTTTTGTAAAAATAATTTTATTTTTTATATCGATTTACCTTGAAAACGAAGATCATTATGTGCAAAGAAAAGTGTACAATTTTTGTGATAAGAACCAGTAATTTCTTCTGTATTTGGTTTAGACAAATCATTTTCAACTGTGGTTTTAGTATCACATTCATCATCAGATGAATCGTATTTAAAAGGATTTTTTGCACTAAAATTAAACTGAAAACCTTCTTTATTTTCTGTAGCTTCATTAGTGGAGTTATTTTTATCATCATCTTGAATATTGGAATTTGGTTAATATTAAAATACAAATTAAACTATTGATCTATTAATAAAACAAGTATACCATTATTCGTAGTACATTGTCCAAAAGTCTTTAATATACTAAAACCTTCGTTTTGTTTTAAACTTTCAATTAATTTTTCTGACACGTCATAAAATACTTCTTTTGATATTGGAATAGGAACTTCTTCCTTAACTTCTGTAATATTTGATTTTTTTTTCTTCTTAACAGGTTTTTCTTTATTCTTTTCAACAACGATTTCAAAGTCTTGATGATTATTGGCAAGTGGATCATATCTGATCATTTTATTTTTTCTAAAATATTGAAATATTTTTTTTATTTATCATTAACATTACTAATTTTATTAAGTTTAATGTTCTAATATTTTACATACTTTTCCAAGATTTTTTTATTATTTGATGTTACAACAGATTTACCTAAAACATTTTCTAAAATATCAAGTTGCCATTTTTTTTCATCCACTTTATTTTGATTTTCTTCTTCAGTTTGCTTCTTTTCATCTTCATTATGTTCATCATCCATAAATCGCTCATCAAGGACAAATCTTTTATCATTACCTATATTGGTTTGCAATTTTAATAACTAAAAAATATAAATTAATTTTAAAAATAATTTATACATTTACAAAAATTATAAGTACAGCCATTAAGAAATGCTTATTATTCAGAATTGCCGTTTTTTTTTACGTATTTATTGTTATGGTATTTTTATTATAAGTTTAATATTAAAAAGGAGTAAAAAATGGTAACACTGTACTTATTATTTCATAATGTAGGTACATACAGAATATTATTTCTGACCTTGTTCTTTAAATTTGCTTTAGCGTTAAGCTCATCTTCATTCCATTCAAATTTATCTTGATCTTCATCATCGCTATCAAAAAGTACATTTTTCTTATTGATGCCAGTTTCAGTATTATTGTGTAAAGTTTGAAAATTAATATTATCGTCAAATATAATTTTATTATTTAATGCATTACTATCCTAGAGAATAAAAGATTTAAAATGAAATTCAAAATATTAATGGATTAATATTTTAAATATTTTATGAAAATCTATATACTTACTACTGATTTCAAGGCATTACGTATAGTTTGTTCTTGAGCTTTAAATACTTGTTTTTTTTGTTTTAATGAATTTAGTCTTTTTTTCTCAGACTCACTTATTTCAATTTTTTCAGAAATTTTTTTATGAATCAATCTATCATTGTTAAGATTAATCGATTCATTAAATTGTTTATTTGCAGATTTATTATTAGCTTTAAAATCATTTATTTCCAATCCATTTGAATGTTTTTTATTAATTAATATATTTTTTTTATCTTTATCAGAATCAATTAAATTTTTTAAATCATTTTGTTCAAAGTTTTTATGATCAGAAAATTCTCGTGCACAAGAATTTATATTTTCTCCATCTTTATCAATAAATTGTTTTCTTCTTTTGCTTTTATCTTGGAAATCATTTGAAATATCAAACTCATGAAATACTTGATGTTTAGGTTTTTCTTTTGAATGAACATTGTTAAAAATATTCAGTTCTGAATTTTTCAGTTCTTTGTCTGTTGGTATATTTGACACTTGTTTATTTACTTTATTTTCACTTCTTTCTCTTTTTAATCGATCTAAAAAACTTTCTTTAGCCAATTCTACACTGATTTCAAAACCATCAATTCTCTCTCCATTTAATTTTACAAAACCTAAAAATAGTAATTATGTATTTTATAATTTCAAATTGCAATTAATACACTATAAACGTTATTTATGACTTACATGAATTTAATTTTTTATCTGTTGTAGTAACATTAATAAAAGCAAATTTATTTATCTTATCATCAAGATCTTTTCTTTCCTTTAAATCTATTTTTTTTACAGTTACATATTGTCCAAATAATTCTTCTATTTTAGATTCATTTATATCTGTAGGTAAATTTTTAACGAACAATCTGTAATCTTTTTCCATTTTTGATTTATAAATACAACTAAAAACAGAAAAGTTATTATGAATTTTAACAATTTTTAAAATAGAAAAATAATTTTATTCGCAATATTTTATAGTGTCAAGGATATACATTATACAAAACTTCTTTTACAATTATTCATAAATTTTTAAAATACTATGAACATTATTACACGTGTACATATGTTGATAAACTTTATAGGTTATAAACATTTAAATAATGTAAGTTAAATTGATCGGTAAAGAAGAGAAGGTAATTATCAGATGTCCATAAATTTATAAATAATATATATATATATATATATATATATATATATATATATATATATAATACTTTATAATAATAATATATAAAATATGTTTAAAATAAAATATGTAAAATATTCTAAGAACTGTTTTTTAATTAATTATTATTATTGATTTAAATAGAATTAAATTTTATTCTTGTATCGTATGATAAAAACTGTATAGATATAGGCGGGTGATTTAAAATTTTAAACTTTTTTCAATTATAAATTTAATTTTTTTAATATTGTTTATTTAATGAAAATTCCTTAAGAGAACTTTTTTTGTATTTTGTTTTGTTTGTAGTAGATTTTCAATGAAACAATTTTATCGCTTTAATTAAATATTTGGTAAGAATTAATAATAATAATAAAAATAATTGTTAATATTCTAACAATTCAATATTTGAATTGTCAAAAATTTATTAAGAAAATTAGAATTCATTTGATGCCATAGAAATATTAGTCGCCTGGTCTCATTTCACCGAACTAGAGTTTTAATAGTAATAGACGTATCGATAGAAAATAGTCGTATCGGCAGGTCGGTTCGGGCTTAATTAGATTTTCAAGCGCTGCAGGGTTTCCATAAACGAATCGCGAAACCTTCCAAGAGCGAAGTTGCCTCAGAGTAACTTTGACCTACGACAGGGTAAGTTGTAAATGCTGGAAGTGCGTCTGCATCTAAATTGCTGATAAATATATTGTAAAAATAATTTTACGAAATCGCAATTTGAAAGCCATCTGAACTTTTGTGCGCTTGTACGATACTCAACAAATTTAGAAAGAAGATTTTAAGGTAAACTTAATTTTATTTTATACCATAATTTTATTCTTTAATTCTCTTCCCAATGGTACTTTTGGAATATAATTTTACATATAATTATAATTAAAATAAATACGTAGAATTGTTAAGCAATAATTAAAATGCAACATAAACATTTTGTCTTATTTTCTGAATGTTGTAAAATAACAAATTAAAATTCTTTAACGTGTATTAAATGCATTGTATATTTTTAAGTGTCCGCGAAAACAAATTGGAGAACAAATTTCATTAGTATCTAAAACTTAATTTTTTATAAAGTTGATAAAATATGTTTTACTAAATAAAATTGATTTTATGTCATTCATTTTAATAAATGAATACGTTTTAAAATATAATATTGAAAACTGCATTTTAATGCTTTAATTATTTAATTTTGTTTGAAAAAAAATTTTTCGCCTGCTTTTATTTTTTGGCAAAAAAGAGTGTACTCCACGAAAACATAGTAAAATTCTTATACTGTTAAATTAATTAATTATGACAAAAAAAAAAAAAAAATCGTTGCCTATTGGTTATTCAAAAAATCTATATTTCTATTCGATATTAACAAATAAAATTTGTCGCTTCGGCGTAACAAATATACTCGACGTAAACTGTTAAAATTGTAAATCAGAAAAGCTGAATTTTTTTTACTTGGAGAATATAAAAAAATTTTATACTTTTATTCCAGAAATTTGTTTGATTAAATTAATTTTACTAATTTAGGTCTAACAATGTAATTAAATTTGGCAGAACTATAAAGTATGAATGTTTTAATAAATTTTAACAATGCAATAATTTTTTTTTTTTTATTTATTAATTTTTTTTTTAAGTGTCATGAATATTAAAGTTAATTTATGTGTTTTGAAAAAAAAAAAAAAAAATTTAATATTATACAGCACACAAAGAACTATTCACAATTTTATATTATAATTTTATACTATTAGAAAATTTTAAAAATCTTCTTTTTTAATGAAATATAGTATTTTTAAATCTTGCTTATATTTTAAAAATGAAATAAAATATAATATATTACAATGCAATGCTATCTGTTGGGAAAAAAAAAAAAAAAAAACAAGAAACATGTTCTAATGAACTTAAAAAAAAATATGGGAGTAGAAAACGGTAGAATTGGAAAAAAATTCTACAAATAATTCGACGACAAACGATGTAAATTCTCAAATATTATCTCATTGTTAAAAGATACGAACGCTACATTCCCGATGCAATCAAAGTTGGCAATGTTTTCTAGTTAGTTGTTATATAGCTCGGGTTATTCGAGTAGATTGATACTTTACTCCGAAATTGTACAGTACCTCGGACATAAAAGGAATCGAGTAGAAAAACCGCGAATGGAAAAAAGCTTAGAAAATAGTTAAAACCGCACATTGACGTCGTGGAGAGGAGAGGAGGACATGAAGTCGGAAGTCAAAGTTTATATCATTGCGGTTTTCTCGCAATTCGATGTGGAATGTTTAAGAGAAAGGGGACTTCTTAGAAAATTTCAAATTCGTAAAGTGCATAATTTGATTATAATAACCTACTGTGATAACTGACTGCGTGCTTTATGTGTATACATGTACACACACAAAATAATTAATTACCTGACGGTTGTTAAAGAAACTTTCTACTTTTCTTCTAATTATATTTTAAATAAATTTTATCAAATTAGCATTAGGAATTTTTTAAAATAATTATCATCATTTGACATTTATGAAGGACAGTACGTTAGATCAAAACTCATTTAGTTACTGTTTTTATATTGTGAACTAATTAAAATTTTAATTAATGTTAACGTTTATTTTTAATTTTAAATAATATAGCTTTTAAAAAAACGTTAAACTTTTCTTTAATAAAAATTAAATAAACAGCCATTAATTCGTTTTTTAAATGTGAAAACTAGAAACGAAATTGGAAAGGCTTACGTCAATAAAGAAAGTAACTTTTTTTTTTTTAATGGCAGTATTTTAAAAATCTGTTTGTAAATATAAAAAATATGCGTCACAAGTCTTTCAGGAAATTTATTTACATACGAAAAAGATGATAAATAAAGATTTGATAATATCAGCAACACTTATTATCATATTTTTAATTTAAAACATCGTTGACAGCCTTTATTTTTAAATATAATTGAATATACTTAATAATATTTAATCAAATAATTGTGATTATAACTTTTTTTATTAAAAGTTGCAATTTCTAAAATGTAAAATAAATTATTGGTAACTCATTAAAGCACATACTTCTACATGATGATAAAAAGTATAAAATATCCGTAATATTAAGCATAATATACATGTATGTATATGTATATACATACAAAATCAATAAAAACACATTTGTAATACACTAATTAAAATAATTCGTTTAACTTTTTTTTGTTCGGAAATAGTAATCTTCTATTACGGATATCCTATCACATTTACTTATCATCGAATATATTTTTTAAACAGATTTATAGTAAAATTTAATAATTAAACTTTTATTCTTATTAAATCTAAATTTTTTAAATAAAAAATCGTTTTTTAAAACTTATAATTTTGAAGATAATGAGAATCTTATAAAAATATTACGAAATTACGAATGCAATGTTAATAAGACAATAATACCTACGGTATAGTCATAACGTGCAAATGTATATTTCATTATATTATCAATTTTATTTTACCGCAGTGACAATGTAAATTATATTTTAATAACAGTAGAACCTTAAATTAACTAAACAATATAATAGCGAAACGTGATTAATAAATTATTTTAACAAAAAATCTCGTTAAATTATTTAATTTTTATCGCGTTATTTTTATTTGTATATTTTGAAGATTATTTACAAGATGACCACCGTAATATTACTTGATAATTTAATTTTTAAATTTTTCTTAAAGTAAATAAGTATAATTAATTTTTCAGTAGATGTAGGCACATACGTATACAAACAAGAACAAGTAAAATTTTGTACAAAAAAAAAAAAAAAAAAAAAAAAAAAAAAAAAAAAAAAAAAAAAAAAAAAACATGAATTCTTTTATTATCATAAAAAATGATTTTTGATGAAAAAAAGTGTGAGTTTAAATTTTATAAATTTTCCAAATGTAAAGTGTAATCGACGAATAATTTAAAGAAGAAAATAATGTTTAATAAACGTACCATAAATATTCATGAATAAAAGTGTATTTTTCACAAAACGGATGAAAAGGTGCGCGTGACTCTTGGAGTAATTACGAGTAAGAAAAGGAACATCTGCCTGTTTTTTTTAGATGAGATTATATAAAGACCAGTCTTATTTTTTACGTAGTGCATTGCAAATTTTTATCAACGCCACAGTGTTTATCGTTCTTATAGTGAGCGAGAGAATTGAAAAAAAAAAAAAAAAAATCAAGAAGAAGAAGAAGAAAAATGAATTATTTTCTTGTTTTCATATTTGTGGCGATTTGCGATTGTTCAACGGCATCTCCAATTTCATCGACCGACGTCGAGGTGCCTACCGAAGGACGAACTTTCTTCGAAATAAATGGTTTGATAACGTACATTAAAATACGACTGGTTATTGGGCAATACACTTTTATATCGGTTAACCAATCTCTTTTTTTCTCTCCGTCTATTTCTCTTAAAATAACACATTAACATTGTAGTAAATAATATTCGATTGAATTTTATTCGATCTGTCGATTATTCGAAATCGATATCAATAAACGAACAGGTTAAACGAACGAATCGAATAAGAAAAAATAAATGTTTAAAAAGATTTATTTTTAAACACGCTCAACATTCGTTTTATTTAGGTCCTAATGAAGCCAAACAAAACGTTTCACTGAGCGGTGAAAATAATTTTCAAGCGACTCAGCAGCTTTTTTATTTTTTTGGCAATAAAGGTCCTTTGAAAGGATCGGCATTGCACAAAAATAATAATCGTACAGTACCCGATGGATATACGTTCACTTCTGGCATAGGTGCGCACAAACTTCATTTGGATAATAAAGCTTGGAACGAAGCTAGAAAAATATGTATCGGTGAAGGAGGTATATTATATTATTGTTTATATTATTTCAAACATACTTCAAATAATTTTGCATTATCGATACAAGTATTTTTAAGATCTTTTTTTTATTAGAGTAAATTTTTTAAATTTAAACATTTTTTATACTTTAGGACATTTGGCGATCATAACATCAGAGAAGGAGGAAGCAATTCTGCAAGATTTGCGTAATAAAAACAACGTTAAGTATGCCCACATCGGAATGCACAATTTATTCGCAGAAAGTGATTGGACATCGGTGTTGGATCAGCCGCTCAATAAGCTTAAATATCTTCATTGGAGCGATAAAGTACCAAATCTTCCGGACAATTTGGGGGGACATCAAAATTGCGGGGCTCTTATGGACGGTGGCATGGACGATGTCTTTTGCGGAGACAGTGTCCCGTTTTTTTGTAAAATATATCTCGATTGAGATTTTCAAATTTATTTAGATTTTAATGTTTAATTTAATGTTTGATTTTTTGAATAAAATATATTATATTTTAAAAGCATTACAATTGACGCAATAATAAGTTTATTTTTTCGAAACAAAATATCTTATTCGTCACTTTAAAAAGTATCCGATTTTTTTTTTATTTTATATACAAGAAGAAAAATATTATAAATTAGCTAAATGCGACTGCTTCTTAAAAAATTGTTTTAAAAATTGCTCTGCAGCCTTAAAAAATATTAAACAGTGTTTATACGTTTAAAGCACGTTGTAACCCTTATCTTGGTATTATTTAAACAAGTCATGCACATTATTAGTAATAATTGCAATTATTAATCAAAAAATATTGAAGTAAACCACATAAGCATACCTATTGAATTTTCACAATGAATATGTATGAGTAGATAAAATATTAAAAAAAAATTTATGTTGACAATTACTACAAGGCTATAATATACTATATTTGTATCTCAAGTTTTAAATAAAAATATACCGTACACAAATTTATAGTGAAAATTCCTTCATTATTCATGTTTACTATTCAATTTAATTTAAAATTAATGAATTAATTAAAATTAATCAAATGTAAGTTGATCAATTTTTTTTCCACTATTATCTATTAGATCGTATCTAGTGTTTTAGTACTTTACAATACTCAAGTACCTATTTGATGTCAGAATTTTTTAAGTCAGATTGAAAATGTTTTCAATATTTTTTTTTTTTTTTTTTTTTTTTTTTTTTTTTTTTTTTTTTTTTTTTTTTTGCTTAAAAACAATTTTGAATAACAATAACAATTCGGTGAATTTTATAATACCTTTTTGTAACAAAAAAAAGGCGCATAAATTGAAATAAATATCAAAAAAGCTATTTAAATAATGTTTTTTTTTTTGTAATTCTTTCATTACATTCTTAAAAGTTTTGTAGAATTATAAATGTCTTTAGGTGCTGTAAAATATTTCATGGAGTTTTCTAGTATAAATCAAAACTATAATATTCTCAATAAATAAATATTTGTTAAATATTATACAGATGCAAAATAAAATTAATCTCTTATTTTGAAGATTGATGCAAGCGATTTAAAATCCAAGCGCGTGCAGATAAAATAATCTTGTTTAAAAAATTAACTTTCGACAATATCTCTTCAATTGAATCGTGAACTTGCCAATCCCCAATAAAATCGATCGAATAGATCGGCAGATGGGCACTGTTAACCCATAAACATGTACAAAAAAAAAAAAAAAAAAAAAAAAAAAAAAAAACAAGTACAAGCAAGGAATCACGTAGGATAATCGCGAAAGTCGTACATACACTATACGCGATACTGCGAGTCTTGCTCATACTCTCTTTCTCTATTTCTCGACATATATAACGTATACGCGTGCGTCGAGAATATATACGTACACAGAATGACACGATATACGCTACACACAACTCGGTGCGGGCACTTGTGGCTCCGAAGGGGGCATACTGGTGTGTGCGTTTGTGTCTATATGGCAGCTGCGCTGCGCGCACCCATAATCGCGCACGACGTCGTCGCGGCGTCGTTCGGTTATAGGTGTATAGTTATATATATATATATATATATATATATATATATATATATATATATATATATATATATCTATATATATATACATGTATATGCACAAGCGCATAGGTACAAGATGTATACGTATATACAGATATGCGTGCGCGAGTTTCGCGTGTGGCAAGGAGCGCGCTTATGTACACGAGGATATTGATTTTCTGTGTCAGAGAGGCGCAAGCGCTACACGTTTCCCGGCGGCGACAGCGGCGGCAGCGGCGGCAGCGGCGGCGACTAAGACTCAGGGGGGTGCGGCTGTAACCATGGATCCCAGTGTACTCGCCAACATGGACAAGGACGCATTGAGGAAGCAGATCGAGAACATGAAGTATCAAGCCAACATGGACCGATGGCTACTGTCCAAAAGCATCGCAGCGTGAGTATCTCTTTCTCTCTCTCACTCTCTCTCTCTCTCTCTCTTTCTCTCTGATTCTCTATCTCTTTATTTCAAATCTTCTTATTTATTTATTTATTTATTTATTTATTTATTTATTTATTTTTCTCCTCACTTGTTTTAAAATCGCGCGAGGATTAAAAGCTCGCGGTTCTCGAGGCGGGGGATGGATCCGTATCGTTCGTCCTTTCCGCGAGTTCCGCGATAAATGAAAGAAAGCGACGAGAGACGCTGCTACTACTCCGTACACCTGGGCAATAGCAGCAGAAGCAGAAGCAGCAGTAGCAGCAGCATCAGCCTCCATGTTTCTTTCTCCTTCTCCTACTGTTTTCCTTCTGCCCCCCTTTGTTTTTACGCTTACCGATGTTGCTTCACAAGCAGTTTTTAAAAGCTTGAATAGCAAAAGGATGCTGCTGGATCGTCGGTGTTTGTTGCACATTTCCGATGAGATAAGAGAGGGACGATGATTGACACATGTTGACGGGCCGTTCAATACTCTCTCTTATACACGAGAGCCGAACGCCTTAGTTTTACAACGCCTTGGTTCAATTTCAATCTTTCTGTGAAAATTTTACCTTTGGCTTATTCTCCCATCATTCACGTTGCTTATTTTATTTATCATTCAATTTGTTTTAAACAGATTATTCGTGCACGCTCGTTTTAAAGTTGAAAAATTTACGTCATCTTCATTTAAGTCGATAATCAAGGATACACCCTATAATTCCATATTTTAGATTTTTTTGCTTAATCGCTACAAATAAATATGCTATTAATTTTATATGTATATATATATATATATATTTTTTTTTTTTTTTTCATACTCAATCATTCGAATTAATTATTTATTTATCGTTTTACTTTTGAAAAAAAAATTTCAATTTATATTTTTCGGTTCAATCGTTACAAATTTATTCGAAATTGCACTCTCGCAGTTAGAAAATAAATTGAAGCCGACTTTTTACTGCTTAATTAGCATATTGGTAAGGTTCGAGACGTTACTCTTAATTGCAAAATGTATTTGATGTGCGATAAGATTACATTCATTTAAAAACATCTTAATAACGCTGCACAACAACGCTTTCGAATGCGCGATTGGAAATTTTCAATTATATTGCTTTTATTTTTCAACCGGATGGAATTTTATTAATTTGTCTATTATTAAAGATACTTGTTAAAAATTGTTGTTTATTGAGTACATAAAAATAAATAAGTTTTTTTTGTTATAAATTGCAATTTTAGTGTAATGAGTAAAATTTGCCTTTTGGTGATTTTAAAACGAGTTTGAATTTTATTATCATTTTGGATCACAATTTACTTTTTAGTTTCTTCAATGATTGATTGTAAAAATGTTTAATTTTTTTAAATTTAAATTATAAAATTAAATTCTGTACGATGATAAGTATTCAAAAAGTTGCGAAGGACTTGATTGATCTATATCTTGCCTATGCCAAGCTATATCTACACGATGTCAATGTTACTACCGAACTTTAAACCTGTTCTTCTAAAGATAATTTTTATTTCAGGCTACTTTTCGCGTCGTTTGTTTTTTATCGCATTTAAAATTTTACATATTTACATGGAAAAAAAAATATTTTTTCAATAAGATTATACATTTTTTGTTTATACTTTCGCAATGAGAAATAAGTTCTTTTTACAACAATAAATTTAATTTTAATTATGATAAAAATAGTACTTCTTTTATTCAACTTTAAATAAATAAAATTAGTGGACTCGTAACAAATATGAAATATTGTTAATAGATTTCAAAAATAAATAAGTTTTAGTTTATAACAATATTTTTAAAAAAATATTATTTCTATAAAAGACATTAATATTTTTTAGTACAATTTTTAACTGATAGAAACAAAAATAATCAAAACTTTCTCCTCTCCATTATCGAATTCTCCATTAATTATTTATGAGTGCAAGAATTTAAATATTGATATTCGACATCGAATAAATTAATTTATTAACATGTAATTTACCAGCAAAACGTTTCAAACAATTGCAACGCTATCTCGTACAATTTCACTGTCGTAAATTATTTATTTTTACTATCCATTTATTTACTTCGAATAGACAAAAAGGAAGAAAAACGTAAATAAAAGAAACGCAAAGCATAAAAGCATATAATCATTTTCATCGTTTATTAGGATAAAATATCTTTCGTAAAGATTGTGCAAGAAATTTTTTAAAATTGTACCTGAGTCTACGTGCGGCAACTGACGCGATAAAATATATTATGCGCGCACGAAAACGAAATGGAAGAGAAAAGGTTCGTCTCTCGCATCTGGAGCTCGTTGTATATTAATATAAACCCGTTGCGCGTATCGACGCAATCCCATATATTTTTTAACATTACGTCTCAAATATTAGAACCGTGGAAAAATTAATAAATCGATGTATACTTCATTGGGAAAGTTACGCGTAGATGTGTGTGCGTATGCGCGTGTAAGCGATAGTTTCTCATGTTTCCTTGCGCTTGTTTTTTATTTTACGAAATGACATTCATTATAAAATTAATGCTTCATTGACCGAAAGAGTTTATCGATTATATAAGTATATTAATAAATTAAATCTCATAATGAATGAATGTTAGTTTTAAAGAAAAAGTAAAAATTTCACTTTTCTCTTTAAAACGATGATTTTTAGTTTATCTTTAGACTAAGCAAAGCAACAAAAGTTTCTTATTATTAATTCGTTTATTAAACTAATAAACGAAAATATACAGAGAAATACGCCTATATTAACGCGATATAAATTTTCTCGCTTTTTTTTTACAAATTTATAAGTTTTTTTTTTTTTTTTTTTTTTTTTCATAATAAATAATAAAAAAAGAAGAAAACAAAAAGAGAGAAAAGGCGCTGAAAACTACGAGTTTGAAGCTAAATAGTGAAATCCCGTTAAAGAAAGTCTCTCGCATGAATGACCATAGAGCGGAAAAGTAGAGGAGGGGAGAGTGATAGGTGAAAAGTAAAAGAAAAAAAGCAGAAGAGATAAGCAGTCAAATTACCGGGGCCTTCTTCGTATCGTCGACGTATTATTAGCGCGCGCACAGTTATTGCAATCTGCGCGTATATGAATGAGTCGCGTGAACGTATGTACTTGCACGCGCGCGCATGGGTGTACGTACGCACGTATGTACGAAGAAGAAAGGTGTGTTCCGCAATAAGTATGTGTGTGTGTGTGTGTGTATGTGTGTGTATGCGTAGGAGAGTACCGAGCGATGTTATTGTCGGTTTAACGACTGGTGAAAATTTTACGTCGATTGTGCACAGATTCGTTTATAAAACATTATTTCGCGAAAGTGCGCGTGGGATTTATCGTGTATCGTATACGCGAGCATCAATCTATATATGTATACGAGTAAACTTATATATTTAGACTATTCCACGCAATCGAATTCACGCGCGCTTCCTTTGTTTCTTTAATTTTACGATCTATTAAAAAGTTAATCGGTTGATTAGAAAATTTTTAACGAATTTATTGCAAATGCAAAGTGTTTTTACGACCACTGTTCAATTATTTATCAACAATGTAAACAATAAAAAAAATTATATATATATATATATTTTTTTTTTTTTTAAATTGTAATCCATCGTTTATTAACGATCTTAACTTTTAATATAAATTTCAATTATAATTTTATTATACAATTAATTACATAATTATGAATAAAGAAGGAGCGGTAAACATATTTTAAAATATATTCAAATTTATTACGAAAATTTTAATGCGTTCAACATCTTTTCGTCAAAGTACAATTATAATATGTAAGTATGATTACAACGACAACGACACGGTACGGAATGTAATATTTGAAGTAATTTTTTAAACGAATAAATAATGCGGTAAGTTTTGCCGTTCAAAAGTTGATGGAAAATATTACTCAACGACTTTCAAATTAATTGAAAATACAAATCGTGAAGTAGCAAATAATATAACAATAACAAGAACGAATCGAAAATGTAACTCTGGCAAATAAAAAAGGAATAACATCAA